>OX451388.1:20552855-20635532 GCA_949629135.1 Eremobia ochroleuca | reverse complement strand
AGAAACAAGAATCTTTATTACTTTGGGAACTCATAACCGTAGTCTCCCTGATCTTATCCCAATTGGACAATGGACGGTCCTCATTGCGGCCGTCTTGCTAAGAGGCTAATAATTTTACCCGCGACACGAGCAATTATCTTATATGTTTATACTCGTACTTCACGCAGAGAATATTGCATATGTATACTCATTGTTTACCTTGAGATAGCTGCCGCTGAAGATGTTCTCGTACATGCGCATGACCTCTAAGATCTCAGTGACGTCATCCTTCATCAAGTAGCACAACACGGCCAGCGATGTGCAGCACTGAAACATTCAAAACTCGTCATTATAGAAACAGTACGTTATTACATTGGTCCCTGGAGAAAGACATGAACATTTGATTTGATAAAAAGAACTCAAAGACATTTGTATTGGGTGACTGTGTTGTGATGTTTACCTCAATGCGTGTGTCGAGTGAGGCAGACTTGTCAGTGGCGGTGGCGGCGAGCGCGGGCCGCACCTCGCGCACGAACTCCTCGGAGCCTTCCTCGCCGATCTGTAAGTAACACATTAAGTATAAGCCAATGGTATCACTAAGTCTTTAAAGATCGCTGACATGCCTAGACGGTAGCCCGAAGAGAGAACTGGCTAGAAAGTTGGGACTCGAGTTGTACTGAAGTCAGGAAATGATTGTGTAAACCTAGCAGTAGGGTCATCTCCATTGATGCCAAGGTGACCTTTAATACATCTAGTCAATGATAACAACCTGTACAGCCAGCAGCGGCGCAACAGCAGCAGCTGCCTTCCTCTCTCCGTCCTTGCCGCGTCGTAGTGCGCGCGACACATGGTCGGCCAGCGTGGCGCGGTGTGCGGTCAACAAGCCATCAAGCGCTCGTCGCTGTAATCCCCGCGCGAAGTGAAACAAATGCGCTCGCACGTGCTGCGTGCCCGCGAGCGTTCAGCGACTCTACTAAGTCTCTCTTCGATTTTATCTTTGAGGACTTGTTCTATGGATAAGATAAATATTATTAGCATTACATAAATAAACACTCAATGATACGGTCACTCAAAATTCGATTAGGCGTGAGTCAGACGCGCGTTGACCTTCCTAGGTCAATGAAATGGCCGTCACACTTTGTGTTCAAAGAAAAATACATAATGCGTGCAAGCATTATGGAGCATTTAAAATTTAAATACATTATTATCAACCTTTTAAATTAAAATAAAGGAAATCGTGATTATTTATGTAATATATACGTGATATAAATACGTGATCTTAGGAAAATAAATCTAGCTGGTTGATCATTAGACCTACAATAAGATTGCGCAATATAATCACCACCAGAACGATCATCAATACTAACTCGTAACGAACAACAAAAGTAACCAATACGTGATATTGCACAATATTATTGTCCTTGATATTGCACCATATTGACACACGTGAGGCGCAATATTTACGCTGCTTTTCCTTGGAAACATGACGTAGAGCGATATCTCTTGTTGTGTTGGAACGTCGGATGACTAATCATCACAATCTATTTATTAACATTCAGACTTTCTTTTTAACAATGATTTCAATAAATGTGTTGTGCCAGATATTGTGGAATTAATTGCGCAAAAAGACAGTAATTGTAGTCTTGTAGTTGTTGATACTAAGTTAAAATATATTTACTTTTATCAGGCTTCACTTCCTCTTCGACCGGCTCTTGATAATAATAGTGATTATATTGAGTTTCTTCTACAATAGGCTCCACAATTTTCTGTTTTTCATTAACTGAACGTGGTCGTGGACGTGAAAATGGAGTGCATTTAATGCCCCGCTGCTTCCCTGCAGAAATTAATTGTTTATTATTGTCTTATCGATATTTTACCAACTGACTAGTAATCTGTATGATGCATTACATTTGATCGCCTGATGCTGCAGTCCAATATCTATGGACTCTGTCCTGATGATCCGGTTCTCTCCCGTCTTCCTGCCCCATTGTGTGCCACTTAGCTTGTCTGGAGAAAAATATGAATATTGTCAGTTTAAGCCGAGGTGCGATTGCCCACAGCAGCCAGCTCCTGTATTTGTATTCGAACACCAAATAATAAATGGGATATCTTTGAACTGAGCAACGCTAATGTACTAAATACCAGGCCATTAATAGCATAATATCAAACGTACAGCGAGGGGACTTTAATTTATAGATATTTTATGAGATTAATGTTATAAAGCAACTCAACATTTTCTCTGCAAACGATTTGAGTAGGTTTCAATTCCTGTACTAATTGAATCGTGTAAATGTTCATCAACAATCCGAATTCAAAAATGATGGCACTAGGTTGCGCAGTGTAAAATTCGGCATTCAGTCGAACTTCTGCGCATTGATAAATCTTGCTGACATTGAACCGGGACGGAAGCTTGCTGTATGATCTTCTCACCTGACTTCTTCGGCTCTTCAGGTAGCGGTTGCATCAAACCACTTGCTCTTTTCTTCTCTTCTACTATAACCCAGTCCCTAAGTTGGTCTGAAGTCGGACACTTGTCCCGGTTGGGCCCATTTCGATCACGGAACTTTTCCCAGTAACAGCGCTTAGCAGCATTGACACTCTCACGATTCAAATAATATTGCTCTACAGAGAACTCGCGTTCTTCCTTTGAAAATTTGCGTCTAGCTATTGATTTCGATTTCAATCGATACATAGCGACTGTACTTAGTGAACTTCGGAAGGAGACTGAGCGAGAAACAAGTTAGCGGCTAAACATACCTAGCAATACCCCCCCCCTCCCCCCCCCCCCCCCCCGCCCGCGCATCCCCCCTGACGCTGACACATTACTTTGCGTGGGAACTTAGAAGATTAGTTAATAATATTGTTTTTTAATTGTAATATAATATTGTATTGCACAGTTATTAGGATCGAAACAGTGAAATGTATTATAATTGTTAAATAAATAAATAAATCCGTACCTAACATAACCGCCGGGGTGGCAGCTGTTTCCGAAGCTAATGGCTTGGCACGCGACGATGGGAAGACGCCAGACGGAATGACCATAATACCCACCAAAAAACGTCAAACGGTACAAAGATTATTTGGAGTTTTTTACATGTTTGAGCTGTTTGGGGTTGAAACACTAACACCATGGAGTCAGACTTCTCATCGATTATCTAGGGATGCCGCCAAGGAATTGGCCAACTATTCGCGTGACTAGAGAGCTGGCTTATTAAAATGACCCCTTGTAATTATGTACCAATGTGTCAGATTACGGAATACTTAGTTACGTGGTCGCGTAGGTTTTGGTTTTCGCTGCGACGTCTTAATGCCCGCTAGAATCGCGTAAGCTGTCTTATTCCGGCTTTTCGCGTAGGCTGCGCTAGACTCGCGTAGGCTCTCGTAGTCACGTGTAGGCCCTCGTAGCCGCGCGTAGGCCCTCGTAGCCGATTAAAGGCTCGTGCAGACTGGCGCGACTTGTCGCGCGACGTGGCGCGGGGCGATTCTGCGATATTATCGCGCCGCAACACCTTTCACACTAGAGCGACGCGAATCGCGGCCGCTACCGCGATATCGCCGCGTCGCCATACAAAATGTTGCTATTGGAGTCGCAACTATGTTGCGGCGCAACAGGTCGCCACTGTGTGAATTGTCGCGCGCGTTTCCATAGAAATTGTTTTACGCAAAATCGCGTCGCGCCGTCGCGTCGCGCCTGTCTGTACGAGCCTTTATGCACCATTTCGAGTTGTTCAGATTTGTTTGACCATTGATACAAAAATGAAGACACTTGAAACTATCAATGTGCAACTAGTGTCGTAATGTAAATGCGGCTTTAAGTTCAGCGGACTAAGGCTAAAACCCAAACTTTTAATGATAGGTAGTTCGATACCTTTTCTTTTTTTTGATGTGAAAACTTCTTTAGCGGCGTTGTACACTTTTTTTGTAACGGGTAAAAAATGTAAAACTCGCGTCAGGACACGTGACCCTGATCGAAAATTCGTATGGATGGTGAGTAGACAGCCGGCGGCGCGGCGTAGGCGAGGAAGTATCCCCCTCTCTTTCTACGGCGCGGCGAAAATGTATGCCTGCGCCTGTTGTTTAGTTTAGGTGGGGCAGGGTGCTTGCGCGAATGTTCGTGTGTGTTTATGTTACAGAAACAAACTTAACTTAAATGAATGAATTAATTAGAATTGTAGTTAGAATGTATTGATAGACTTGAAGGTACATCTCTCGACAATAAATCTGCAATTTGGGAACTACAGATAACTGGTGGAACATATGGCACACCTCCGGTGGACGTGAAAAAATTAAAAAATTAATAAAATAATGGTTCTGGTAATAATGATGGTGAAAAAGTCGTCGAAATTATGGATGGAAGTTGATTTTTCTGAGAGATAAACTTTTTAATGTAATATAAATTGTCATGTTTGTGCAAGATAGCGCAATAAATAAATATTGTATTCTACGACATAAATGATAGTACTTTTATACTGATAATTAAAGCAATTCGTGCAAAATGATTCCCTAACCATTCCAAAATATAAAAAATGCACAACGTTAATATTTAAGTTTTCACTTCTGCCGGCACTCCCGGAGTGCAACCCGTCGTTTTTTTTTTTTTGTTTAGGTACTGGGGGAAACCTTCAAAAGGCACCTGGACTTTGGGGAAAAAGACCAGGTAGTGTGGGACTCTTACCTCACTAAAACCACCCTGGTCATCACCATCAGCACATGGAGGCCGGGGGTCCCGGTACCTCTTAGTAGACCAATCCGGAACCCCCTCAGTGCAACGCCTGTTAGGGCACGTCCCTGGGGAGACAATAAAAGGGGTCTCCCCTGAGCCTCGCTTTGCACGGCAGCACGTGACCAGAGTGCCACCGTATTCCCCGAAATCACTCGGTGGGCAATCAGAGTCCCCACTCTGATCACCCGCGATTCCAAAGTCCCGCCTGCATTAAATGATGCAGGTGGGGTTTCGGCGTGTTAGGCGTCGAGGCGGTTGCCTCCTCGACGCCTTCTTCTTCGAGCGAGATTAGCTCTTTCGCGATCCCGCTCGGCAGCCTCCTTCTGGACCATCACGGTCTCACAGAAGGAGGCAACTTCCCTCCAGTTTTCTGTCTCCGTCAGCATAGCCCTCACTACTGCTGGCAGAGACAGGTCTCGCCCGATCCTAGCGACCAAAACCTGCCGCTCAGAGGCCCACGCAGGGCACTCCTCAAGCGTGTGCTGCGCAGAGTCAAGGTAGGTAGTTCGATACCTACTATGAAACAAGCATGGCCTTTCTGCCAAAGTCGACAAAGTACTCAAGATAGCACAACAACATTAGGGTTTTCGATCCTTTATCGTTTTTGTTTCTTTATACGTCCATGAGGTAAGTCACTGTGGTTCAAGTACAGTTAAGGTCCTATAATAGTACTTATTTATTTATTTATTACGAACATTAACTGCCGTAAAACTAGGTGAGTAGGAAATGCCGTGGTGAATCGGGATGAAACTTTTAAATGGATTTTAACGATGTTTGTTGCCATAAGGACACTTAATCGGTAATTATAATATAAGTAGTAAACACATTAGAGACCTTTTGGCAAAAAACGATATTATTTCAATGTTAAAATCCATTTTAAAATTTTGTCACGATTCACCGCCGCATTTCTTATTCACCCCGTTTTACCGTACATATTTACAATAAATATTATCTACATTGATTTTACATAGGATCTTAGTTCTGTTGTCACTTAAAGTTGTACACAACTCATGCATATATTTAGACAGTAGATTGATTTAAATAAAGATTAATAAATTAGATTGAAAAACACATTGAAAAATTAAGATGAGAATTTCAAAAGTAATAAGGATTGTAATTTGATAGATACATGTGATTTAATTGATTGACTTTCATAATCTAGAATAAGAATATACATTATTTACATACATTTAGGTCATTTTAATAAAGTTATGATCTTACATGTACCTATGTAGGTATCACCATGGACTGGCATACCTACAAATACGAGTATTTAAACATGTTAAATGTAAAAAAAAAAATAGTACAACACATGAATTTGTTAAAATTAAAATTATAACATTTCTAATAACATTGGTTATTAGGGTTTCGTATCTATTTGACAGGCCTGTTAGTCTAGTGGTCAGTGGCTCTGACTGCTATGCGCAAGGTCGTGGGTTCGATTCCCACCCAGGACAAATGTTTGTGTGATGAGCACGATCATTTGTTCTGTGTCTGGGTGTAATTTATCTATAATATGTATGTATTTAGATATATATATGTATGTTTATCAGTTGTCTAGTACCCATAGCACAAGCTCCGCTTAGTTTGGGACTAGATGGCGTTGTGTGAAAATTGTGGAATATTATATTAATATTAATATTATTTGAACACTTAAGAATAATAAATACATAAAAATATTATATAATGAAATCTCAGTATCATATCTTATATTATGTATTTATCTGTTACTTTTTTATCAAAAATATATTTTACACTTTAAAAACAATTACCAATAAGCCATTTATGGTGTGGGTCAGAATTACGGGTGTATTGTTGCAGAAATGAATATGTTATATATGAAAGGAATGTACCAGCAATGTACTTTAATGTACCTTTAGTGGCATCAATGTACCTCCATGAAACAAAAACAGTTTTAACAGTGTATTATGCTCTTTCTGAAAATTTTACGTGATTGTGAGAGGATGTTCACTGCTTTTCATGAACGTTGAGTAAATGATAATTTCTGTACTTCTCAATTTTCGTTTTATTTATAACACACATATGTTGCACACATATATGTATACACACATGTTGGTAAAAAATGTAAATAATGCTCTAATTCGCGTTAAATTCTCAATTTGAGCAAATCTCACTATACTCATATTGCTATGAAAGAAATGGTAGGCGTCAAAATTTGATTTCATGATTTTCTCGTTTGTTTGCTATGGTAGGTACCAGTCGGATTTGAAAAATATTCGTTAAGATGATTAGAGGAGACTTATTGTATAGCATCGTTTTACAGACACGCTGCGTGTATAATCCTTACCTATGCGGATTTTTTTCACACTAATGACTACGCATGGTATTTTTAGCTACATCACTCGATGATAAATCATCACAGATTGTTTACTACCAAACATTCAGACTTGAATATACTTATTTCGCAATGATAATGATCAATAGTGTGTTTGCAAAAAATATGAAAGTGCAATGTGCTGGCTGGTTTGTGCTGTGCAAAAAGACAGATGTCACGTAAAAGATACTGTACCTACATATTCAACTTTATTTATTTAAGGTGTTTTACCGAGATTCAGGTTTCCTAAGTTTAAAGATATTTTTTTTACCAGGTTTCACTTCCTCTTCCACCGGCTCCTGGTACCTAATACATAATAGTAATTATATTGAGGTTCTTCTACCGTAGGTTCCACAATTTCCTGTTTTTCATTAACTGGGACGTGGTCCATTCCATGGCCTTCAATGTCATACTGCTTGAGAACACTAAGTTAGCTGTAAGATTTTCGAATAAAATGCTCTAAGTCTAGTTCATAATCTTGCCAATAGGTGGCGTTGGTAGTTAGCATTAAGTACAGAGACATGGTATTTTGTAGACAATACGACTTACCTACTATTTTCTTCTGAAACTTAAAATAATTTTTCATTTTGTGGTGGGTTTATACTACCTACATTGTGCAGACGCCAGCACACCAAGCTACCCGAAACTTTCAAATTTTCCCAATGAACTTGGATAACCGTATGCTTTAGCGATAACATTGAAAATGGCAGATTGTAGTATCTTGATGTGTTGGCGTCTGCGAATTTGTTTTGTACAAAAAAAAGCTGCTTTTCTCGTCTATACTGCACAATGGATTGCAGCTTGCTTGCATTTTTCAACATCATTATTTTAGAGATTTGGTTCCGGAAGCTTTGTGTACATAATATATTTATTTTTAGCATTTTATAGCACAGAAATCTTAATGTTTTGACATGTTTTATTTTAAATATTAGAACATTGCACATGTGTCAAGCAGGGGCAGGTCGCTAGTATTATATTGATTATGAGTGACACTTGAAATTCACCTAGCGTATTCTGTCTTGTAGTTTTCAATGCAACTCAGAAGTCCTATTACATTTAATTTTCCCCTCCGTATTAAAAAGTCATAAAAGCAAAACGTCACAAACAAAATGTCATATATGAGCAAATGGTTCTTAAAAACGAGAAAACGGAAATTACAGTCGTTGCACACTTTATGGCCCTTTCCCACGGCAAGATCCCGTTTAGTTGTGTACATATTCACACAAACATCCTGTTTACTGCTAACTGTTATTTAAACACGTACACTACTAAACAGGATCATGCAAAAAACCGTACCTGCATAAAACGGGATCTTGCCGTGGGAAAGAGCCCTTAGGTCGAAACTATTCCGTCGTTTTGCTAATAAGAGAGGGACCAATACTCTTCTGTCATGAAACTGCGACAGCACAGTCAGTACAGTATCTATGGCCTTCACTCACACTGTCATTCGTCGAAAGCAACGACAGCAAGCCCTCGAAAGCAACCACTTCCACTAAGAACAGTATTCCGAGGGGACGGCGCGTACGCAGTCCCCACTACCAAAAATTACGCATCCGAGTTATCCACATTAGGGATAATCGCAGGGGTCAACCTAACCGCAGTGCAATGGGAAGGCCTCGCCCTGGGGGAACCGCCTTATTGATCACGGTGTCCCCTATGCCAGGTAAGTATGAATTCTTTACGAAATTTAGCGAGGGTCATTCAACGACGGAGAATCTTGATACCGCGATTCAGAAACGTGACGTAAATGGTCAACGCCATCTATTGAGAAGATTGTAAACTAGAACGCGTTACTGTCTGTTACATTACAAGCTGATTCTTTTTCTTCCATAACATTTGTGCGCACTTTGTTTGCTGTTATAATGCTTATTATTCTAAATTCTTATTATGCCTTTAGCAGGCGGTACTGCTGTACTTTATAAGTAAAATTTCCGAAATTTTCTTTAATACAAACCTTGTCCTGGCAATACCAAACACAACATAATAAAATATAGTTTAAAAACACTAACACTGTTATAAAAAGTATACCTACTAACTCAATATGCTTCAATAATTTTCAAAAATTCTAAAATTAAAATAACATTATGAAAAGGAAATTTAATTTCATTGTAAAAAACTACTTCGGGTGCTTTTTCTATACTTACTAACTGTAGTACGTTTACAAATAAGTAGGTACTAATTATATATTTACAACAATCAATATCGAGCACACCACGCTTTTTTACAATGAAAGTAATTTTCTTATCATAAGTTTATTTTTATTTTAGAATTTTTGAAAATTATTGAAACATATTGAGTTAGTATACTTTTTATAACAGCCGTGCGATTCTGTAACCATCTCACCGTGAAAGCTTGGGTGAAGTGAGCGTGGAGTGAGCTGTCATTCGGCTAGGGATTAACACTATTAAGTGCTCACTTCACTCATGATTTCACGGTGAGATTTTTACAGAATCGACCGGCAGTTGATCAAAATATAAATTAAAAGCTATTTTCTGATTTTTAGTTCGATTTGCTATTAAAACGTGCTTTTTTTTGTTTTTTAAACTATTTTTTTTTTCAACCTTTATTATCAAAATATTGTATTGTCGTCGGTCGTTGATAAGTCTACGACGTTTAAAGTAAATCTGATCTCTTAAAGTGGGGCAAAATCGAGCCCAAACGAGTCAGTTACATACAAACAAACAAACATACAGGTGAAACTAACAAAAGCCTGTTAAAAAGAATTATCCAATTTGGTGCAGTCATTCGGAAGTTATGCGCGTAGGTACAAACATTTCGGCGACTTTGTTTTATACTAATGTAAGGAAGGACTACCACGGTCACACCAGCGCGTCAGCGTTTCGTAGGCCTGCCTCGGTCACGATGACGACCACTTCTGTACACAAAATGTAGGACTTAATTATATTGTACGTACGAGTACATGTACACGATGTTATTGATGTGTAACATCTTTCCTCTCGCTTTCCTGCAACCTGTGGGAGTAATTTCGTGAAAAGAAACGGAAGTTTGTAACAGGAAGCTGGAGATGAGCGCGCTACCTATTTGATTTGACCAATAAGCGCCCGTGATATAAAATTTTTAGAATACAATTTTTATTAAGAAGAATTATTCTTCGTTCTTCGTTTCGTATACCTTGAACGGTGTTAACTTAGATAGGGTGGCGCAGTTTAAGTACCTTGGACATTACCTTACCGACGACCTTAAGGACGATGTTGACATAGAGAGAACGCAGGGCTCTGTCAGTCCGCGGCAACATGCTGGCCCGTAGATTTGCCCGCTGTACGGACCCAGTCAAAATCACGCTATTTAAAGCGTATCGTCAGGGTCTGTATACGGGTAGTCTATAGGTTAGTTATACCAATAAATCCCTGGACACTGCGCGTCCAACACAATAACATTTTCAAGATGATGTTGAGACTTCCTCGTTTCTGCAGTGCCTCCGAGATGTTTGCGCAGGCTCATACTGACGGTTTTCATGCCGTCATTAGGAAAAAAGTCGTTTCACTTATGAGGAGGGTGCGGGGGAGTCACAACAGCATCCTGAAAACCATAGCTGAAGATGTGCGTGCGCCTGTGTTGAGGCATTTCCTTCGTCTGGCGATATTTTAGGGAGGTATCTCCCTGTTGGTTATCTGGACGTGGCGGGGTGTCTCAGCACAGGGGCATTTATGGTTTTTGTGATTTGTCCTTTGTTATTGTATTTAGGTAGGTACTAATAATAGTTTCTAAGTTTTTGTATATTAACCGGTGAATCTAGTTGTACCAAAATAAATAATTTTGAATTTGAATTTGTTACGAAAAATCATTTCATATAATACCTGAATCATTTTTTTCAGGATATAGTGTTAATGTTGCTTATTACCAAGGTGAGATGTCAGATGTTACACATCATATGCGACTACTATAAGGCTCGCTCGTTTTTTTTGTAATAACATAATCCTCTTGTAAAGGGCAGTTGGGTAAAAATTATACCGAAGTAGCGTGTCAAATCAGATCAAATTAATAGCTGTTGGTAATTACAATAATTAAAGCATCCCGCATAATTTAATACCCGAGATAAAACTAAATTTGTAATCTGTCCCTGACATGGCGGACGTGGCTACCCTCAGCTAATGACAGGATGAGTCTATCAAGGTGCATATGAGATATCAGGTCAAGTGTTTGTCTACAACACTACAACCGATGCATTTATCACGTGTTTTTTTAAGGCGAAAACGTCAAGGTAGCCCGCGACATTCAAATTTTATTACGTTTTTTGGAATTTACAGATCACTATCAGCACTTGCGTAACACACTATTACTCTCAATTTTAATCATTTTGAAGCATATTGCTAATTCATTGCTCCATATGTTCGAAAAATGTGTCCGCTCTACAACATAACCCTCTTCTTTGCTAGATTTGCCTTTTAATGCATTTAATGCTCAAGTAAAATCCAACCTTTGTTCAAAGGCATACTATTCCATCAACGACTACTTAAACGATAAGAACAGTTGGTCGCCCTGATTAACTCAAGACAATGTTTATGTTCTTTCTCCAGAATTAGATTACTGATAGCCTAGGTTATATGAGCTCATTATACAATTGTTTTTTATTGGGCTGTATACCTAAGTCAAAACAGTTTAATTTTATTTTTATTTTATTATTGACATAATCAACCCATTGCAATGTTTTCTAATGAGTTGATTGCAATATGTGGTTAACTAGAGACCTCGACGATTGATCATATTATTCTTACCTGAGCAACCGGCAGCAAGTTCGTCATGCTCCCTTAGATGTCACTGCTTGCGGTAGCGTCGGGGGTCGGGTTGCCTCCTTCCCTCAAATATGGCGAGGGTGGTAATGGCTGATCTTTGCGTTATGCTCGTGAACGGGTGCTACTTGAGTTGACTGGTCGTCTTGCTGACCATGGTTTTATTATTGTTATAATTAGTAATAACTTGTTTATTTAGTTTACTTCGATGGTCCTAGTTTATCATTTGTGACTTCAAGCGACAGCTATGTAAACAGAACCCAGCATTGCATAAATATGTTAGCGGTCACGCCCTTTATACCTGGAGGCTTTTATTTAATTTTCAGTTATTAATTTTTGCTTGAGTACGTATACCTAGTTTTTTATTGTATTTCTTAGTATATTGGCGTTGCTAGCTGACATTTATGGCAAATAATTTAATTGAGTGTTCTGTGCCTTGTAATGTTAATTACTTTGCATGCCTTGTATTGTATTCAGTCAAGTATTTTCTAACTGAACAGACAGCTGTGCTGCTGGGGAGTTTGTTGCGCCACTTCTTCTTCCCAGCGAAAGCACTAGGAAGTGGTGAAGGGCGGGCGTTTTGGGGGACTGTCTTTTGTAATTTTGACGTTCGAAAAGTGCTGATTCTCAGACTAGTTTGAATAAATGACTTTTGATTTTGATTTTGATAAATAACGCAATGAATGCTGTTGAACTGTCAAAATGAAAACCATTGCTACTTATAGTGTGTTACGCAATTAGCCTGCAGGTCAAATATTTATTTCTAGAATTATAATCATAAAAATCATCAGTATAACTCTAAGTTCATGTTATCCTATTTCAAATTTATTTATTAATCACAATTTGTGCAAGAATGACTATGGCGCCGAGTCCCTTGTTCACTAACTAAACCAAAATGTTTAGTGCATCTTTTTTCTTCTATTTCATTAAGAAAAGGACAGAATATAAATATTAGTTTAGTCCTATCGAATAAGTCAGCGCCTGACGTAAATTGACGTATTTTTAGTAGTAAATTTTTTAATCACGTCTAGACTTTTCTATGGAGTGTCTTAATTTGACAGGACTAAACTAATATTTATCTTCTGTTCTTTTCTTAATGCAATAGAAAGAAAAAGATGCACTGAACTTCAATTTAGTTTATTTTGTTAACAACAGAATCGGCACCCATTTCATGATATCACGACATTTGAGGCCAATTATTACTCAAGGAGGTGGGTTGTATTGCTGATTACTATAATTCTGTAGTCATGTTGTTTGTTACGGTCGCGAATGTCTGTTTGTTTGATATGTCTGTTTCGTGAAATATCAATCAATAGCGTTATATGAATATAGATGGTCGTATTGATGATCTTTATTATTAGAATTCTGTAAATACATACTTGTTACGGTCGCAAATCATATTTTGTTCAACATTCAACCTGAAACTGACTGCAAATCACAAACAACGTAAAAAAATTGAATTTTGCGGGTTTCCTTAGCGCACCCCCTTAATAAAAGAATAGTTTAAACTATATTATGATTGACATAGTAACTAGTCTAGGATTAGTAAATTGGTCTTATATTGCACACCCTACGTTATTCGCCTGCAATTCGCATCTATCAAACGTTTATTCGATTATTCGATTTCAAGTACCTAGGGCACACGAGTGTCAAAGATGGCAGCTGGGGCCTGTCGGCTTAACCTGCTTTCCGAAGCACGAAGGGGTGTCGGACCGACCGCGGCCACGGTAGCTTAAGCTGCAGGCTAATTGCGTAACACACTATCAGTAGCAATGGGTTTAATTTTGACAGTTCAACAACATTCATTGCGTTATTTACGTTGTTGAGCAGACACATTTTACGAACATATGGAGCAATGGATTAGCAATATGCTTCAAAATGATTCAAATTGATAGTAATAGTGTTTTACGCAATTAGGGTGCTGATCGATCGACCCGTGCGGCTGTCATAATTTGGCTACGAGCATAGCTCTATCTAAATATGTTACAGAACTGAGAGACTAAATCGAAGTTCTGCCCCTGCTCCCTAATTTCGTAACAAACTTTAAATGACAATCTGAATCATTTTGAAGGATATTGCTAATCCATTGCTTCATAAATGTTCGAAAATTTTGCCTGTTCAACAACGTAAATAACGCAATGAATGTTGTTGAACTGTCAAAATGAAAGCCATAGCTACCCCTACCAGGGCTCTGAACCGGTTTAAAAAGAGCGGTTAATTTCGATGAAATACCGGTAAATATACCGTTCCCTCATTAACCGGTTAAACAAGTGAACTGTTCATATGTAACCCAAATGACAAAGGTTACCGGTTACAGAAGCACAAACGGTTTTGACACCCAAATTAACCGGTTAATTCCGTAAGTCGTAAATATTTTTCGTCTACTTTTTTAACACTTCCAACAAGTTATAGTGACATTAGTACATTTAGTACCCCAGAAAACATTAGGAAAAAAAATGTTTGATCTGAGGACGTCAAATACAACCGGAGAACTTAAATGGTGCGGGTAGATTCATGTTGCGACTTGCTTAGTTAGGGGGCGGGGGGTGTTTAACCGGTTAATTTTCACTTTCAAAACCAAAATTCATGAAAAACCGGTTTCCCGCAAAAACCGGTAAAGTGCAAACCTTAACCTAAATCGATTTCGGTTTGGGGTCAATGACCGTAACCGGTTAAGAATTTCAACCAGTTTCCGAGCCCTGACGCCTACTGCTAGTGTGTTACGCAACTACCCCGCTGTACATAGTTACACCAATGTTTCGATCCTGGAGGAACTAAAAGTCAAGCAGAGATTGTCGTCGACTGTGCAAATACGAATTATCAAATATTTCGGCCACGTGGTTCCTAACGAACACTCCATGGAACGACTCGTTGTCCAGGGACAAGTAGAGGGCAAGCGGTCACACGGTCGGTCACCTACGCGTTGGACAGACCTTATCAAAGCGTCAACACAAACCTCCATAGTTCAGAATTTCCGAGACGCTGAAGACCGGAATAAGTGGAGGAGCATTGCGAGGGCTGCTTTGGCCAAAGAAAATGCAGAGTCATCAACCACGACCACTCTGTCAAGAGTGAACGACTAAAGAGAGAGATATACAAGGATAGTTACAGTACCTAGTCAGTATCGGGACCCCTTATGTAACACAATACCCAACCGATTGTGAAGGGGTAACTATTAAAATGTATCGTTAAGAACAATTTGCTTTGAGGGGCTCTCTTCTTGCACTCTCTTAGTTATTACATCCGGCAATTTGATCAAGATGATGTATAATACTGGCCAGTTTGTCTGTTTGTTACTCATGGACTTCCTCCATCGTGGGGGTGACAGAGGGGCATGCCGGACTCTTACCGGCTAAAACTACCGCGGTGTTCCACATCTGCCTATGGCCGGGGTTGCGGGATTCGCATAAGCATTCACCGCTCCCGTTCGTTTGTTAGCTAACCAAATTATTTTTAACAACAAGCTAAAAGCTAATTAGGGAAAGTCTGACAAGTCTGATTACGTAAGATATCTACTGTTAAGACATCTCCTAGAGATCGGTAACAATAGAAAAAGTAATTGTGACAGTTGAGCTACTAAAAAGCAAACAATAACTGTCATCATTTTATTCTTTCTTCGGCAATGGATATTATATATCTTATCTAAAATAATTTTGATATGCAAAAAAGGTTATCAACACGTTAGCCCCCCCGGTAGCGGCGCACTATAACTCAAAAGATTAAGCTATCTAGAACGTGAAAATCCTAATGATTAACCCTGTGGCAAGTTCAATGTGAAAACCGTATATAGTATAGATTGTGTTATCCATTTCAGGCCGTAAAGATTTAAGCGCGCAAGTGCTATATCTTATCATACTAAGATTATATCATTTGGACGCCTAAGTGCACACGAGTTGGTCTGAAATATTTCCGCTAGGGACTGACGAAGATACAGAAGAGACAATCAAATGGGTTATACTGCAGATGGCAAGTTTCAAAAGGTTGCTATCTGAGTACAACCGATTTGTCTGAATTGCAGCAGACCTTGTGCAAAACGACATTATAGCTCCATGATTAATTACTGAGTCAGATAATCTGTAATAATTAATAATATTTTTCAAAATTAGTCCAGCCACTTAAATCTGAGGATAATTTTAATGTATCGCTCTTATTGGTCGCTTCGATAAGTCTTGCGATGTTGATTGGATTTGGATTATTAATTAAATGTTGAACATTGTAGGACAAGAATACATCCTTCTTGATTGCAACTGTCAAGATTCAGTTGTCTGCAAATAAGTACTCGGACACTTTGTTTTTCTACTGTTCTTCACACCATGTCTGGTCAAAACCGCCAACGTTTTCGCTCAGTAAAATTCCAACCAAAACAATCTAAATAGCATTGTTTAGCAAAACAGTGCCGGCAGCGGCCACTATGCCGATGCATTATTCAATTAGGCTGATAACACTTAAGCTTATTACTGGTAATAAAATTGTAATGTCTTGTTTCCGAGATGCGCGCGTGGGTATACGACGCGGCTCGGTGTGACCCCACAGGGGAAAGTTTTTTGACTCTTATTTGGCTTAGGTATACATAGGTACCAGCATAAATCTTTAGCAATTTGGTATTTTTTTGTTCTCTTTGTTTTGTGGTTTTTATCTAAACAGATATGTCAACCCCATCGTGCTTTTTACCATTGTAACAAATAAACACAAACTATACTAAACCGTTAAACAATATATGAAACACTGTGATAAAGACAGAAGTCACCGATGAATTTGGTAGGTACAGTTCAAAAAGCTCCTTGAACATCCGTGCGACTGGAATATGGTGTTTTTTCTAGGTTCTTTGGTGTCATTATTCTATGACCACGGACCACCGACGATGCCCGGCGGTCATCTAGGGTCAATAGCCAATACCATAGATATTAGAAAGATTCTAAGGCTAATATGGTCCTGTCATTCTAGCAAAAGTCTGTCTACTGACTTCAGCTGAAGACCGAATAGAGGAAGGAACTGCGGCTCTAAAACCAATGGAAAGATAATAATTAATGAGTCATTGTTCTTTGCAGTAGAGACCAAACTAAGATTCGCTTGAATCGTACCTCATCATCGAAAATCTTGAGAGCAGCTGTGCTTTCGAAATATCCAAACTAAAATAATTTTCTGGAGACCCAATTAAGAAGCACCACCAAAACCAATAAAATTAACAATCCTGCCTAGTGGAAGGATTGTTAAGTTGCTATTCCAAGAAAATCTCAGCGCGACGGATACCACTCATTTTATTTGTTCATAAAGGTGCTCCCTCACCAGGAGCATTCGCCTGTAATGTAACATTTCAAATTCGATTTTGAGCATTACATTACAATACTACCTCCCTGACTGACGAGCATTCGCGTGTAATGTAACATTAAAGATTGCGGGGCGGGGAGCGCTCCGCGGCCCGCCGGACAAATTACAATTGGAGCGCATTGATGTTACAAGTTGTATCAAGGTATTACACATTTTATCATTACAAGGTGCGCGCTGTAATGCTCGATTTCCTCCCTCACTGATGTAATGCTCGACTCTGTAACGTTACATTACACGCGAATGCTCACGGTAAGGGAGCGCCTTAAGTCTCGTTTGCTAAAATTGGATGACACACTCTGTGCGTAATTCGCAAGGAGTTGGGAGGTGTCTCTAACCCGTCAGTGCTACAGTCAAAACTGTTTTCTTCCTATGGCGCAATAGACCTAGCTACTATTTTGTTTCGTAATATTTAGTTACCTATTATTTTTTTTTTTTTTAATATTGGCAGGATGATTAATCAGTAGTAGTATGTTTACCAATATATTGCTTATATATTTTATAATAATAAAGCTCTCTAGAATTATGAGTCGGATTTGAAAAAATATTTTTGTATTTGATAGCCCAACTCTTGAGGATGGCTATAGGCCACGACTAGGAGCCAATCAAAAAGCTGGTGGCTGGCTGCTGAGACCAAAACAACAAACGTAGTATACAGCGTGTAACGGAAGGGGGGTATCAACCCTGAAGGAGGTGAATGTGCTCATGAAACTCAACAACTTTCCCCAAAGAACATAGGTCGAAATATGAAAAAAAAATTTGGCCCTCCCATAGTAAATCAATCAGCTGGTAGTCAGTTTTGTAAGGGAGGGCCAATTTTTTTTTTCATGTTTCGACCTATGTTCTTTGGGGAAAGTTGTTGAGTTTCATGAGCACATTCACCTCCTTCAGGGTTGATACTCCCCTTCCGTTACACGCTGTATAGAGAAGCTTTATAAAATTGTGGCTACTATTTTAGTACCGCAGTGCGATTCTGTAACGATCTCACCGTGAAAACTTAGGTGAAGTGAGCGCAGAGTGAGCTATCAGTGCCATGCCACCTGATACTCGTACTAGGGATTGACCAACCATACATTTACAATCATAATCGAGATTTCATAATATTTTTTTATGCTAATTCTATTGATAATTTTATATAACTGTAAAAACATTACTATTTTGTGGGGTTTTAATCTAGGAAAAAAAGACTAGACCTTATAATAAGGACTAGTCTAGGAAAAAAAAAATTGAATTTCTGACTAAGTTTCTGTTTTGCTATTTTATTTTAAACCCCCACTAAAGAGTAATGTTTTGACAACTAAAATACTAATCTTCAAATTAATATATAAAATGATCAATAGAACTGACATAAAAAATATTATTAAAATCTCGATTATGATTGTAAATGTTCGCGTAGTCAATCCGTAGCATCAGTGGAATGACACTGACAGCTCACTCCAGCTCCACGCAAGTTTTCACGGTGAGATTTTTACAGAATCGACATGCTTATGTCTTACGAATTTCAGGCGAAAGAAATCGCAGGCAGAAGCTAATTCTATATAAATGTATTAGATTGTGTAATGCAGGGAAAACAGCTGGATTTTCATCAAAAATGCAAAATATTATTTTTATTCCTTGTTTACTTACCTACTTGCAGAAGGTTATCTTGGTCACCATAACATCCGTTTTACTTACCAAGGACGTAATAATATATGTATACGTAATGGTAGATGGCTATATTCAAAGTACCAAGATGAGTAACAAGTTATTTGACATTATTGAACTTGCATCATATTAATTGCTTAGGTAGGTACATGTGTTTTGAAATTTTACAAAAATAGATTCGGCAAGTTCATAAGTAAATTGGAATTGATGTTCCAAAAAAAAACCTACCCCATTTAAATTAATAGAACGAGGAGGGTGACTTTAAAATAATTGCCTCCGGCGTGTTAATTCAGCCACCCCCAATGAAACCAATTTGTCTATCAATTCAATTTCGTAAAAAAAAAAATACTCATGTCAATGAGGGATCCCTTAGCTGTCCAACGGTTAAGTGTCGGAGTTTAATAAACTGTTTAATTAAGAGCGCGTTAGCGGCGCTGGGTTAGGTTAGGGCGCAGATGCAGTGTGAGTTGTGCGTGCGTCCCGGCATCATGCTGGTGTTAGCGATGCTCCTAGTCGCGTGCGCCGGCGCCCACGCCCGGAACTTCAACGTAACGTACTTCTTCGTGCCCCACATAGTGGCACCCGATCAGCACGAGGCCAAGATTGATTGCCAATATGACGCCGACTTCACGCTACTCAGCTTTTTTAAAGACTCCAACGAGTTCTTCAGATATCGACCTGCTGACACGCCCAGCGCTCGCACCTTCCCCATCCTTGGAATTGGGTCAGTGGAGATGCTACTGTGTGGACCTATAGTCTGCCAGCTGAAGCTATTAGGCCTGACTAAGGACGCCACCGGACTGTACCGATGCGACATCGAGAGGGATCTGCCGCCATACAAATATGCAAACATGAAAGGGTACATGGAAGTCCTCGACAAGCCGCTACGGAAGCCGTCGCTCGAAGCATTAGCTGAAGAATATAAAGAAGGAGAAATTATAGAAGCGTACTGTCGAGGCTCTCCGAACTCAGAACTCCGCTGGTACATCAACGGTGTGGAATTAAAAGAATTTAGAGGTTCATCGACTATAAAGAAGAAAAACTCTATATTGCTGTACAGGGGTCTATCACACAAAATGTTAGTGCAGTGTGTAGAGTTTAGACACGGGAGAGCATACGGCTCGACAGAGCAGGAGGTGACGTGGTGGGATGGAATTGGAATGCGAAAGAAAAAAGAGCATGTTGAGAAAAATGGATCGATTGCCATTACCGGATGCTTGGGTTTACTCAGCATTTTATGTTTGTTAGACAAAGTATTTTATGTTTAGTGTTGTTAATTATGTTCCTGCTAAATTTATAGCTAATTCCAGTGCTAATGTTATTATTTTTTTGACCATGTATGAGTATTCGCCAATGACATAATGTGTAGTTTTGGTGTAGATAATAAATAATGTTATTTAATTTCGCTTCCTCCTTAATTACCTAAATCCCTGTATAAGAAGTTGAACGTGAGTATGATAAAATAATAACTAGTGATTTCTTCCTCCTGGCCCGCATAGCTATTCGCAACCATCCGCAAGGCTATCGTATCGAAAATGACACATTTCAATAACCTGCAACCTAATAAATTGCGTAACACACTATTATTACTCTTAATTTGAATCATTTTGAAGCATATTGCTAATCCATTGCTCCATATGTTCGAAAAATGTGTCTGCTCAACAACGTAAATAACGCAATGAATATTACTAAACTGTCAAAATGAAACCCATTGCTACTGATAGTGTGTTACGCAATTAGCCTGCTGGTTTGCCTTGCCCGACAGCAAACAGCTGTCGGAAGAATAGTGGTCGTCTATACGATTTGAACTGACAAAATTTTCGATTTTGGATTTGTGAACAGATTGATATTCGATACGGTACAAAAGCGTATCGAGTGGTTGTGAATAGCTATGCTGATCAAAATCTGCTGCAATCACAGTCATCACGTGAGTATCCTGACAAAGTCCTAATGTAGAATTTTATGTCACCCAGAACAGAACCAAGAGAAAGCAGTACGGTGGCCTATTTTTAGTACTTATGCAAGTAAGCATAAGTAATGTATTCTGTGACTGGAAACGCTATTGAGCACCATCACAAAAAAAAAACTTCTGAGACAGATGGATGAAAGAGATGATTGTTTAAAGGTTCCATTTTTAAAATCCATTCCATCATAATATTGTAATCGGGTTCATTAAATTCTAAACGTCACAACGTATGGTTAATCCATTGAGATGGGATATAACAGGAGATGCCCTGTTATTCTATACACGGTTGTAGGTAGGTGCCAGAGCAGCCATCTTTGTCGCCAAGTTTCGTGGTAGTTCAGCTGTCAAATGGTTGTTTATTTTTTGTATTATTGAGATTTGCGAGAAAATTACGAGGACTTTACCTTTAAAACTGCATGTAAATGTTGAAAAACAGCAATTCAACATGCCTGTGTATTGTATTGTGAAGTGTGGTGCAAGGAAGAATGAAAATCAACCTCAACTTTCTTTGCACAGGTTAGTAGCCGGTTTTCATGCAATAACACATACAATAATAGACATTCGATGATATAATTGTAACGCGATCATGAATTTATGGCTAAAGTATTGATATTTGGGTGAATTTCCGTATAACAGACCTTTTTATTATTTTGTTAATTCATTCGTTTGTTTACAATAATATGTCATAATAGAATAGTGTTGTACCGTTGCCTAATAGTTTCCGGAACTAGTTCCTCCGCTGGAACGATATCGGTATATTCTGCTATGTTAACATAAATAGTCCTGCGTCTTATTAGCTCCGATTGACCTTGCTAGGTCTGGCCCGTGGTTCACAGCGCCAAAATCAAAATATTTTCTTTCACATAAACCTACATGGGCACTTATGAAACGTCAGAAGCTAGATGCACGGTTCCAAATGGTGGTTTCCTATGCAGAAGAACCAGTGAGAAACTCAACGGTTACTCTTTTAAAAACAATTGGCTTTTACAATGTCTTGGACCAATCACAAAAGATGCCCAAGGCATCGCATTCGTAAAGTATTACTTTTGTAAGCCTATTTTACTAATCAAACGTTATATTTGAACGATAATTGAACGTTATATTTGTTAATCATTATCATACCAATAAACAAAGGCAAAAAAAAATACTTTTATTTTATTTTTACTCCACCACTCATTAACACAATAATATAAGCATCCCATCCCATTCACGGAGAATGTGATGGGAAGTTTATATTATTCATTCACCCTAGTGATTATCTTGTTTTTCACTAGGGTCCGCATACCTAACAGAAACTACTGCTCTCTGGCCTTCCAACCCAAAGGTATAATATGCGAAAGCACCTGTTTTTGGGCATATGGATACATATCTCTTCACGCTGTTTTCCTTCACTTTAATACGTAAACGTGATGCAATTAAAAAGTGTTTTTTAATTCTGTGCCGAAAAAACACTTGGCATTAATTTTATTTTCAGGGAAGAAAGTTGATTGCGATAATTTGACAGTTTCGGGTAGCTTGATGTGCTGGCGTCTGTACCTATCGATAAATAGTTGAGTCTTTTACGCATAACAAAAGATTAGAAATAAAGTATTTTCGCATACTGTATTTTTATGCAAAATTATAAATTATGTTTATCGAAAATAAACTAGGATACGTTACTATAAAGTAGGCAACCTTAGTTAGAACGGACTATAAGTTAGTATACTATATTATGATCCAAACGTGATAACTAGTACGACTCGTATTTAGTATCGATACTCGTTATAGTAACACCAATGTTCCTTGATTGATACAACCCTAGCAATGGCAGCCATTTTTTGAGACAATATGAGTTGTAGGTAGGCACCCTTTTTTCGTAGGTATTTCCAGTCCATATATATATGTCTATGGGTTAATCCATTGTAGGTAACGTAGGCATGTCACATAGGTAGAGAATTTCGTCGCTGAACGAGGTCCCCAAAAAGGTCCCACGCAAAAAGTTATTGGCGCCGAAACCCTTGTTCACAAACTAAACTAAATTTAAATTCAGTGCATCTTTTTCTTTCTATTTCATTAAGAAAAGGACAGAAGATAAATGTTAGTTTAGTCCTGTCAAATTTGTCGCACCTGTAGCACCTGACGTAAATTGATTTATTTTTAGTAGCCAACTTTTTAATCACGTCTTAACTTGTCTATGGAGTGTCTTAATTTGACAGGACTAAACTAATATTTATCTTCTGTCCTTTTCTTAATAAAATAAAAAGAAAAGGATGCACTGAACTTAACAGTCGAACGGGGTGACTATGTGCCTGGCAGGTGAAAATGTGCAATTAATAATCTAACTCAAATGTGTTTAACGCCATATTTTTAAATCACTAATAGGTTCGTAATATCACGTGAATCTATTAGTGGTTTAAAATATGGCGTTAAACACAGACCCCCATTGCACATTTTCACCTGCCAGGCACATAGTCACCCCGTTCGACGGTAGTTTAGTTTGTGAACTAGGGAATCGGCAACATTTTCATACTTACACGAATAGGGGCCCGTGGCTAAATAATAACAGCCGCACAGTTCGATCGATCAGGTTAAGCTACGCTTGCCGCTGTTGCTCTGTGGATGGGTGACCATCTTTACATACCGAGGTCCCGACTGTCATTCGGGGATCTTTGACAGTCGTTACGGGTCGTCAGTAGCCCGAAAGTCTGACAACCAGTCTTACCAATGGGTATCGTATTACCCAGTAACTGGGTTGCGGAGGTCAGATAGGCAGTCGCTCCATGTAAAATACTGGTATTCACCTGCATCCGGTTAGACTGAAAGCTGACCCAAAAATAGTTGGGAAAAGGCTAGGCAGATGATGATGACAAATAATCCCGAAATAATTTTGAGCACAAACTGTACAAGATACAAACTTAATCAACCTGTTAGGTGTAGTTAGAAATATAAAACAGGAAAATAATTAACCTGGGAATAAAAGTCAGTAGGTAAACCATGCTCACTGCATTCGATCTTCTAACTACCGCATCATCGCACCCTCTCCCTCACCCTCAATATCCGCTACGAGTACAAAGAAATTGAGACCAAATTAATACTGAAACCAGGCATCGTTTTTGTTTGATGGTCAAAACCTTCCAGAAATTTTACAGATTGTAGTAGCTTGATTTGCTGGCGTCTTACTTTAGAGCTGAGCTGCCATAGTAATTATTGTTTGTATGGAAGTACTCTACACATCTAACAAGGTGGCGTTAGTGTGCCATAAAAAAAGGCACCATTTTTGGGCATAGCCCTTTGAAAACAACATTGAAGACATCGTGGATTTCTAACAGAGATATCAGGGCCAATTCAACGAAAATATGATGGGGGACTACATTTGGGGTTGAGTGAGAAAATACTTACATATAGGTATAAGTACAGACGCCAGTACATCAAGCTACTACAATCTGTCTTTCTTTAATAGATTTTCAACTTTATTGCTAAAGTATAAGGTTCAAAGTTGATTGGGAAAAATTTACAGTTTCGGGTAGCTTAATGTGCTGGCGTCTGTACTTTTTCACTAAGCCCCAAATGTGTGCGTATGTTTCACTTTTAATATTTTTTCTACTATATTTTTTACTGAAGCGGGCATCGTTTTTGTTTGAGAGTCAGAAAGAACCTCCTAGGTTTTTAAGAGCTTCTAGTTTCCTTTGGATCTACACAACGCTACAAACTTATTTTGACGCGTAGGTAGCCAAATTCGAAACTAATGCTGCCATTTTGTTTTGGCAATACAAATTCTATGACAATTTCACAAATGTTTACCAACAACTTGTTCCATCGCCAACAACCCATTCAATCGCCAAAATATCCATGTATTTGTACAGTCCGTTCAGTTATTTTTATCTCTGACAGCAGCAACCCAACAACGACCCTATTGTGACGAAAACAAAGCTCCATTCAAACAATAGTTACTATGGCAGCTCAGCTCTAAAGTACAGACACCAGCACATCAAGCTACTACAATCTGTCAAATTTCTTTAATAGATTTTCAACTTTATCGCTAAAACATAATGTTCAAAGTTGATTGGGAAAATTTGACAGTTTCGGGTAGCTTGATGTGCTGGCGTCTGTACATCCGTCTCGAGTTATGCGCCCTAATCTATGACGCGTATTTAACTAGGAAAACTGTAAATATTAGTTAAGTTTAATGGTCCTATACTATTTATTTCATAGTACAGACGCCAGCACATCAAGCTACCCGAAACTGTCAAAGGAAATTGTCCATTCTCGGCTTGGCGCGGACACGATCCTCGAAAAGAAACAAATTAATCAAAAATCATGTTTTATGTTTAGACGCTTATTTATTCTAAACTACATACTACTAGTGATACCACGCAAAGGAGAAGGCATACCCTCGATCTTGTGGGCCGAAGAACAGTGGGTTGATGCGCTCATGTGATGACTATGATTGGGTTTTTTTATGCTAGGCAAGGTACTAAGATAATATTTACAACGTGTAACGTTAAAGTGCGTACGGATAGCGCGTACACTGGTACGCGTAGTCTGTTTACGCGTATCCGGAACGTCATGTCCATACTTGCAGTTACGCGTACACTCTAGGGGAACGCGTACCGCGCGAGCTAGCTCGCAGCGCGAGCCGCCGTCTGTCGGTTTTTGGTCGCGCGTCAAAGAGGACGCACACGACCGGGTACGCTATATTTGGACGGCAAAATGAATAGACACGCGTGTTCTTCGAGTTTCAATAATGAAAATATTATCTGATTGATTCAACTTTATGAATTTCACCGGGTCTTGTGGGATAGCACACTAACTGATTATCGAAATAACGATTTACGCCAAGATGCATGGAAGCAATGATATTATAAAGGAAAGATACGCTACGTTCATACTGAGCGACGTTCTGTATTGTTGCGTTGTTATTACAAAGTACTTACTAGTAGTTTTCAACTACGACTGCGACCGATAATACGGAACGTATGACACAAAAAGAGATAGCTATCTGTAGTGTGTTGCGCTTGAAGTACACTAATGAATCATAGATTATGCGGATTTGCCAACAGAAGAGACATTGAATATAACAATAAGTATGATGTTTTAAATAAAACAACAAACAAAATTGTCATCTATTTATTCACAAACAAATTCTTTATTTAAATAAATTACAGTACCTGTACTCAGCGAATACATGATTTATCGTTTGCGTTTTTTTTACTGATGGTTGCGCCACTTGGCAAATAGGATCCCCTTAAGTACGAAGCCTCAGAGCTAGACTATGACCCGAATATGACCTCCGACTTAGACTTAGTATTTAAATTTGGAAGTTGAGTTGGCAGTTGAGATTTTCATTTTTTAATTTATTAGTTATTTACCCTCAAATAAGTTCAATTTATTTCTTTTTTGTCTTTTCGACATGTGTTTAATGTGTTGATTATTTTTGTGCTCATGGTGCAAACGGAAGTTCAAATACTTTTGTATAATAGCTCGAATTAGTTGCAGTCTATGACTGAGTATAGGGGTTTGATTCATGGAATGTTCAAACAAAGTATCGAACACATTGGACTGCAAAAAGTGTTTTAAAATGTTGTATTGTAATCGCTTAAAGTCTTGAAAATTACTAAAATAGGGGCCATTTTCTGTGATGAATCTTTAAAATAGTTTCCGATTTTAAGCAAACTAAAAAAACATTATGTGACGCAAAACACAAACCACCCATATCTTTAAGAGTGACGACGTGTCTGTTTTATCTGGGTACATGACATACATTCTAATATATTACTAATAAAATATCTAATAGCCTACTATTACTAATCTCATTCTATATCACCTTTATTATAAAACGTTGAAAGCCAGAACTTATCATAATCATCATTATATTATTTTAGAAAGACGCTCACTGACTAACAAGAAACTCAGGTTGCGCAATCAAGCGGTTACGAACGCTATGTATTTTGCCTACGATTTCGCTTCTGGTTGATTAATCTATGACACATGCTATATGTCCTTGTCGCGCTGCAGTCGCCATCATATTCTCTATCCTGTTCAAACCACCATGTTAATAATTCGAAATTGATTTGTAAATGTGAAATAAAATCGTAACAAAATGCAAATATGACGTTCTTTTATATACTTTCGTATAGTAAGTATGAAATTCCTTCACTCTTATTTATCTTGGAACCATAGTTTTTACACTTTCTTAACACACAGCTTGGCATTTTAGGTTATTATTGTCGCGCCAATAACACGCTTTGCTTCGCTCGCTGCTATTAGGCGACTAAATGAAATTACAACAATTGTCTGAATTTGTCTGCAACAATTTGCGCACGCTAGTGCGATATCTACCTTTTGTGTATCATTGATTAGACCTGTATTATATTTATACTTAAAGTGCCTGTTCACGCCGAGCCAAATTCCCTTACTAAGTGGACAATGTCCTTTCCCAATAAACTTTGAACCTAAGGGTGCGTTTCCACAGAAGCGGAGCTGGGCGGAATGGAGCGGAGACGTGTAGGAATCGTCCAATCACAGACGAGACGAGTGACGCGATGAGGATTTCAACCATTGTGATTAGTCGATTCCTGCACGTCTCTGCTCCGCTTCGCCCAGCTCCGCTTCTGTGGAAACGCACCCTTATGCTTTGGCGATAATGTTGAAAATCTATTAAAGAAACATACTCTCAGATCAAAGTCAAAATTCGTGTTGACCTGTGTAATCTATACACGTACCTTACATCCTTACATGCCTATTATTTTGTAACCAAAAAAACAAAAATAATTCATAGACTTTTTTATCAGCCAGACTTCTCAAGTGCGGCAACCACAATTTCATTTGCACTGTTGCACATTCCATGAACGTAAATGATGTAAGTTTTTGTTCAATGTTGATTATAATTTACACATCTCCCATTTCTCGCAATATTATGTTACAAAACATTTCCACAAAGATTAAAGTGGATTTTATCGACGCTGACGTATCCATTTTTTTCTTGGAAAAGTACTTTGAAGCGACGCGCGTGCGCTAAAAAACTTACTACTATAAATAATGTAAGACTAATCACGGGTATATTTTAGACACAAAATAAATAGGAACAGTCATTTTTTATGGAAGGTGTAAAACTATACTTAGTAAATTTGTTTTTCGATTTTTTAAAGACACAAAATGTTCACTCTTTTTAATAAAATAATTGTATACATTTTAAATAATGGGTTAATGCAGTTTTTACGAGATGGCAACACTAAAATTAAAGATGGCGTAAGTTTCTCTCCCACCCACCTCACAAAAAGTGACAGCGCATTGCGCAAACCAGCGCAAACCCACGGAGTACTTTAGAGTGTGCATGTTACACGGTTAAACATGTTAAAAAGTTTTTCTGAAATTTTAGTTTTATGTTATATTCAGCGCCCAAATCGTTCCACAAGAACTGATATATTGAACTTTTCTCCGTCTTGATTAAGTGAGATTCTTAGTTCAAACAAATAGTGAATATAAAATAACGGATATCGCAAGTTACATTCGTTGGAAAAAAGACATCATCCACAATGCCTAAAGGAAAGAAGAAAGGAAAATACGGTGAGTTTCAATGCACTCTAATGTGAAAACGAATTTAGTTTGGTTATGTGGTGCATGGAGCTCGGATTCCGCCAAGAATGAGATCACGCGGCGACCTTGAGGCGACGGACTTTCCGCGGGACGTGTGACGTTTACGTATATTTGCCCACGGTCGTTATACTAGATGCCAACAACCCGAGGGCTGTTTAGCATCATGTTTGGCAAATCCCAGTGATAAGTTTTGTTAAGTGTAGTAATCGCGTGTTTCGCAAGTCGCTTCTCGTTTCTCAGCGCAGCCTTTACTTTCACGTTTCCTAACGTTGCCGTTCCCACATGTCACATTTCAATGTGGTCATGCTTTGTCTACAAAATAAACAGACGAACGTGTGTTGGCCTGACTTGTGTACTTATCTTACTGATTGGTCTTGCAAGCATCATTTAGAATTTAGATTGTACATTATATAATTCTACTTATCAATTTAGTTCTATGGAAAACAAACATGTTTGTTTAGCTTTGTCATTAAGTTGTCAAATTGTTAACTGTTGCAATGATGCTCACAATAATGATGAGTTATCATTCAATGTATACTTGGTGTTGTCTAAATTTCTAACAATTTTATCAATATTTTGGTCTAGTTAGATCATTAATTACCTTGATTATTGTGTGGGATGCATTGTAATCATATTAATTATCATAATGTATAAATAAGTGAGTATCTCTGAATATAATACTATATTCTTTGTTAGAGGGTTTGGTTTCCGCACTTATTCCTTCTTGTAATACTACATTAGTATTATTTTAAATCTAGCTATGTCATTTACATAATAATATTCAACTGGTGCTATCTCAAGGACAACAAGATAATATTAAAAACTCATTAGCAAACTGACTGCCATCAATTTATCATTTTTATCAGCAAATATTATATAAACATAGTTTGGCCTCATGTAATAGTTTTCAATGTCAAACTCAATACTACGTCATAGCAACAAAAAAAAAGTATAATTTTAAATGTTTTGTGTAATACCTACCTACCTGTGTATTGAGTATTGAAACGATCCTACAATAATAGCTCACATTTTCAAGGCTCTAAAAATGAGTATTTGCCTATTAAAATGTAGCTCTTTCAAATGAAAGAATGTAAAGCTAGAAGCAAAAAAGAAAATGAATGTAACAATGAAAGTATGGAATGATTAAAAACAAAATATGCAATAATTTCAATTAAGTACCATGACTAAAAATATATAATTTCTCAGATACAGTGTAAATTAGATCATTTACAGACACATTGGAATTAAGGATGTAGGTAATTCCTCACAAAATGTTTTTACAATTACCCCAGGAGGGTTTACTGTAGTTAGTAAACAAACCACTGAAACTCCATGGCAATAAATGCATATTTTGCATATGGTTTGGAAAATCAATTATCTGCTCTACCCCAGTTCCTCAGGGAAGACCAGCAGCAAAGATGTTACTGACAATATCATAGAGCATGGCCTCCTGGACACCCATGGAACAGTATGGTGGGCTAATATAATACCAGACTATTACTGTCCCACTGCAGGGCAAAGGTCTCTTCTTAGACAGAGATTGCACGGGCATCGATCTCCACGCTTGCCCAAGACGATTGGCTGATGGATTGGCAATTTCAAACTTACGTTAACTAGAAGTCCAGGATTCTACATAATGTTTTCCTTCACCAATGTTAACAATGTTCAAGATAAACTCAGAAAGTACATATAAATTGAAAAAGTCACATTTCTACTTGCCCGGATTGGGCATGAACCACTGGGCCATCATGACATTCATGATGGGCATTGATATAATTCTCAATCCCAACCAAAAGTTCCTATACACACTATTCACACATTCTATTTTAGAAGTAAGGTTGAATGTTATGTAAGTAATGATAGATGGTGCAATTGTATGATAGGTGGTGTGAATGGTGCCCCACTGACACAGTTCTCTGTTGCAGCTAGGACTGTTAACATTATGTGTGGAGTTTTAATAGTAACTTACTGTGTAGTTGGTCATTTGAGTTGTATTGTCAGACTGTTAAATAGCATGCAGATTCCTAGAAGCTAGTCAAAGATTTTATAAAATTTTGTACTTGAATTTACTTATGACTACATTTTGATTTCCAAGCAGTCCTGATATGAAAGGGAAAATCCTTGATGGTTAAGAAAATTACCATATTGCTACCTTCGGGTACAAAGGTAGTAAAAACCATAATGGGCTTATGGCTTTTACTACGTTTACTACTTTTACTACCCCAAGGAGCGATATCTACCTATTTGCCTTTGATTGTTTAGTACCACATTCAATATTAATAGTCAAAACAGATTCAAGGTAAATATGAAATCGGTACCTCGAGACACTGGAAAAGAGTTTCTGGAAGGCCTGCGGCGAGATCTTTGCCCAGCTGTGGGAACATATAGAACAAACTGAATTAATGAGAGACCATCTTTTTTAATCTATTTATTCCTTTTCACATTGTATGTTTGTAAGCTCAATATATTTGCCTGTATCAGATAGAATCCCCACCCATTTAACAAATTATCTCTGACCAAACTGAAATTGTCCTTGGCACATCTACCAAAGTACAGCAGTAAAAGTTGTCCTCCAGTTATATAATAATGTTAATAAACAACTATACCATGTTTTAGTCGAGAAAGAGCCTCCATTAATACTGCAGCCGAGCCGTTTTAAACTCAAAGACCCCTAACAAGGTCACAGCAAGTCTTTGTAACTTCAGTTTCAATGCAGCGACACATAGCTTAACATTGTCACAGCGAGGGAACGCGAATCGGACCTTGTAATGCTGTAATCTTCAGTTCGATCGGACACACGCATTGTTATGTATACTTATAGGGTCTTATTTGGGTCACGTTGATTAAGATTGAGAAGAGTTTCGACGTAATTCAACGTGTGTCGCCGAGAATATACTGCATTCATCATCCATCGCCATTCGCCAAAATGAGTCTTCTCGTTATTACGAGAACACTTATTTTGGCTACTTATTAGTAAGTTGAGTAAATTCAAAATTCCTCGAAACATTTTGAGCATCGACCCACTGCTTCACCCTTAGCAAAATGTCGCACGACACGACTGTTTCCTTGTCGTAAGGATCTTCACCCCCCGATAAACCATTCATAAAACCACTCGCCACTCGTGTTTCGCGGTATTTGCCGTCTCCATTTCCCGGTAATGCCGAAGCACTGAAGAATGACGTCACTAATAGAATAGAATAGAATAGAATACTCTTTATTATGTACACCATATAGATTACAGACATAAATATAGAAATTTTACAGAGGGTGACACAATGGGCGGTCTTATCGCTAAGAGCGATCTTTTAAAGACAACCTTTGGATGGATTGAAAAGGGAAGGAGAGACAAGTATTGTAGGTAGTCTGTGGTGTACTATTTACACGATAAAATAAATACATACATAAAGTATATTATACCAATCTAAATAAATATATACATATAACAATAGACATGAAACAGGAGTAAAGAAAATATAATGGTGCTGTTTAAGGAGAGAGGAAGTGATTTTTTATCATAATTTTAAATGTGGACAAAGATTGAGCACGCCTTACCGACACGGGCAAGTCATTCCATAAGCGTACTGCTTGAACAGTAAAAGATTTGTCATAGAAACTGGTGGAATGCATCGGCATCTCTAGTCTCAGGTTTTCCGATGACCTCAGATATCTATTATGTGTGTCATGAAGGAACTTGAAACGTTCTTTAAGATAAGAGGGGGTTTTAGGGTTAAACAAAATACTGTAGAGCTGAATCAAGATATGAGAATTCCGGCGAAGACGTATGGGAAGCCACTTGAGCTTTGTACGAAATTCAGATATGTGATCATATTTGCGCAGGCCAAATATAAATCTTATGCAAAAGTTTTGAAGTCGCTCAAGTTTATCTAGTTGTGCCTCAGTAAGATCTGGATAACTGACATCAGCGTAGTCAAGGATGGGAAGTAAAAGGGATTGTGCAAGCGCAGTTTTCAATCACGGTGTTAAACTTGGGTAGGTTGTAAAACTTGACGTCATGCCAGTAGTCTCGGGGAACGGTGTGGGCGTACCGTCTTACTCCCACTACCTGACTATTAAAACCTATTAAATCAAGAGCCTTTCGACATTTATTAATTAAATTCCAAACTCGAGGAAAATTCTTACCAATTGGTTCGCACAAAAAAATAGAATGAACTCAAATCCAACATGGCAGATATTTTAAATTCCTATAATTTCTTTGCGTTCTCCACTATTTCTTTAACCATAATGTCGACCCATTATTAAATAGCATCATAATTAACTATACAATTGACGTTTTCAGAGCACAGAAGAACAGAACAGGCTTATTCCTCGGACGAGGATGCCGGCATCGATATGACCATCGACAACTGTTCGGAGATTTCGGCACAGTCAGACCTCAAGAGCATCCAGGATGACGCAGGTATTTACGGAAGCATGTAGGATCTGTCCACATTTCTAGGTTATGGCTTTCCAGAATATAATCTCATCAGGGTCGGGGAAATAATGATTGCATACATTTTGCATAACTAACCGGACTGTGTGGAAAGAGCTTTATGCTTCTTTTGTGTTATACGAGGTTTAGTAGAACGATATATCGACGTACAAGCATCTTGTGGAACCGACCGCCTTACGAGATCATACCCTACGATATTTACCAGATTATTATTTAGGACAAACAAAGCTTTCCAGAAGACGAGAGAAGGAGGATCTCTTCCTTTTGTGGTGCAGCTTGAGAGAGCCTAATATGTCCTTTTTATTCCCTCCGTCTTTTAAAAAAAGACGGAGGTACAGCACATTGCAAACACACGCCAGCACTAATCAATGTTATGGAAAGACACGCTACGCGAGCAGGTAAGTTCTATAAAAATAAGGAACAACGTTAATCACACAAATATTATAAAGGCGAAAGTTTGTGAGTGTGTGTGTTTGTATATTTGTTACTTCTTCACGATCAAACGACTGAACGGATTTGGATTAAATTTGGTTCACTAGTATAGTTTATTAGTAATATGTATAGTTAACACATCGGGATTAACACATAGAATACTTTTTATCCCGATATTCCCACGGGATCGAAACATATGCGGGTGAAACCGCGGGGCGCAGCTAGTTGACTATAGTATAAGGTGGCAGGAACGTTTACGCGTAAACTGTGCCCATAAATTCGTCACATGATCCAACGATGTATTATTCGTCTATTCCAATTTAATGCTCATCATAATCTTCTATTTTGCCTCCTGAACAGCACCCCAATCACGTGACTCGCTACTAATCTCAATCTGAATAATTTTGAAGAATATTCCTAATCCATTGCTTCATATGTTCGAATAATTTGTCCGCTCATCAATGTAAATAACGCAATGAATGTTGTTGAACTGTCAAAATGAAAGCCATTGCTACTGTTAATGTGTTACGCAATTACCCATTTGACCAGAACCAGTTTGGCAGCGGTTGATTACCACTAGAATTATTCATCATGTATTTTAATGGAGTTGTGCTTTAAAGATCAACTTGGTATCCTCAACATTTAGCACAATTTCACAGTGATAGATGTCAATGCCATTTCATGCTGTCTTACAGACTTATGATTTCGAAAATGTTCTGTTTTAGGCTAGATAGAATAGAAATAAGTAAGTAATGTTATTTTTTTTTTTTTTTACGTAAGTTTTTTTAAGAACTGTGCTTATCTTCGTCTTGTGGTATTCGGCTACTAACGACCTGTGCCCATTATCATAGAAAACATTACAAATTAAAATAGCACGCACGTCGACACGTGATTCCTTAATTTACTATTAGACATTCCGCAGAAAGAATTTGTAATTAAAACTGATTTGTAATTCTTGATAATTAGTTATCGCAGCCCAACAAATGAATTAAATTAAATATTGGTGTTGTTTTTAAATGTGTGTGGATTACGACTCATCTCAATAAATCATGAACTTAAGGCTGGCTCCTGTTTCTGTAATAAATGCTTCATCGACATTTTACATACAACGTGTAACGTTAAATGCGCAAAACCTGAAAATAGTTTGATCAGAATAACGAGCAGAATCAATTGAACCACTTTTTAATATATGTCACATTTTTCAAAAAATCTTCATTAAAAACGTTGCCATGTCTATTTATTAATAGGTCAAGCAAGCCAATGTCAGCGCGGCGCAGCGGCCCAGTGACGACTCCACCCTCGATAAAGCGTCGTCGCAGACGCAAGAAACGATCAGAATGGCCAGTAAAACTAAAACAGCACCTAAAACCTTTACAATTTTTTTAATGACTTATTTTACTCTCTGAAATAGGTCAATTGAATTAAAAATCAGTTGGGGTGTCTGAGGTTTTGCGCATTTAACGTTACACGTTGTATAGCCAGCAAAACAAGACAACATACCGCACTCGAATTAACTGTCAATAGAATAATGGACTCTTTTACGCGGGGTAGATCAAATCTGCTCATCGATAAACAACACCTCGCCTATGAAGCCTCATATTATAATTGCTGAAAGTAGGAGCTGGTGGAGGAACATTATTCAGGAGAAAGTCTTGAAACCATTACTTGATCGCGACAGCATTCGAGAAACAATGCAAGGAGGAGGCATAAAAAATGGTTCATATCCATATCAAAAGGCTGACTGAATAGATACAAACGTGTAGATAATGAATGTAGTAATGTCACAATATAAAATAATCGTATCTAAACTTCGGAGTTCTCGCGCAAACTCATGCGTTACCGGTCGGGGGCTTGCAGGGAATTCGTGTTTAGCTTCTATTTTGTTTCCGCCTCGGTATCGCTCAGAAGTTCACTAAGTTCATTCGCCATGGATCGGCCGAAATCACCAGGAACAGTCGTCAAGGAACAACTCGAATGGGACAATAGTGGGTGGTCAAAGCAACAACGCGAGTTTTGTATTTCGCAATATTATATAAATCATGGTTCGACACCTGCTGGCCCTGTACTTCAAAAAGATGCAAGAAGATTCCACGCAACTTGGGACAAGTGTCCGAATACAAGTAAAATCATGCGATGGGTGAGGAACCATGAAAATTGTTCTAAAGAGCAACGGAAGTAAGAACAATGTACAGCAAGTTTACATTTCAGCCAATGTCAGCCAGATTTATCAATGCGTGATGCCTTATTTATACATTGCGCAATCTAGTGCCATATTTTGAAATTGGATTTTCAATTACATTTATCCAAGGCCCAATTAGTCACAAATGGTATGCCGAAAGAATGTTGGATCGCTTTAGTAACCCTGAAAACATTTGTTTCACAAAATGATCTTTGAATTGGAGTCGACCTTGGCATTCTGTATTATTTGGTGTTCTAATACAAATGCAGGAGCTTACAATTCATATTGTACTGCAGGCAAGCTAAGTGCGACACAATGGGGCAGGAAGACGGGAGAAAACCGGATCATCAGGACAGAGGCTGTAGATATTGGACTGCAGCATCAGGAGATCAAATGTAATGCATCATACACATTACGAAGAAGAAGAATGAAGTAACGAAATGTTGATATGACAATAATAATGTTGACACAGAGACTTTCGAACTTAGTGCATTCAGTTTTAGTTAGTTTTTTGTATGGGACGTTAGGACAAAACAGCACAATATTCAATACACAACAATAATGTTCATCTATTGAACTTTTATTTGCACAAGTGGTCATGGTCGTTGAAGACAAGAGGTTGAACTAAAACACAGAACCAACACGACACTTCTGAAATTGAAACAGTTGATGATGAAGTGGCATTTCATACATTTACCTTGACTTGTAATAAATAATTGATTTTAGTTTGACCCTTGAAGGTAGTAAAACTCTTTAGTTTTACTACCTTCAAGGGTCAAACTAAAATCAAGAGTGAACTAGAGATAAGGGCTGGGCTACCTATACAAATACATTTAAACCATCGGATAGCCAAGACTTGGACGTGGGGCTTATATCAACACATTTTATTATTCTACTAGTAAAATGTTCTGTTTGTAAGCTATATATAAATAAATACAGTATATATAAATACTGTCTATCATATTCTACAGGGAGGCAACTGGATATTAAATGGAGTGAAAAATAAAGCAAATCTGTAGGCACCTTAGAAATACCTCTTCGTAATTGATGCTAAGGAAAATTTGCGTAAATATTGTATATTATATGTATTATACACAGCGAGTGTCAAAAAAGGTGCAATACAATGATGGATGGATTCTTGACGAACAAATAATATGAGCAATATAGTCACGAGGACCAATTTGTCAACACTTGGCAACTTTCAATTGCGATTTTTTTTTGTGAAATAACGAATGCAACGTTGAAATACAACACAACATAAACCTATGGGTTCGAAAATACTGTGTTCGTAGTAACATAAAATTTCATTCAATAATAAAGGAGAAAATCGCCATTGATTAAAGCCAAGTGTGTACATTCTTATGCTCATGACTACTCGTTAAGGTTTAGTATAATATGGTTTTGGTGGTTATAACAATAATATTATGCAATATCACATAGGTACTTTGATAAGGGTTGCGGTTAATATTGAATATCGTTTTGGTGGTCATTGCACAATCTTACTATAGCTCTAGGGCCATCTAACAGCGGTTTGTGCTAAAGTAAACAATACGCTAGCATTCCAAATAATTGGCGGACTATCAGCTTTCGGTCGATCGTAATTTGAGTGACTTTGCTCTATATTTATGAAATAGAATAGCTCGAATCACATGAACTCAGATGTTTTATTAGTGGCACAGAATGTTTGATCTTTAACATTTCAATAGTCGGAGCAGTGGTGGCTCAGTGGAAACGACTGCGACTTGAGAGGTTCGGACCTAGTCGGGCGCTTTACTATGTGTCAATTATTTCATCACCACAGCTCTCAAAACAGTGAAGGAAAACATCGTGAGGAATCCGGCATATCCTAGAACCAAAAATTCGAGGGCATGTGATGTCTCACTCACAGAGAGGAAGCCTGTGTCTCAGCTAGCGTTGAAAAAAGCAGGGAAAATTCCTGTTTCTTTCCAATTCCGTTGTTTTTTTTTTTTTTTTCAATGTTTCATTCGAAAGTTTCAAGAAAATTTGCCAGTACATATTCCATGTTTTTTTTTTTTTATAAAACCGAAAACTATGAAAGCAACGTATTCTAGCTGTCAGTTTATAAAGTTTTATCAATTTACGTGCTAGTTCCGAATGAAACATTGAAAAAAAAAAAAAAAACTACGGAATTGGAAAGAAACGAGAATTTCCCTGCTTTTTTGGACGCTAGTCTCAGCAGTGGGAACATTATAGGCAGATTATAAGTCGAAGCAATGATACTCGATATCTTTTCTTGTGGGCCATTTATAAACGACTTTTTAAGTTACCAGTAATATTGCGTTTCAATATCAAATATTATCAAGATACACCATTACTAAGGTGCAAATAATTATGCTTCCGTTGATAACTTAAGAAGGTTATACTATACAGTATACATCTCAATCGGTAACTTGCTGCTTCAAGTGTCCAATTTATCCAAATCTTACATAAAAACTTGGCAGGCGTACGGAACGGAGTGGCCTGCGACTTTGAGCAACGTTGATGTAAATAGTGACAAATAAATAACAAAAATAAACATTGGCACATATTTTCTTAGTCTGCCCACACTCTCATCGAAGATTATCTTTACAGAAGATTCTCTTGTCCGATTCATGAAATTGTACATGTAAGAAAATGCAAAGGTGAACGGCAGATTTCGTACCGGATACTTTTCTTGTTGTTCTGTTATATAATTTGTACCACTTATTAAGGCAACTAAGCCATATATTTTCGTGTAAGTGTACTATTTTTAGAACTTCGGATTAATTAATAACATCAATAAGAATATTTTAATAACTAAACGTATCATAGTCGTAAACTAAACACAGTTATGTTTTTTGAAGTTGCCATATGTAAAAAAAACACAAACTTCGAAATGATAATTAATTATTTAGAAATAGAAAAAACATTAAATATAATTAAACACTTATATATTATACCTAAGAATGCATAATTGTTGCATAAAATCATAATATTTAACGATTTAATGATAGGAATGATTTTCGTCATCAATTTTTTTTTTGTTCTTATGGCAATTATTTATTGACAGGTAAAGAAAATCTGTCTTCTGTTATTGCTGTAACTGCAATGTAGGTTTAAGAACAGTAGGATGCTGCTCACATGTGATGAGTATTATTTGGTAGGTACCTAAGCTATGCTCGCCATGAGGGTTTTACCCGACCTGCCCCCTTATTAGATGAAGTAAGTACCTAATATTAAGAATCAATTAATTATAAGTACAATAACATAAATGTACTTACAAAAACAAAGCATTGTTTATTTACCTACACTCAAAACCCTATCAGAACTTCATAATCATCAAACTGTCGCAGTCCGCTGCTGGACATAGGTCTATCTATCTATCTCCTAATGCAACCCACTGCGTAGGTCCGATCCTCATCTAATCTACCTACTTAATGGTAAATAAAACACTGCAAAGATAGAGACAAGTAATCTAGTACATTTACTTTATCACCAAAACAATGTTTATGGACCTATAAGTAACAATTTACATTGGTAAACTAGTACATAACCTTAAAAATGAAACTGGTTATAACTTTTACATCCCAACTTCTAAGAATTTAAATAGGGCTTTTATATCATATTAGCGACCAATTAAAACAAAAATTATACAAAAACACGAAATTTTATTAGCGGTACGAAATTCCCATACAAGCCTGCCGTTCGCCTTTATGTTTTTTTTTATTTTTAATGTTAGTAATCAATGGACTAGGTTTTTTCTCATAGCTCTCTTAATAAACCGTATTCTACATATTATTAATAGTTTTCATAAATTAATTTGTAAAGGTAGACAGGCGCGACGCGATTATGATAAAACAATGTCCATGAAGTTTTCATAGAAATTGTTCTACTTTAGACTCTCGTCGCGTCTGTCTGCCTTGCTGGTAGCCTTAAGGCAGAATATAATAATATTTATTATTCTTGTTCCATACTCTATTATCTACAACATTTTTATGCGCATTAGGTTTTTTTTGTTTGAACTTATTTGCACAAATGGGTAGGCCATGTCGTTGACCTAGGAAGGACTTTGCACGTTTGACTCATGTATGTTATGTATGTCTGACGATTGTACGATATCTAATCTCATATGACATTTACATAATGTGGTTTTCTACATAACATTGATGTTGGCTTATTGATGGAAAGCTTATGATACATTGCTTTTTTAATAGAAACTGTTTGAAAATAGACAGTAAATCTTATTAGATACCTAGTTGTATCCACACATCTTAAGTATTTTTATAACAGCTAAACAAATGCCATAAAAAAGAGAAAAAAACAAATGGTTCTACAATACATATAGTAAAAATCCACTGTGAAAGCGAATGCAGCAAATCACCGATAAGAAATTAACTGCACGTGGAAACAGTTAGCAGAACTCGTAATAGTTTGTAACTACGGCTATATGACGTACGATGTAGGATTGAAAGTAGTTTCCTAACCAACGTGTGTACGCGAAGTCCTTTTGGAAAAGAAACAACGCAAATCAGTACGACTGACTCTTAACACCTTTTTGTCACCAAGTTTGAAAAGTACAAGTTAAATGGAAAAAAAAAATACATAATAGATAATATATTATGAGGAATTTCTGTATGAAAATTGCCATCTTATTATGACTGAATCAAACTGTGTGATGAAAAGACCAACTCCTTTGCTTGAGACATATAATAACAAGGCCGCATTGTCCCATTGCAGGGCCTTTGCCCTGCAATGTTCGTTGGTCCTGCCGACACTGGAGGTTTACTCTCCAGGCACGAATTCCGTAGTTTCGGGCTAAGTTACGGGAGTTCCCGTCTCTTTCCGGGCCGCGAACTTAGAACGAATGACAAGTTTGGACGGTTGTTCTTACTTCCGATATGTTTTCACCCTAAAAAAGTTAATTAATCGTGAGTAGGGTTCATTTCGAAGTAGTAAACAACTTTCGGACGGGCCCGTATCTCCGTTGACGGGCTTCGAGAGTAGGCTCTGAAGTAGTATTAGTTTCATAAGGCTTCTAAAACGGAGCATTAAATTTTGGTGTTAAGCAGTTTTTCAAGTTTTCCCTAAAGAATATTATATTGGAAACATAAAGGTCTCGATATAGATATTGACAATACAACGTTAAATAAAACTTATTGTCACGATGCTAATTAGTGTTAAATAATGCGGCTATAGGAAAAATCATAGATAACGTTGTTATTTACCGCAAAATGTATTTTTAATGTAATGTAATAGAAATGTATTACATTAAAAATACATTTTCTGGTTGCTATGGTACACTGTAATGTTGCTATGCACTTAATTATTATTTAATCTATACAAATAAATAAAATTGAAGTGTCTGTTTTTAATGTCAAAATAACAGCGTTTTAGTAAATGTACATGAAAGTATATACGGTACTTATAACATTTTTTTTTTGTCTGTCTCTGTTTCTTCCGGCTGTTCTCCGAAACAGCTGGACTGATTTTCACGGAACTTTCACAGATAGCTGATTTTACAAGGAGTAATATAGAAAGGAATGTTTGCCATTTATACAGAAGCTCTGATAAGATCAGTATATCGTTTTTTTTTTCACTGCACATAATAATAACTGCATTTTATCTCTCTGTATTTTGTTGCCAGGTTTTAATGTATGAAATGGTCACACTGCATTCCGTGCATATGTGACACGTGCCCTAGCTCATATCACCGTGCGGTGAGAGACCGACCGACGACCTAATGCAATTTTCATTTATACAAGTTTTAATATTTCGCCTTAATTGTCGCTAGTTCCGGCCGCCGTTGGTCCCGGCTGTCATTCGTAGATCTTTGACAGTCGTTACGGGTAGTCAGTAGCCCGAAAATCTGACAACCAGTCTTACCTAGGGGTATCGTATTGCCTAGTAACTGGGTTGTGGAGGTCAGATAGGCAGTCGCTCCATGTAAAATACTGGTATTCAGCTGCATCTGGTTAGACTGGAAGCCGACCCCAACATAGTTGGGAAAAGGCTAGGTAGATGATGATGATGTCGCTAGTTCAGGGGTTAAACGATAAGTCAGGTGGAACTTAGCTGACACATCAGGGAAATTCAATGAGCTTAATCACCATTAATGAGTTGAGTTCCTAAGTCTTTCACATCGGGCTCAATAGCTCTTTAAAAATACGCGACTTCTTCTGGTTAAATAAATCTACAGTACGAAAAACCATATAATTTGCTAGTTTATAACGACTATACACGAACGACGCATTTAAGCAAGCAGCTATGTCATGCTCGTGTGACAAAAACATTAAACTGTTGGCTAAAATTCAAATCTTTTACCGTGATGCGTAGCAAACACGTGACAAAACCCAATATCAATAAACCATGTGCGTATTTTATGTTCAATACTAGCTCCTAGCGACCCGTCCCTGCTTCCTCTCCTGCTTCAAGATTTCTCTATTATAAGTAAGTTTAATATTAATGTATTATACACAGAAACCTTCAGGAATACATTCTCTAAATGATAGCGAAAACCGCATCAGAATCCGTTGCGGAGTTTAGAAGAACAATGCGGTCACACAGACAGACACGTAAAGTTACTTTAATCTATAAATGCGTAGGTATCTGGTATACATAATGTAGATTCTAGGCATTATTTTATCTTCACACACAAATAATGTGTTAATTATAAACTCACGTGCCAAGGTTAATTTTTACAAGTATCGAGATTGGGTCTTTCAAGGTTATCAACTAATGATAAGTCTGGCTGCACAGCCCGCAGGCCGCGGTACTACTAACCTTGGAACTAGCGGTTACCTATTTTGAATAATGATATGGCGTATAAAATGTTCTGTGGAATATTTTGCAGTATTGTTTTTACGATTTTTGTCAAGTCTTGTCATAATAGATGGTTAGTGTAAGACTTGTTGTTACTTATAACAGTGTTCATAATCTCAGATAATTTATATGCCATCGCCACCTAATTAGTTATCTACTTTAATTAAAAATGTATTCTGAGTTGATTTTTGAGTGACCAGTAACAAAAAGGTCATAAGTTTTGGGCCGCAATGGAATTTAAACTTTGTTATGTATGACATTCAGTTTGTTCTTCCATGACCTAAAAATTATCTCAAGTTCTTAGTTCAAATATACAAGCCATTTGTAAACGATGGGGTTTATCATCGGCAAAACGACGAACTTGCATAGAAACATTCATCCCCCCCCTATCCCACCCATTTAGGGGATGAAATTTTAAAATCCTTCCTTGGTGCTCTCTTTCGATTAAGGGAATTGTGCAAAATTTCATGCTTCTTAATGCAAAGCGCTTAGGCTCAGGCTGTACGTTATCTGTCAGCGAATGAATTTTAAGATGCAGAAAATTCGGTCGAATAAGTTCGACCGCCATTTTTAAAACGTGCTCTCAAATGCTAATGTTTTGGTGTGCACTCTATCGCTATTGGGTACGATACCCTTGGTAAGATTGGTTGTCAGACTTTCGGGCTTCTGGGGACCCGTAACGACTGTCAAAGATCCACAAATGACACCACAAACTGCTTAACGTGCTTTTCGAGGCACGGCGGGCTCTTCGTATGTAAATATGGTCACCCATCCACGGACCGACCGCGGCAAGCTGTATACCGCGGCTGTTATTACTTAGCCACAATCCCCTCTACTTCCATTATGAACCAGCCTATAAAATGATAATTATACTCATTGGGTACTGCGAAACATCTACAAAACAAATACATGTGTCTGTACATAAGTACCTTCATCTATCTACTCTTTATCTTACTACTACTAGCAACAGGTGCGTTGGCTACTAATAATAACTATATAATAGATAACGTAGGAATTATATAAATAGTTGTCATTTGTCAATACCTAGTATACTGTATCCATAGACGTCAACAGCTCATAATCGGCCTTCCTCGTACATTGTAAACCTTGTTCATATTAATAAGGATTCATATGATGTGATTACCTGATTGACCACTCTTTGTGATTGTAGTGTGGCATAAAGGGTCAAAATAAATTAGCTAGCGAGACGTGATGCATATCGATATCTAAACACTAAAATGAAAACAATAAAGATTTGATTTGTTTTTGTGGTTCAACGACTGCTGGATGTTTGGTTACTTACTTAAATTATGGGTTGAGAATAATCTGTTTTCTTTAGTTTTGTCGTGTTAAGATCATACTCATAATATCTGTCAAGTTTACACAATAAAACACTGATATGTGACTGTAACAAATGCGGTCGTTAGCTCACAAAAAAAAGTGAAATAATTTCTTATAAATTGTTTTATTGTGTTAAGATATCGATACTCATCGTGTCCGCGGAATTCCGCAGCCAATTTAATTTGACACTATAGTTCAACAGACAATAATTGCTTAGATAATAATATAACCTTATCAACATATAATTAATATCTTAAAAATGACCTTTTGTAACTCAAGATGACACGCTATAAAATACGTAGAATATTAAACATTCTACAAATGCGAAATAAGATCCAAAACAGAACTCATACATATTTCATTAGTTTTTTTTTTTTTTCTTAACTCATACTCTGTAATTTTAGGTATGTAGTTATAACGTATTTTAATAATAACTCTAATTTTCTATTTCTATAGAAAACGAGATACAAGAGAAATTCGAAGAAAAGGTCCTAGAACAAATCGAGTCGCTAAACGCACGTGCGAACGCAGCACGTGCGAGCGCATTTGTTGCGCTCCGCGGGTCTCTACAGCGACGAGCGCTTGATGGCTTGTTGACCGCACACCGCGCCACGCTGGCCGACCATGTGTCGCGCGCACTACGACGCGGCAAGGACGGAGAAAGGAAGGCAGCTGCTGGTATCGCGCCGTTGCTGGCTTTACAGGTGATTATTACCATCTTGTCTTGATTTGACTGTGATTCTGTCTAAAGAATGATTTCCTGTGCTGGACAATTTTCTTCTAGGTCTGCCGATTCCTTACAGCTGATCAAAACCTTTAGAATTATTCCATACTTTTCAGCCAAAAAATGTAACCGTTGAGCTTCATCTTGGTCTGTCGCAATATTCAGGCTATGTCAGATTGATGTCTTTATCCAGTACAACCACTCCTTTTTGTAAACACCAATTAATCATCATGTTGTACACACACAGATCGGCGAAGAAGGCTCGGAGGAGTTCGTGCGCGAGGTGCGGCCCGCGCTCACCGCCGCCGCCATTGACAAGTCTGCCTCACTCGACGCACGCACAGAGGTAAACAACGCAACACACGCACACACAATACTAATGTCTGACGGCACTTTTCGTCAAAGAAACATTTCTATGTTGTCTGTCTCCAGAAACCAACTTACGAGTACATCATTGTCAAAGGAAAACAGACCATAATGTTTGGTATACCTGCCCCATCGTCAATGGCTACATATGTATATTTTGTTTCAACATTTTTATCAGCGAAAAGCTCACGTTTGACCATTATTTTTAGTCCAATCAAAGGGACCATTAAATAAAATACAAAACTGTGGACTCACCTAACAGAAATAATGTGTTTCTATGCCTAAAAATGTGTTCTGTATGTTCCAGTGCTGCTCATCTCTGGCAGTGTTGTGCTACTTGATGGAGGATGACCTCTCTGAGATCTTAGAGGTCATGCGAATGTACGAGACCATCTTTAGCGGCAGCTATCTCAAGGTAAATAAATGACTATTGTTTTCTTAAATTGCAGATTCATATCCATCAACAAAACATTGCTATTGCCAATTTTGACCACTACAAAAAATAATGACTTGATATAAAATAATAATTAGATGAACCTTAAACTTGTATGCATGGGTTCAGAAATGGCCTGAATTCGAGTAAACATTCGTTAACTAAATTATTATTTATTCCTTTATTTCAGGCAACTAAGGCCCATAGAAAAAACAATACATACTACTACAAACATACTACCGTGTGTATACTTATTACCGTGGCTTAGCGACCCGAAGTAAATGTTTGCTCCCAAAACGAGAACTCTTCACTTTGCTCCCATCCGAAGCTTGAGCTGATAGAATCTATGCTTTTAGCGGATTCCAATAATCCGTATAAATCTCTACCCAGGGTGACGGCAGCGTGAAGGTGTCGGGCGCAGCCGTGGAGGAGGGCGCGTGGCACGCCGCCGCACTGGACGGCTGGGCACTGCTGTTGCCGCTGTTGTCGCCCAACCACGCGCTGGCGCTGCTCAACAACCACGCGCCCAGCTTTGCCAGGCTTGGCGAGTTGTTGGAGGCGGTGTCGCTTGAGGTAACTTACCTAAGTTTTTGTTTTACACCAGGCAAAGATAATCTAAATGAATTGTTTTATAAACATACATTATGTGTCTGTATCCCCAGGTCCGCATGGCAGCAGGCGGCGCGCTCGCCATCGCATACGAGACAGTGACAGACGACGACAGCTCAGAAAACCCGCTCACACCGCACGTGGACTTACTACTGCCACGACTCACCGAGCTAGCGCGAGACTCGCACAAGTTCCGCGCCAAGAGAGACCGCAAGATACAGCGAGCCACCTTCAGGGACATCCTCAAGTACTTCGAGGTGCGTTACATATGATATATATATAAAAAATGGTAAGCTGTCTGACTGACTGGGTGATATATCAACACACAAACCAAACTGGTGGTCCTATAGACATGAAACTTGGAGGGTGTATTCTTTGTGAAGAGTAAGTATCCATTAAGAAAGGATTTTTGGGAATTCCACCCCTAAAGGGGTAAAATAGGGGATGTAAGTTTACATGAAAGTCCGTCAGTTTTGAAGTTAGGATCTTCAAATGTTGTGTTTAGGCTGACTCAGCATTTTTGATAATTCCACCTCCGAAAGATTAAAAAGGGGGATGAAGTTGTGTATGGAAAGTACTTAATTTTCGAAGTAAAAGTCAATAAATTTACTATCTAGGCTTATGGTCGGAAGCTAAAGCAACGGTGTCGTTAGAATTTCAACCCTTAAGGGGGTGAAAAGGGGGATAAAATTTTGATGTTAAAAATATTAAAGACAAACCGATGGAGCAGTTATGCGAAAGAGACAAAAACGGCTGAACGGATTTGGATGATATTTGCCATACAGATAGTTTATAATCTGGATTAACCTACGAGTTACTTTTTAATCCCGGTAGTACGTTCCCGTTGGATATTTTTCGACATCAACGCGGCCGAAGTCGCGGGCAAAAGCTAGTATGATATATGTACTATAAAACCTGCTCACGCTTCGCAAGTTCGCATAGGTTATTGTGAAACATCGAGATTTATGTGTTATATCTAAGTAAAATATGACATACACAAAAACTTTCCAAATCAAATGATGGTGAAAGTCGGATCAAAATCTATTCTGTGCATACATGCAAAGCAACTTTAATTTGTAGTATGTATATAGATATAGTTGTTTAGAGAAATGTGCGATTATGAGATCTAAAATAGAGCTGTTACAGCTATGGAAGTATTAAAAAAAAAATTATAGCAACATTATGCATTAAAAAAAACTGAGTGACGCGTTGATCTGGAATTGGAGTAGTTAGATAGAAAGCTTCATACAATCGCACAATGACAGATAATTATAGTCGTTTGTTTATCTTTTACAAGCAAACAACTATATTTTTCTATCATTGTGCGTTTCATGGGCACGATTATAATACACTGGTCATAAAAAAAATCGACCCACCTGCAGTTTTACAGCAAACCATGTTTTTTCTTGAGAGAAACCAAACAAAATGATTTAATACTGATATGCTTAATTTTACTTGTTTATTGACACCAATTTTAGCACATTATAAACATAAAAATGACAAAAATTAAGAAATGTTGATTATAAAAATAAAAAGAATAATTTTACACTGTTTTGGATTAATTTTAAACACGCTCTCATTTTTCAGTTTTAAATGTTATAAACACAATTGTTTCAATTTAATATTGAGTATTCCCCCCTCTTGCTGTAATGACGGTCCCTCTTGCTGGAATCAAAGTTTTTATGGTATCTTGAGGGATTCTGCTCCATTCTTCCCTGATGGCGGTTTCCAGATCGCTTACGGAAGCAGGGCCTGGATTACGGGCTCTAACCTTTTGTTTTAAGGTGTCCCATAGGTGCTCTATAGGGTTAAGATCAGGGCTTCTCGCTGGCCATGACATAACCCGAATGCCGACCTCTTCAAGGTAATCGGTGACAGTGCGGGCTACGTGTGGCCGTGCATTATCATGCATTCATTCAAAATTTTCTCCAATATACCCGGCATATGGCACCACGTGGTCTTGCAAGATCTCTGTGATGTAGCGTACCGCATTTAATGCACCACTTCTAATAAAAACCAGTTCCGTGCGTCCAGTTAAAGATATGCCAGCCCAAAACATTACAGAGCCTCCACCATAACTGACTGTTTCTCTTACGCAACACTGGGCATAACGTTCACCTGGCCGTCGCATGACATTACGGCGTCCATCAGAACCGTATAAAGTCATCCGACTCTCATCACTAAAAAGAACTGACTCCCATTGTTCGAGAGTCCAGTTGACGTGATTCTGCGCAACCTGAAGTCTAGCTTGTCGATGAGCTGTGGTCAATTGTGGTCCTGTTGCTTGCTTGTGTGGTTTTAAATTCTGTTCACGAAGTCGCCTCCTTACAGTACTGTCACTTATAGCTACACCCCGATCTTCGTAAGCGACGCTGGAGATTAACACCAGAAAGGCGTCGATTTCTTAAAGGTGATATCATTATAAAGCGGTCATCCCTTTGAGTTGTCCTTCTATGTCTTCCAGATCCAGGTCTTCTTCGATATTGCCCAGTCTCCAGAAACCTTTGGTAAACTCACCGAACTGCAGAACGGCTGAGATTTAACTTCCTGGCCACGACACGTTGACTTAAGCCTTGTTGCAGCAAAGCTACCACTTGGGCTGCCTCAGCTTCAGTAGTGTCCATTATTTTTAGACAGAATTAATCAAGATTACAGTCTCAGCAATTGAACTTAACGACACTAACATGTAATCACTAGAAAAGTCTGTTTCTGACTGGAAGAATGGCTCGATTCGTTCCGATGTATAACCGTCAAATCACCACTCACCAGTATTTCTGTATAAAAAATGGTTAAGTACTTTCAAGTGCAATAAGATTTATGACAAAAAAGATGTCAATCATCATATCGACCTTCAAAATAAAAAAAAATAAACATGTGAAACAGCTTAGCTGTGAAACAATCGATAAATATTAGATACACAAAAAGTGGGTGGGTCGATTTTTTTGAAGACCAGTGTAGTTGTACTACTATAAAAGTATGCTAGAAAAGCTGTATGTTTACTAGGCATCGCGTACAGTACAGCGGCAGACTCGCCGAGCTATCCCATGACAGAAGGATCTGACGCTAGCAGTTACTGTTGCAGGAAGGCGAGGTGTCGTCCATGTCGGTGCGCATCGGCTCAGAGAGCGCGTCGTGGTGCCAGTGGTCGGGCGGCGCGGCGTACGCGGCGCTGGCGGGGGCACTCGGCGGAGCGCTGCAAGTGTTGGCGCCGCGCTGTCCGCGCCTGCGAGCTGCGCTGGCGCTGGCCGACGTGCCGCCCGCGGACTGCGGCCCGCAGAAGAAACTCAACAAGCTGCAACGGGTTTGTAGCTGTTTTTTAACCTATAATCTCTGAGGAGCTATTCTCGTATTTTTAAAAACGTTCGCCTGCTAATCTGTCAAAAATACCTCTAATTTACCTACATTTTTTTACAAGCTTTTGAAAATAAGTATCACTGAGTTGAGATTGCAACTAGATTTTCAACGTTTTCAATTACGGGAATTGCCTTTTGACGATGGTTGTGTATTCAAATAGGGTTTTCATGGGCATTTCTATTATTGTATGCTTATTGCCCGAGATAAAGACTCAAACTAAACAACTTCTGATACAACATTGTATTCATTTCAACTTTTTAAATATCAGTACAATTTATTATCTCACTCGCTTTCATACGAAGTGAGCGAGATAATAAATTTTATAGCCCAGCACGGTAACCTAAAGACCGAACATTATAAAAACTGCGAAGGTCGATACAATAACGTAAATAATTGTGATGGCAGACTGCCATCTTTTGTTTAGCGACGAATAAGCTTGAATCTACCGTAATAATGTGCTGAGTCACTTACACGTGTCACTTTATTTTATTACAAAAGGATGTTTATATCATCATCATTTAGAAGACCTCGTCTGATTATGGCTAGACAGCCGGTCGCAGATAAAAGGAGAACACATAATATAGAAAAAGCCATCTAACCCTCAGTTAACCTGACGCAGCTATGACTTTCCATAGGTCACAATAAGTTTACTCTCAAATACCAATTCACAAAACACTGAAAATTTTCAAAATTGATCTGTCATAGTTAAGGACCATATTCGTTGGGAACATAGTTGAGCAACATGTTTCCGTGTTGCGGGAAACTTGTCACTGGCAGCATGCTGATGTTTCGTCTAAGAAAACGCAACGTTTGGCGGTGACTGAACAATCAATCAACTCAGCCTATCGCAGTCCACTGCTGGACATAGGCCTCTCCCAGACTGCGCCACAACACCCTGTCCTCCGCCTTCCGCATCCAGTCTACCCCAGCCACCTTCTTTAGGTCGTCCGTCCATCTAGCTGGGGGGCGTCCCACACTAGGCTTGCCGATACGCGGCGGACTGAACAATGCTGTGCTATATATACTGTTTCTAAACCTTGTTGCCAATAAACAGGCCTTTGTTACTCTCTTTCGACCTTTGTCCGTTAGGTCTGATTTTTATAGTTAACTCTTATCTGAACAATAATAATGGCGGTTTGACATAAATATTTTCTATACAGTTGCTCTCAGACATCTATTTTAATAATAACTCAGTTAAAAGTTATCTGAAGATTGAAAACTCAGCCCTTACTGTCGCACTTATATTAACCAACATATCTTGGCACAAATGTCAACAAAAATGTTTTCAATCTGACATATTTTTGACTGACTGCGTTACAATTTATACTTGTCAATTAAAGTTAATGATAGATTAATTTTAAGTAATGACTCCTGAGTACCGGGGGTTAGTGTTGTTTGTACAAAAGAAGAGTTAATGATTGTGTTTGTCTGTTCCAGCATCTACAAAACAACGCCGCAAATAAGGCGCGAACCGTCGCCCGCAACAAGAACAGAGACAAGCGCTCCGCGGCCCTCGCCATGTGAACCCGCCGCACTCCCGCACCGCACCACATCGCACGGTTCCACTCAAATATCTCTCTCGGTTTAGTTCTAGAGCTTAGTTTAACGCTAGCAACGTCAATTCGACGCCTTACTTCTAAGTGTGTCACCTCCGGAGCGGACAACAGTAACAACTAGTTACCGCATGCCGCCGGACAGGTCGTGTGAGGTTAGTGTTAGGTTACAATAGGCTAGTTGTTAAAACCAAAGAAATTCGTCATATTTTGGATAAAATAAAACGTTGGAACCATCTATTGTATGAGTCATCTCGCTAATTGTCGACGCTCTTGATTATTTCTCGGAATATGTTTCAGATCTGGGACTCGTTCGGTCATTCCTATTGCGATGTTGATGTATTTTAAATTGATATTATTGCGATCGATGTTTTCATATCATTTTGTATTATAAAACATTTTATTCTTACTCCATTTCTTGGTGATTTGGGCTTACGCTTATTCATTCCGAATGTACGCTGTTACTGCCGGCACTTAGAACTTAACTGTTGCTATTTTTAGTAAAATATTTTACTATAATTATACTTATGTTATATTATTGATATATTTTTTTTGTATTTAAATTGACAGTTTTGTGTGTTAATAGATTACATTATTTGTTAGATTTACTTCGCCATTGCAATGTTTGTTTTATTTTCCATGGATTACGTACGGTAAAGTCAAATTGTGGAGTAAGGTCGTTTAGTTAAAGGTTGATAAAATGAATATTCTCTATGACTTGTACTGTTCATATATCTTATGTATATGTGATTCGTATGTGTGTCCTACTGAGGATGAGTGCATCACAGTGCAATTCATACGTTTATAATATAAACCTTCTCTGTAAATATTATTTTAATTAGGATTCGTTGCTGCGGTCACCATGAATTGTAAATTTTAGAGTGAATGGAGTGTTGAAATAATATTTATTAAGAGAACCAACTTGTTGTTTTTTTTTAAACTCCATTCTATGTTTCCTCCCTGATATGTATGCGGATATTGCGGATGGGCGAAGGCCTAGGGCTTAGAAAGAAGTAATCTACTGACGGATAGTTGGTAGCACACTGACGTTTATTTTACAAGTCAAGATGACACATATAAAAACCATAGATCGAACATAAAGTATATAACATTCCTCCCCTAGCTTGACAAAATAAACATAAATCAAAAACTTTAATAAAAACGCTTATAATCTACTCTAGGCACAGCTCGCAGTTCTTTTCCACCAACCGTTTGTCTTATTGGCTGTGGTGGCTGACTTGATTCCTCAGGAGAATCTCCATGAGTTGGATCTGTTGCATCATAGAATACTTCGTCTTCGTCTTCTCTATTTCCTTCCCCTCCAGTGTCCGACACATTACCGTCCGCTGGAAGTGCCGGGTTTGGTTCCGACTGTTCCGAAGTTATTTGTATATCTTCTAATTCAATAGGGCATTCACTCGGCCCGTGAATATTTTTTGCTGTGCCGTGGAATGGTAATAGTTGATTCTTATGTTTTTTTGTCTTCAACAAGGTATTACAATCCTGGACAATATAAACAACTCTTCCTATTTTTTTAACTATCACACCCCTATTCCAAGTCCCTTGTTTATTAGTGCTGGTTTTTTTATACAATACATTGTCTCCTTGTTTAAAGTATTTAATAATTTTATCATTTTTCTCTTTAGACTGCAAATACTGTTTGTTTTCTACGTTTTGGGTGAGAGTGATAGACGCCGGGGTAATTAAATCTAACCGCGATCTCAGTTTATGACCGAATACCAATTGGGCAGGTGAACAGCCCGTTGCAGAATGTATGGAATTTCTATAATCAAATAGATATTTAAGCAAGTTATTATTTAATCCTGTAACATTACTACGACTTAACATACAAGATTTGATTCCCTTTTTAACTACCTTCACGTAGCTTTCCGCCTGCCCGTTACTAGCCGGATGATAAGCCGGCGACGTCACATGCGAAATACCATTTGAAACACAAAACGTCCTAAATTCTGAGGAAGTAAACTGTGTGCCATTGTCACTGACTATAGTATGCGGTAAGCCAAATCGTGCCATGTATTCATACATTTTATTAATCACCGATAAGGATGACGTACTTGTCCCCATATCATAAGCTTCTACCCACTTCGAGTACGCATCTACAATCACCAAATAGGAACGGTTATGTATGGGGCCGAGAAAATCTATATGAATACGATAGAAAGCTTGTGGTGGATGTGGCCACAGCGCTGGCGGCGCACGCACTGGTAACTGTCTCAACTGTAAACAGACCTCACAATCCGCGATCATTTTCTCTACAGCGTTATCAATTCCTGGAAACCAAAATCTGCTGCGCGCTTCCGCTTTCGTTTTCACAATACCCAAATGTGACTTGTGTAGCTCTAATAATAATTTTGTCCGAAGTGTCTCTGGAATAACAACCTTGTGCCCTCGCATAATACAACCGCCTTCATACGACAACTGATTTTGACATAGAAAATAAGGTTTGATGAATACATCCGATAGTCGCTTAGGCCAGCCTTTAACAATATATGATAAAACTTTAATTAAAACTGGATCTTTCTGAGTTTCATCACGAATTTCGCTAAGTGTAACGGGTAAACTACCATCGGTAACAAAATTAACATAAGACGCGCGATCTTCTACGGGGACTAAACTATCGTCGGCCCTGTAGCCACACCCCCCACTAGCCGCCGTTGACTCACTGTCAGGCAGACTGGCGCGCGATAAAAAATCTGCGCTGTTGTCGGCGCTTCGTATGTATTCGATAGTGTAATTGTAACCACTCAGGAACATCGCGTAACGCTGCAACCTATTTGCAGAGACCTCTGGAATACCCCGATATGGACCAAAAATAGATAAAAGGGGCTTGTGGTCGGTACGGAGGACAAACGGAACTGATCTTCCATATAAGTACTGGTGAAAACGTCGCACTCCGAAAATAATAGCTGTGGCCTCTTTTTGAAGCTGAGAATACCGCTTCTCTGCTGAATTTAGTGTGCGTGAAGCGAACGATACAGGGCGTTCCACCCTGTCTGATCCTATCTGTGACAAGATAGCTCCTAGGCCGCTGGGCGAAGCGTCCACCGTCAAAATAATTTGAGCATTTTGGTCAAAATGAGCAAGAACCTGCTTTGAGGCTAAACATTTCTTAATTGCTTTGAATGCATTATCATGTATCTCCTCCCATTTCCATGTATTGCCCTTTTGCAACAATGAATAGAGCGGGCTCAAAATTGATGATGCGTTAGGGACAAAGTTCCTATAATAATTGACTAATCCCAAAAACGACTGTAACTTATTCACATTCGTTGGTGTAGGTGCTTGGACTATAGCTTTGACCTTTTCATCTGATTTCCTTAAACCATTCTTATCTATAGTATAACCTAAATATTCTATTTGGTCCTCGAAGAACACGCACTTATCTTTACGAAGTGTTAATCCTGCGTCTTGTAGTCGTTGCAAGACCGCACATAGCCTGTCTAAGTGTTGCTCTTTAGTTGCCCCTGTAATACAGATGTCGTCAAGAAAACACATAACACCGTCCAATCCCGACAGTAAGCACTCCATAGCCCGCTGGAAAATAGCAGGAGCACTAGCAAGACCAAAAACTAATCTTGTATAAACAAATAAACCGCGGTGAGTATTGATACAAGTTATGTTCTGAGAAGCCTCATCTAACACAAATTGTGAGTAAGCTTGCGTTAAATCTAACTTGCTAAACTGTTGACCTCCGTGTAGTTTTGTAAAAAGTTCTTTAGCAGTCGGTAACGGATACTGTTCAACAACCAGCTGTTTGTTTACGCTTACAGAGTAATCAACACACAACCTGATTGAACCATCCCGCTTTAATATAGGGACAATTGGTGACGCGTATTCTGAAAATTGAACCGGCTTTAACACACCTATACGTACCAAACGATCAATCTCACCGTTTATTTGATCTCTAAGTGCAAATGCAATTGGACGAGCTTTAAAAAAAATTGGCTTTGCGTTTTCTTTCAATTGTAACCTAACCTTATATTTTGTAAATAAGCCTAATTCATCTGAGAAAACAGATGGACACCGCAATTTTAACTGTTCAGCAATTTGAGTTGTTTTACAATAATTGATTTGCATCATGCGTAATCCAAACAAACTAATAAAGTCTCGCCCTAAAATCGGGGGACCACCATCGCGAATCACTCTAACTTTAACATCCTGTGTCTTGTCCAAGTATCTAATAGGCAATTGCACTATTCCTAAACACTGAATAACACACCCCGTGTATGTAAACAATTGATCCGTCGTTGGTGATAATGGCAACAACTTAAAATATTTTTTGTATACTTTTTCTGAAATTGCTGTGACTGCCGATCCGGTATCTACTTCGAACTTTAGCTTAATGCTTTGAATCGAAACTACTAAAGTCATAGGTTCACCTCTGAATGAACATATCTTTTTTGTCTTACCGTCATCGTCACTCTCGCCCGACGCGCCAGTTCCTACGAAATTTATCTTTTTGCACATTCGGCGTAGGTGGCCTTTTGTGTTACATTTCTTGCATGTATAACTTGCAAACCGACACTGAGATGTTTTGTGGTTCTTGTAGCCGCAAACTGAACACTTTTCAATGTGAACACTCGATTCCTTTGAGTTGGTTTCGATTTTGAACAACGGCTCACTCGACGGCGGCGCCTGTACCGCTGCCGACGACGATGCTGCTGCTCCCTTGCGTGCACTGTGCACGCTCTCCGCCAACTCCACTGCTTTAGCCAGTGTGGTTTCTTGAAGTTCGCGCGCGAAAAGCTTATCTTTCTCAGGTCCCGGCCGCATACCCATAACAAATCGGTCGCGCAGCGCCTCTTCTACGTTCAGAAATCCGCAATTTGTGGTCAGACCGCGAAGCCTAGCAGCCCACTGCGAAAATGTTTCTTCCAGACCTTGAGTAGCGGCATAAAAATTATACCGCTCGCCAAAACCACATTTTTTTGGCGTGAAGTGATTATCCAGAAGAGTGAGAATATCTTCGAAAGGCACCTGCGAAATTTCCTTTGGCAAAGCCAAATCGGCCGCAAGCTTGTATGTGCCGTCGGCGAGTGCGCTCAGCAATATTGCCCGTCGTTTTACACCCATTGGGTCCTTCACATTGTCTACATCGTTTGCAATGTACCATTGCAAAATCCGCTGCTTATAATTTTCCCATGTCTGGTTGGCATGGTCAAAACTTGACAAAATACCGAAGTGAGCCATTTTTTTTTTGTCGTGGGTCCTCGTCGCCAATGATATGTATGCGGATATTGCGGATGGGCGAAGGCCTAGGACTTAGAAAGAAGTAATCTACTGACGGATAGTTGGTAGCACACTGACGTTTATTTTACAAGTCAAGATGACACATATAAAAACCATAGATCGAACATAAAGTATATAACACTCCCCATCAAACCATGTTAGGTAAGTCATGTTGAAGACTTACTGAACATTGATTTAACAAAAATTAGTATGCTCTTAAAACTAGTTTTATTACAAGCTTTTATTTAACTTGTCTTGCTAGTTAGTATGTATTGGTAAAATTTTCCATATAATAATATGTAGCAGAAATTGTATTTATTTATTTATTAAAACTTTATGCACAAGTAAAAAAAAGTACTGCATAAAGGCGAAATTTTACATGTTGATTCTGTTTCAAAGACAATACATTTTTATGAAATAATTAATTATTTATTTCAACATAAACTGAATAATAAAACAATTCAATCAAATAATATAGTACAATAACAAAAACTATATTCTACAGTCATATTCTCATCTTACAATACTTCAGACATACTGACAAGATCTTCCATTGATCCGTGAACACATCACAGTCAGGCTTAGCGTCCAAGAAAGTGTTCGAGGAACAGGAGGCAGCTCGAGCGATGGTTCGACTCCCAGCCACGGCGAACAATCTGTGCCTCCTGTTACGATAATAATTTATCGGAGCAAAAAGATGGGACAGTTTGTTGTGCAGTTCATGAGCATCTGTTTTTCTGAAATGTTTATATAGATACCGAAGATAAATTTTTTGCGCCTTGCCTTAGTCTTTATGTGCGTGTGGTGTGGGCCACTTTGTTAAAACTCTGAAAATGTGCTTAGGATTTAGTGAACATTCCCAAAGAATTGTGAAAGTTGTAATCAGATTTTGTAAAGGTCAAATAACCGAGTTATGGACTGTAAAGGGCCCTCAGTTCTCACATAGAGGATTGAGGGCCCACCTGAACCTGATAAACTATGGACACTACAGAAAAAGTGTGTGTGTGCGTGTGTGTTTATGTGTGTGTGTGCGTGTGTCAATGATTGATCAGGAGAGGTTTTAATGTTACGAAATAGATATTATAACTTTCTCAGTTTCTTCATAGTTCAGCGACAGTAGCCATGGCTTAAGCGTCCGCTTGACTTTATGTAGGGTTACTTTATAAATTGAAAGTTTTTTGTTTATTTTGTTGTACATTAGTGCGCTTTGGGAACGATAGTATCGTCGCGCAAGTGCAGTACGACATTGGACAGACTCACAGATAGGAAAGCCAATCCGCCGATTACATAGCTTGCTATCTAGTGGCATCGTGGAATGTCGCCGCAAGATAGAGCGGAGGACGTATAAATTCCTCACCGTTAGTACTTGGGCTTCTGAGTACAACTGAGCTGTGGGGTAGTCCCTTTCACGGAAATAAATAACTTTGCGAACAGCCCACTGAGCTCGTTCCACTCTAAGCATCACTGTTTTGAAGGTACCGCCCCATACCGGGATGCAGTAAGTAATTATCGACTCGCATAGTGAGCGGTAAACTAGTAATGCTGTTTCAATGTCCGCCGCATGTCTGAGCTCTTTCAATAAATAAATTAATTTACGAAGCCGGGAGCATAGAGCATCCGTATGGGTGCGTCAATCCAGCCTCTCGTCGATATAAACACCTAAATATTTGATACTTGGGACCATGTCGAGGCATTTGCATTTGCAAGGAGAGTGGTCGTGACAAATATGTGCTATTATTTTATCCGAGTTCATTGTCGGTTTAGGTTTAGGTGAATTCGGTGGTTTAAACTGAATTAATTTGGTCTTTGAAATATTAAGCGTCAGTAGATTAGTGGAAAGTCAGTCCATAATTGTTCGCAAAGTAAGTTCTAAACAGGGCTAAACAAACCATGTTTAGCCCTGTCCCAGGTCACGTCGGATATCAACAGTGCTGTGTCGTCGCCGTAGGTAAAGATGTCACAATGGGGAAGGGAAAGTTGACAGAGGTCATTTATGTATATTTGAAAGAGCGTGGGACCCAAGATACTGCCTCGAGGTATACCGTAGCTGATAAATTCTTCGTCACTAAGAACAGAATCTATTTTAACACATTGGCTACGCCCGCTGAGATAATCTTTGTAAATATCTAGAGCCTTAGGGCTTTAGGTGAGGGTCACGTGCGTAAGCGTGGGTCACGAGTGCATGAATGTGAGTCACGTGTGTTTGGCTGTGGGTCACGTGTGTAAGAATGTGAGTAACGTGTGGTTGGGTGTGGGTCACGTGTGTGTACGTGCGGGTCACGTATGTGTCACGTGTGTATGCGTGGGTCACGTGCATGAATGTGAGTCACGTGTGTTTGGGTGTGGGTCACGTGTGTGTCAGGTGTGCATGAATGTGAGTCACGTGTATTTGGGTGCGAGTCACGAGTGTGTATGCCTGTGGGTCACGTGTGTATGCGTGTGGGTCACGTGTGTGTGCTTGCGGGTCACGTGTGTATGAATGTGAGTCACGTGTGTTTGGGTGTGGGTCACGTGTGTATGAATGTGAGTCACGTGTGTTTGGGAGTGAGTCACGTGTGTTTGGGTGTGGGTCACGTGTGTATGAATGTGAGTCACGTGTGTTTGGGAGTGAGTCACGTGTGTTTGGGTGTGGGTCACGTGTGTATGAATGTGAGTCACGTGTGTTTGGGTGTGGGTCACGTGTGTGTGCGTGCGGGCCACGTATGTGTCACGTGTGTATGCGTGGGTCACGTGTGCATGAATGTGAGTCACGTGTGTTTGGGTGTGGGTCAAGTGTGTTTCACGTGTGTTTACGTTTGGGTCACGTGTGTGTGCGTGCAGGTCACGTGTGTATGAATGTGAGTCACGTGTGTTTGGGTGTGGGTCACGTGTGTCACGTGTGTAGGAATGTGAGTCACGTGTGTTTGGGAGTGAGTCACGTGTGTTTGGGTGTGGGTCACCTGTGTGTCACGTGTGTATAAATATGAGTCGCGTGTGTTTGGGTGTGGGTCACGTGTGTGTGCGTGCGGGCCACGTATGTGTCACGTGTGTTTGCGTGGGTTACGTGTGCATGAATGTGAGTCACGTGTGTTTGGGTGTGGGTCATGTGTGTGTCACGTGTGTATGTGTTTGGGTCACGTGTGTGTGTGCGTGCGGGACACGTGTGTGTCACGTGTGTACGAATGTGAGTCACGTGTGTTTGGGTGTGGATCATGTGTCAGTCACGTGTGTCTGGGTGTGGGTCACGTGTGTATGCTTTTGGGTCACGTGTGTGTGCGTGCGGGTCACGTGTGTATGAATGTGAGTCACGTGTGTTTGGGTGTGGGTCCCGTGTGCATAAATATGAATCACGTGTGTATTAATGTGAGTCACTTGTGTTTAGGTGTGGATCACGTGTGTGTCACGTGTGTATGCGTGTGGGTCACGTGTTTGTGCGTGCGGGTCACGTGTGTTGAAAGTGAGTCACGTGTGATTGGGTGTGGGACACGTGTGTGTCCGTGCGGGTCACGTGTGAATGAATGTGAGTCACGTGTGTATGCGTTTGGGTCACGCGTGTGTGCGTGCGGGTCACGTGTGTGTCACGTGTGTATGAATGTGAGTCACGTGTATTTGGGTGTGGATCACGAGTCAGTCACGTGTGTTTGGGTGTGGGTCACGTGTGCATGAATGTGTGTCACGTGTGTTTGCGTTTGGGTCACGTGTGTGTGCGTGCCCGTCACGTGTGTGTCACGTGTGTATTAATGTCAGTCACGTGTTTGGGTGTGGATCACGTGAGTGTCACGTGTGTATGCGTGTGTCCCCGTGTGCATGAATGTGAGTCACGTGTGTTTGGGTCGGGTCACGAGTGTGTCACGTGTGTATGCGTGTGGGTCACGTGTGTATACGTGTGGGTCACGTGTGTATGCGTGTGCGTCACGTGTGTGTGCTTTCGGGTCACGTGTGTATGAATGTTTGTCACGTGTGTTTGGGTGTGGATCACGTGTGTCACGTGTGTATGAATGTGAGTCACGTGTGTTTGGGAGTGAGTCACGTGTGTTTGGGTGTGGGTCACGTGTGTGTCACGTGTGTATAAATGAGAGTCGCGTTTGTTTGGGTGTGGGTCACGTGTGTGTGCGTGCGGGTCACGTATATGTCACGTGTGTATGCGTGGGTCACGTGTGCATGAATGTGTCACGTGTGTTTGGGTGTGGGTCATGTGTATGTCACGTGTGTATGCGTTTGGGTCACGTGTGTGTGTGCGTGCGGGTCACGTGTGTGTCACGTGTGTATGAATGTGAGTCACGTGTGTTTGGATGTGGATCACGTGTCAGTCACGTGTGTTTGGGTGTGGGTCACGTGTGTATGCGTTTGGGTCACGTGTGTGTGCGTGCGGGTCACGTGTGGGTCACGGGTGTATGAATGTGAGTCACGTGTATTTGGGTGTGGGTCCCGTGTGCATAAATTGAATCACGTGTGAATGAATGTGAGTCACGTGTGTTTAGGTGTGGATCACGTGTGTGTCACGTGTGTATGCGTGTGGGTCACGTGTTTGTGCGTGCGGGTCACGTGTGTATGAAAGTGAGTCATGTGTGTTTGGGTGTGGGACATGTGTGTGTCCGTGCGGGTCACGTATGTGTCAGGTGTGTATGCGTGGGTCACGTGTGCATGAATGTGAGTCACGTGTGTTTGGGTGTGGGTCATGTGTGTGTCACGTGTGTATGCGTTTGGGTCACGTGAGTGTGCGTGCGGGTCACGTGTGAATGAATGTGAGTCACGTGTGTATGCGTTTGGGTCACGCGTGTGTGCGTGCGGGTCACGTGTGTGTCACGTGTGTATGAGAATGTGAGTCACGTGTTTGGGTGTGGATCACGTGTCTATGCGGGTGTGTCACGTCAAGGTGCGTCACAATTTGATGATTCATGTTATCGCTGAATTCATATGAAAATCGTTAAAGCTCGTGCAAAATCAATCGTACAAACTTAGTACGTCCAACTTCAAAGTTTGGATTGTAGCAGCTTGATGTGCTGGCGTGTGTACCTATTTACCTACTATATTTGTGGTATGTCAGTTTGTAGGTCTATGAACGGAGCTTCTAATAAGTATGTATGTATACCAAGAATGAGCTCGTTTGTTTATCAGCTATGTTATGCTTTACACATGATCCGTCGTACTGTGGAAATACTTCCGTGAATTTGAACTTTATTTCAATGACAAGTAATTTTTTACGAATACGGTTTTATTACGAATAATAAATAAAAATAAATAAAATAAAATTTATTCAAGAATTAAGTAAAAGATAAAGATTTACATTAATTACATGCGAGGTTAAATTTAATTCTAACTGTAATGTAGCGACCTGCCTGATCTAGGCATCAAATTCTGATATAGAATCAAGTTCAAATTCAAGAAACGGCATGTTCACGGCCCGTCTGCGGCACAGATAGCTGTTGATCAGCTGGGCGGCTGGGGTCACCGCGCCGATCAAACTAGAACTCGACCGCGGCCGCCGCTCCGGTCCGTGGTGCTGGCGCTCCGCGCGTCACGCCACCGCGTATTGTATAGGGGTGCGGGCGGGGCGAGAGGTGCGAAATCGCTCGCGTTGGTCTGTAGTGGCGCGCTCTTAAGTTCACCATCCGTGGCAGCGACAGAAGTGTCAATGATGCATGACCTAATTCTACGCCACGAACTGGCTCCAAACGCAGGAACTCCATACCGGACAACGGTACAGACACGAAATTGAACATATGCATTTAATTACGATAGTCCGTTTTAACCCTTAAACAAACGCGAGCCGGTATGCATTTTTTTTTTAAGGTTGCATTGTATTTTAGGTAATTGAGGGTTACTGATTTCATATTTTAAAACAAAATTTAAAAAAGAATAGGGGATGGGGTAGTTTTTCTGGTGGTAAATAATTTACCATTATCCGTTCATGACTACAAAATTTTTGATGTTGGTGGTAAAATTGTTACCATTGTCCGTTACGGTTTAATTTTCGTTTCTTGACTAGTGACTTCCTCTTGGTTCTACTTATAATATTTATTTTATATTTTGGAAATGAAACATTTTATTTTTTTAATAATTTTTTATTAGTATTGCATATTAGCTTTTTGCAGTCCAAAAAAAATATACAAAAAGACAATCGATTTTTATATAGATAATCTGATATTTTTCAAAGTGGGATCGGACAAGGGTAAGATATTTACCACATATTTGAAACATCTAAATTATATGTCACGTTATTTGAGTTCAAAAATTAAAAATAGTAATAACATTATTAAAATGACTTGGAATGTCATTAATAGCGAAACAGGAAGGTCATGCAACCGAAGTAGTGACTACAGCCTTGCTATTGATGACAATGTAATTAGATCAGATTCCCAGGTTGCCGCGGCCTTTGAAAATTTCTTTGCAGAGATTCCTGTGTCAACCACTAAATCTCTAAGCTCCTCACCCACTGCTGCAGAGTCTTTACTTAAGGAAAACGTTCCAGTTTGTGATTCGGAATTTCACTTCGAATTTGTCACTTGTACAGATATAATTAAAACTTTTCACATGTTAAATGTAAAAAAGACTGCAGATCTATGGGGTAATTCTGTGGATGTTGCTAAGACAATTATAAACATTGTAGCACCTACTTTAGCTGTTATATTTAATAATTGTATTCAATGTGGTGAGTTTCCTGATCTTATGAAACACAGTAAAATAATACCGTTGTTTAAATCAGGTAGTTCATCAGACCCTACTAATTATAGACCTATTTCCGTACTACCCACCTTTAGTAAAATTTATGAAAAACTTATTTTAAATCAATTGCAAAGATTTTTCAATAACAATAAATTACTGAATAATAAACAGTTCGGTTTTACAAGGGGTCGTTCAACTACCGATGCCGGAGTTGAACTTTTAGGACATATTTATAATGCTTGGGAGGACAAATGCGATGCTTTGGGCATCTTTTGTGATTTGTCCAAGGCATTCGATTGTGTTCTTCATGAAACCTTAATCAGGAAACTTCACCACTACGGAATCCGGAACGCCTCTCTGGATCTTCTCACTTCTTACTTAAGTGATAGGATTCAGAGAGTTGATGTTAACGGGAAAAGGTCACCCGGATCTGTAGTAAGAATGGGGGTCCCACAGGGCTCAATACTTGGACCATTTTTATTTATTGTTTATATCAATGACTTGCCTTACCTCATAAAGGATGAACATGATATAGTTTTGTTTGCAGATGACACTTCACTTTTATTTAAACTCAAACGTCAACAGCTGGTTACTGACAGTATAAATAGTGCCCTCGCAAAAGTAGTTAACTGGTTTAATGTTAATAATTTACTTCTTAACGAAAAAAAAACCAAATGTATTAAGTTTACGATACCAAATGTTAGACAAGTAGAAACTAGTGTTCTCATAAAGGGTGAAGAGTTAAAACCCGAAAATACCACAGTATTCTTAGGCATAACTTTGGATGCCAAGCTTCAATGGGGCCCCCATATAGATAAATTGTCAAAAAAGCTTAGCTCTGCAGCATACGCCGTTAGGAAAATTCGTGACTTAACTGATTTAGAGACAGCCCGTTTAGTTTACTTTAGTTATTTTCATAGTGTGATGTCATACGGTATTCTGTTGTGGGGAAATGCCGCCGAAATTCAGATAATTTTTATTTTACAAAAAAGGGCAATTCGTTCCATTTATAAATTAAGTCCCAGACACTCCCTCAGAGACAAATTTAAAGAGATTAATATAATGACTGTGCCTTCTCAGTACATTTATGATAATCTTTTGTATGCACATAAAAATATTAATCTGTTTAAGAAATACAGTGATATCCATAATATAAATACTAGGAACAAACATAAATTTGTTGTTCCTACAACAAGGCTCAAGAAAATAGGTGGCTCGTTTAGATGCCAATGTATACGTTTTTATAATAAACTTCCTAGCCACATTCAAGAACTAAGCATTAATAAATTCAAATCTTTTATAAAGCTAAAACTATGCCAGAAAGCCTATTATACTGTAAAAGACTATATTGAGGACAAAAACGCTTGGGATTGAGCTGCTCCAATAGGTCTAGACAGTGAATGTTGTTTATTTTTTATTTTGCTGATTTACACTTTTGTTATTTTTTTTCTTTCTAAATATCTATTTATGACATGACATGAACATTTACTGTTTAAAGTCTTATATTATTTTAATTATTGTGAATGTGAGGACTATGTGGGTCATTGTTTCCGTTTTAATCATGGTCTGGCAGTTTGAGTGGTTTATGCGGTCTACACAAATGTTCTGTCCTTGGTATTGCTCGTCGAATCGTTGAGCTCCTTAAGTTCTGAGTTGAGCTGCACGGTTACTGACGAATGCGTGCACTGACTGCACAGGTCCACTCAATCTGTGTGGTTCTTCCCTCAAAATACCACTTCAGACACCAATCTACATGGTCCTCAAAGATCAAAGATGATGTCCGGATTTTTATATACACATTGACATTGATGAATTTTATATAAACAATGACATGGATATTTACTTTGTATAGTATCTTATTTTTTATTATTATTATTGTGAGTGTGAAGACTATGTGGGTCATTTCTTTTTTCTTTTTTCCTTCTTAGTTAGTTTTAATCATGGTCTGGCAGTTTGAGTAATTTATGCGGCCTACCCAAATGTCCTTTCATTGGTATTGTTCGTCGAATCGTAAGGCTCCTCAAGTTCTGAGTTGAGCTACACAATTTTTGACAAATGCGTGCACTGACTGGACAGGTCCGCTCAATCTGTGTGGTTCTTTACTCAAAAGACCATTTCAGACACCAATCTGCATGGTCTTCACATGATCTGACCAAGATTATGTCTGGACTTTAAAAGAGACTGTGACCTCTGAGTTTGTTTCGGCCTTTCTTCTCAGAGTAGTCAGATAGGAAACGCCGACCTCATCTAGTTTAAAAAATATGATTGACATGTAAAAGTGTTTGTACAAACCTACTTACAGAAAATAAATCATTTATCATTATCATTTATCATTTATCATTTATGAATAAGTCAATTGCAAATGCTGCTAACACGTGATATTAGTCAAAATATGTTATAGTTTTGGAATTTGCGTCGAAAAAGTACTTACCAGATTTTTTCTTGAACAAACTTTTAAAATTTCTGAAAACACCCGCCAAAAACTCGACTTTTTTCACAACAAAACCGTTGAGTCAACTTTGACATTACCTTACAGTGACAAATGACGTTGACAGGTTGTCAAATGAAATAAAATAGATAAACAAATTATTATAGATTATAAATATGTGATATTTATACCTTTAGTGATACCGTATTAAAAGTTAGAGTGCATTATTTAAAAAAACACGATGTGGTAATATATATACCTTTATTTGAATAAGGGTTAAAGTCCACCATGACCTGGCAGCTGCATCCAGGGTTGGTTCCAGACGAGAGAACTTAACGGTCAACATTAAAGACACTAAATTATAATTATACGCAATTATGAGAGCCCGTTCTAAAGTCCACCGTGACCTGGGTGTTGCACCCAGGATTGGCACCAGACTAGGAAACTCCTCAGCTGTCGACAATAAAGACACGAAATTCTGTATAAGTATGCAATTATTTATGATAGCCCGTTCTAAGGTTTACCATGATTTCGCTACTGTACCCAGGATTGGTTCCAGGAAAGGGAACTCCTCAGCGGTCAACAACACAGACAAAATAATTTAATAATTATTATAATAGCCCGTTCATAAGTCCACCATGACCCATGACCATGACCATGACCCATGGTGCTGCACCCAGGCATAGTATAAAGAGGGGAAGTAAGTTATCTTCATACAAACGCACCGCGCGCGGCTTGTATGTGTGCGCCAAAGTATCTATGCGTCGCCGCACGCACACTTAAACAAATCTCGACCCGTTTCTCACAGCGCCAGTCAGGGCTAACACCGCACGAGGTTCGCGCGTCACGGCTTTTTGGCATCGCTAAATGAATAAAAAATGTGTGATAATCGCAGGAAAACATATTGCTGTGTTTGGGTGTTTTTATTAAAAATAAAAATGGTCCTTTATGTGTACAAATACTACATTGTGCCTATCATAAAAAATACAAAAAACTGACTAGTATATAATTATACTAGTCAGTTTTTTTGAATTTTTTTTTTATGATGATATACAACGTGTAACGTTAAATGCGCAAAACCTCTTAAGGGGTCATTGTACTCATCAATGATGAATGATGAACAACTTTTACTATGGGACCAAACCGGAAATCGCGAAAAAAAAATCAGCTGTTCCCTACATTTTGACGAGTTATGCGAACATAAATGTAGGGAACAGCTGATTTTTTTTTCGCGATTTCAGGTTTGGTCCCATAGTAAAAGTTGTTCATAATGATGAGTACAATGACCCCTTAAGAGGTTTTGCGCATTTAACGTTACACGTTGTATATGATATACGAGCTCTTAGTCTCTAAATATTTCTTAGCGGTTTGGGCGACAACCGAATCTGACGAAGCGCGGACAGTCGCGCCCCCACCGCCCCGCCGCGTGCCTGTTTATTTTATCCTTTATTTTTTATAAATAATACTGCTCTGAATCTTGAATACATTTCTGTATTTGTTTTACATTTCTGTGTTGGTTTGCACTGAATTAAAATTTTGCTAAAAGTGACAACCCTGAGACAGTAGGCAATTATATCGCGGATTGGGCCGGAGATAGCCTACTTCCCCTCTTTATACTATGACCCAGGGATGGCTCCAGGCGACGGAACTCCTAAACGGTCAGCACAGGCAAAATTTTACCTACACATTCATACACCATGAACTGTCTGCTGACCCAGGATTTACTCCATACGAGAGATCTCCTTAGCAGTCAATAGCAGTCACGAAATGTTGTATACGCAGTCAATCAAGATAGCCCGTTCTAAATTATGTCATGACTTGGATAGTGCAACTCAGTTGGCTTCACACCGTGACTTCTATAGGCGTGTTTGTGTTCGTTACTTAGTACTTTTGAGTTTATTAGAAGCTTGTTTTAAAAAAGGTTTTTAATTGATGTCTTGATTATCAGTGTTGCTACTTTTGATGAAGGCGTAAAGCCTGAATATATTCTCTTTTCGTGCTCCCCGTTGCGGGAAAACACCACGCTTTTGAAACACGGTACATGCCTAGTAAAACTGGACGCGGAAATCTGTATAATTTTCTCGCAGTGTGTGGATGTGGTCTGTGGTGCTGTATCCTCCTCGAAACCCGCGCTCCTGTTCCGGTGGGTAAAACTCGCAGTCTTCGCGCTAGACGATTCGCGACGACTCTTGAAACCTATCTTTGCCTTTTTATTGTGGATTAATTTAGCCCTTATTTTCTGTCTAAATTTGAATAGTAAATGAAACAGCAATATAAACACATGACTAGCTTTATTCTCAGACACATAATCGTCCCCCGGTTCATACAAACGTCAGAGTCCCTCGCTACAGTCATAATATTATTACAACAATTAAATACTCATGTTCTTACCTAACACATCGCTCTTTGGGTAGTGGGGTGCACTCCTGCGCAATGATCACTAGATAAATTAATGACGACATCAAACTATTTGAAGATATTGGAAAAATGTCTACAGGAGGGACAGCGTAATGGTTGTAAGTATTTTTTTCAGTTTTCGGGTCCTTGCAATATCAAACAATTTGAAATATAATTGACTGGCTTTTGAATTACATTATCCAGACATCTGTATAACAGGAATGCAGCCCATAGTATTCGTTGCTCAATTTTAAACATCTGATAATAGAACAAATCGATAGACCCTTATCTAACTCGGTATAAAATGTTAAGCTCATGTGTCAGACTAACTACTGTAGCTAAACATTTTAACTTTCAATTGACAATTTTGAAAAAAGAATACTATTTTATATTGTCATGTCATAGTCTTTGCAGATTCGCTCTGACGAAAATGTATCTCATCTCTACATTGATATTGAATCAATCCAGAATGCGAACATTACTATCCCTAAACTCTCCATTTGAACGTCCATGTAAAAGTTAGGTAACTAACAATAGATATGTAGGTATTTGTATGGGAATACTATTCAATGGAGTTATTTAAGAAGTATTTTAGCTACAGTCCGCCTGTATAATCAAGACACTCATTACGGATATCTTAACATCTAAACGATTACATTTAGTAATGGTCTTCATTAAGTACAAACATTTATTTGTGAACACTACTCGAGCTGTGCGCGCCAATACGGCGGCAGGCTCGAGTAATCTTCACAGTGACATTTTACATTGACTTACTTTAAAGTGCAATTCCGCGATATACATAATGCAAAAATATGAATAAACATTTTCGATAATAAACGACTAAAATAACTTTCAAGATTTGTGTGAGAATAATTTATTAACCGACAAAGGCAATTTGATGATTGTTTATGTCTACTTTTTTTTTTTAAATAAACTATTTCTTTTTAATTTTAAGATATTCAGGCACTGGAATGCCGCCCGGGGTTTACTACGGATATTTTTACCCGGACGGCGCAGTACTATTGTCACTCAATCGTTATAAATACTCGTCTCAGCTAAGATACACTTCGAATGGACAGTTTCACAAAGTTACTCGCTAAATCGAAACGAATCACAACATCACGTTATATTTATTTGCTGTGCAACACAACCTATTAGCGGGTATACCAAATAACGTGGCAATCGGAGGTATGTATCGTAAGGCAACGTTGAAGGCGGTCATCTGCATAGGACATTATAGATTATTATAAAATTGTAAAAAATATATATAACTAAGTACCTACTTAATGTAAGTAAAGCCAGAAATGCTAAAAAAATACTTTTATATTGGTGCCGATTCTGTTGATAACAAACTAAACTCAATTTAAGTTCAGTGCATCTTTTTCTTTCTATTTCGTTAAGAAAAGGACAGAAGATAAATTTTAGTTGATGATTAAATTACAGGACTAAACTAAAATTTATCTTCTGTCCTTTTCATAATGAAATGGAATGAAAAATATGAACTGAACTTAAATTTAGTTTAGGTTCTGACAAGGGAATCGGCACCGATGTCTTCTATTGATATAGGGACAGAACTAAACGCTGAGGCCCGACATTATAATGGGCTTATCTGGAAACGGAAGGGACTAGCGAAACTTTTTGTGAATATAAATTATTCGTCAACGAAACTTTGTAAAGAACAAGCGTTACACACGAGTGCGATGCTAGTGCCCTCCGTAGTGAGCGCTACCACGTCGCATGGATCTTCCATAAACACGTACTACTGCGACAACTCTAAAACCCAGGTTGAAAAGACCTATCTAAGTATACTGGATGATTTTTTTACAGTCTTCAAATTTTTACAGGGTGTTCTACCCATGAATGAACAACTATCACTATGGGACCAACTCTGAGATTACGAAAAAAAATCATCGGATTCAAAAACATTTTAGTCAAGTAGGTATTGAACTTTTGTATTAAACAGCAGTTTTTTTTTTGGTGCTTTCAGAGTTGGTCCCATAGTGAAAGTTGTTCATATTCATGTGTAGAACACCCTGTAAAAACTTGGAGACGGTAAAAAAAATCATACAGTGTATTCTGAAACTGCAACGTACTTTGGTAATACCGAAACATAGTGACAATAATTCGTATACTACTTAACTATTCTTATATTTAAACAACATTCTCTAACATAAACTTAGTGACTTAGGCCATAGAAAGGTAACATTTATACAATTTAACTAAAATTTTACACTCATATAGGAATATTTTACTAATTGAATGATGACGTCTTCCATAAATATTGAATAGATAGATAACCTTGCAAAGGGACCCAATATAGTGGTGGAATTCGGCAGATATTCACACCTAAATAAACAACAGAGGTAGAAATATTATTATGTTGTCAACTAGTACATATACAAATCTTATTTATCAAGATTTCTCAATGTAAATGTGCAGATAAATGCATGTAATTTTGACCAGTTCCAAAAAAAAAAACCTTGTTTTGCATAAAAATCTATTACAAACACTGTATAAGCAAATTTAAGAATAACATTCTTTGGTATACTTAATTAAACATATCTTATTCTTCAACTTAAAACGCTTCTAAATATTCGTTATATACAGTATTCTTCGATAGTAGTTATTTATTTACTCTGGCAATGTAAAAGCTTTGGTTCTGTATTTTCACCAAACATCTTAATAGTAAGTTTTAAATAATAATTATTACATTTAACTACATATATTACAAGTCTCCATAAAAGGAACTAAGTAAGAGAAAATACACGTAACAATCATTGAAATTATGTACTTTGAATAAATATCAAAAGTTAGCTGCGTAACGTAATACCAGCGACACACAAAAAAAAAATATAGAACAAATATTGATTTTGAACCGAAAAATAACGCTAATATACGATTTAAATCATGAAAAATTTAAATATCAATGAAAGAGTGGGAAATCTTTACAATACCTATTTTATAATCATCGATTTTACAAAATTACTCTTGATATAATACTGCCATGATTAGGCGCCCACTACGCTATAGTACACCACAAGTTTGAAAGTTACATACTTTTTATTTTTATTTTTTTTTAAATGTCATTGTCTATATAGACACTTTATCGACACAGAATATTATTACCAGCATAATAAAACATTCACACCACTGACTTCACTTGTGCTCAAGGTGGCAAAAGCTGGAGCTACCTAGACCATGAACTATAAATATACAACATTATTTTTAGTATACTGCAAACCTGAATATAGTTTGTTCAGAATAAGTAACTGATTCGATTTCAATAATTTTTACACCGTGTTATATTTCGTCCCAAAAATATTTAAAAATGGTAACAAGTTGGACACCGAGCGACACTAAGTACATATCCGCAATCATATGCGCACAACACAGGTCACAGCCGGTCGGCCGGCGGCGCGTGTTAAGTGGTAACCAACTTTTTGTACGGACAAGCAGGTAACATAACAAGCTTATAACTTCGAGATTTTTCATGATACAGATTTGAAATTTTGTACATAGATTCTTTACATAAAAATACTAGACACGTGTTTCGGGTTTGCCATATACTAAAAATAATCAGCCTATAATGTTCCCACTGCTGGGACACAGGCCTCCTCGAGAAGGAGTGGGCTGTAATCCACCACGCGGGCCCAGTGTGACTTGGTGGATAATGCATGAATTATAGGGAGGTTTTATTATTAGCAAATCTCTACATACTATGTCGATAAAATGATACCTTATACTAAGTTCTGAATACACTTCGCACAATACATGAAACGTGCATTAGAAGATTAAGTTTGTGCTTGGACATTATCATACAATGGGGAACAATGTTAACTTCTTTTATATTTACATCGATAAACACTTCCAACGTCTATATTACATATTATGACCAGAAAATATATTTTGATGTTATGTTATAAAACATCACAACATAACTGTCACGTCCTTAAAATCCAATGTCAGAGATGAAACCTCATTTGCCATTATTTACAAACGCCAATACCGTTCATGTGATAAACCTAAGGCCCTTTTTACACACAAGTTTTACTTACCGCATTAAAAGTACGGCTTATTCGCCGTGTGTAGGCACGTTCGTCAGTGTTTTATGGATCACTATGGAAGCTACGCCGTAAAGAAACCGTGTCGTGTACAAAGGACTTAACACTACATATCGGATGGAGGTCCAAAACAAAACACCTACATAGTGAGTCCTATTTACAAACACATTTCCAATCCAGAGTTTTTTCCTACCAGAGTCGTGTTTTTCTATTAAAGTGAGTAAAAATCGTATCCTCAGTTTTTGGAACCCCTGTCAAATCTTGTTAAGTAACTGTCAAATCTCATGAAAATAAAAACAATGGTTGGTTGTCATATAAAGGCTGACGCACATTTGGCGCTGCATCGCATTCAAAATATCCTTCTACATCACTCTCGTACATACTGTATGTACTACCCGCAAGAGTTAACTTGAGACTTCGCTTGGATGACGTAACCCGCGGTATCGCGGAGCCGATGCCTGCCCGCTCACTCACGCGGCCACTTGCGGCGCCGCGCCGCACACCGCAGGCGCGCCGCACCACACTTTATATTGAAATGGGATGCACTGCGGCCCGACGCGGCTGCAATGTGCGTTTAGATTTACAAGCCCAAATTATGAACGGGGCTGTCCGAAACTGTAGGTCAGTTTTATAACATAACATATCTTGTGTAGTTTGAAATAGTGTTATTATTATAACTACAAGAACTATTGGTTTTGCTATTTCTTATTTATTGTAACTTGATACTTATAAATATAATGTAATTGCACAGAAAAGGCAATAGTGGTAATTTTTTGAGTCTTTTTTCATTTTCGATGATAATTTAAGTATCAACAGACGTCCGTATTTCACAACTATGGTTGTTAGCAGATTCTTTGTCCTTTTCTCTACTAAATAGATTATTCTGAATTTGAAACGTCTATTAGGGCACTTTTGAAATGATCACGTTCATATAATATTTTGTCATTTTTCAATTCCATTCTCAGCGATTTAAATGAATTCAATGATGCAATAGTTGCATGTTAATTATTTATTTAATGGTTATATTAATGAGCTATGCCTAACGCGGCAAATGCTTTTAGCATTTTTTTAATGTCATCGTCCATAGAAATATTCACAACGCACGACTCCACTAACCTGTGGTGAATACGCTTATCCCAAAACATTTATATATTTACTACTTTTCGAGTTTGGGCAAATAATTTTGACTCTACGGAATTTTCCTGCTTATCCTATTTGCTAGACTGAAGTCGGAGAGTGACTACGCGAAATCGCAGTCACTAAACAATGAGCAACGCGGGAAACGGTACAAATACCTTCCCAACTTATCTACATGCGGCCAATCATTAGTATCATAAGTGACGAACTGACTTATCATTATATATACGAGTTGCGTATTTGATTTTCAAATACGCAGCGAGTATCTCGAAATATTTGACGAACACGTTACTATAAAATTACTTCATTATCCATACTGTACAATCAACAAAAAAGATAACCAACCAGTCATAAATTAACATAACGCACAAACTGGTATAACCGTGGAAGAGCTGCCTGCTTTCTTAACTCTTTTGTTGACACTACAGCCGCATACAAAAACTCTATACACTTGGCAAAATTCAAAAGAAATTTTCTCGTAGAATTTCGATGCAACTGTAAAAAAATAAAAATATGAAACAACTCAACACGCATCTTATGCCGATATCAAACGCTTCGTTCTAGTGAAGGTTCATTTTTGTTTCATTCTACGTTCACACGACACTAACGAAATTATATATAGAATGCTGCCTTTTCATTTAATTTTTCGAATATTCGGTAGGCGAGTGAAAGGTGCCGAAATCCAACATCGTTGGATTTGTTCACTAATGAATACATTTTGTGTTCAGAAACATCTGAACATAAAATTAATTCAAGTGAAAACTTCTAGTGAAATATGCCGAATGAATGACAAAAATTGAAGCGTCTATCGGCTTCATTATAAACATCAAAATCTTAGAAGAAAATCGTTGTTGAATTACATCAAAGGTTTTCATCTTTATGCACGTGACTACTCATTCTAATACATACAGCATGCCTTTTTTACCGGCTCCAAATTTTTACAGGGTATTCCACCCATGAATATGAATAACTTTCACTATGGAACCAAATCTGAGATCACGAAAAAAAAATCAGCTGTTTCATACATTTTGGTCAAGTAGGTGACACACACAGCTGATTTTGTTTTGGTGATTTCAGAGTTGGTCCCATAGTGAAAGTTGTTCATATTCATGAGTAGAACACCCTGTAAAAAAAAGCATCCAGTATATCCATCGCCCATACGTCATAGAGCGACCGCTCCTACTCGGCGGCTATCTTCTGCTTCTTACACTCCGGCTCGTCGTCCTCTTCCTCGTCGTCGTCCCACTCCCACTCCTGTTCGTCGTCGTCCGGCTCGCGAGGCGGCTCCTCGGGGATCTCTTCTTCGTCTTGTTCCTGTAAACGTAAATATGGCAATGAGTTCCAAAAAAACTAAACTCAATCCGACGTAAAATCCATTCTCATAATCAGCCTATAGTGTTTTCACTGCTGGGACACACGTCTCTTCTCGGTGAGAGGGAGAAAAAATGTCCTTTACCATTGATCGTTAATTTGAAATTATTTTTTGATCACATAATTTCAGTAGTAATAATTGTAATTTATTTTTAAGTATTTTTATCAAATTATCTATTCGTGTTATTGTTTATAATTATAATTTAAGGTTTTTTGTATGCTGAGCAAGTAAGCAAAATATGTGTAACCATTTACCTATATTTAAAACTTTTTGTATATATAATAAATATGAAGAATGGAATATCTTTATTTTGCATAATATAGATATATATACAGGGTTATTTGTAAAACACCAACAACCTCTTAAGAGGTCATTGTACACATCATTATGAACAACTTTTACTATGGGACCAAATCTGAAATCGCGAAAAAAAAAACAGCTGTTCCCTACATTTTGACGACTCGTACGAACATGAATGTAGGGAAAAGCTGATTTTTTTTCCCGATTTCAGGTTTGGTCCCATAGTAAAAGTTGTTCATAATGATGAGTACAATGACTTCTTAACTGGTTGTTGGTGTTTTACAAATAATCCTGTATTATGCAAAATAAATATATTTCATTCTATTCACTTAATGGGAATTATTTCAACGATGAAGTACTATTTAATACCCCTGTAATATACAACGTGTAACGTTAAATGCGCAAAACCTGAAAATAGTTTGATCAGAATAACGAGCAGAATTAATTGAACCACTTTTTAATATAGGTCACATTTTTCAAAAAAATCTTCATTAATAACGTTGCCCTGTCTATTTATTAATAGGTCAAGCAACCCAATCTCAGCGCGGCGCAGCGGAACGGTGACGACTTCTGTCTCGATAAAGTGTTCGTCGCAGACGCAAGAAACTATCAGAATGGCCAGTAAAACTAAAACAACACATAAAACCTTTACAATTTTTTCAATGACTTATTTGCTCTCTGAAATAGGTCAACTGAATTAAAAATCAGTTGGGGTGTCTGAGGTTTTGCGCATTTAACGTTACACGTTGTATAAAAAAAGCCTCGCCTCTGTATTCTTGGTCGCTTTGGCCGCAATAAACATCATGATCACATGAATTTCATCAAAAGTCCAAGTCATTCCAGAATTTAAATTTAAAGTTTTTTTTTTTATATACAACGTGTCCCAGAAATCAACGTCAAGCCGAAAACGGGCAATAGGCCAAGTCGTGACAGCTATTAGCAAAATATAAAAAAAAATCTTGGTCATGTACTTTTCGAATTATAAGCATTCAAAAATAAATCTCAAAAAGTGACACCCTGTGATGGTTTTTCAAGTCCTGTGACTACATTATTAACATTTCGGTAGTTTTTTTCTCTGTGATGTAACCATGAATAACCCTTCTGTAAATTACAGTTAAAAGTAAAACGTAACTGCCTCAGTTCTAAATTAAATGTTAGATTTTTGCCCAATATTGAATTCAAAATAATGACATCACCCAACTTTAACCGACTGTACTGAAAAAAAAATCTACTACACTATTTTGGCAAGTAACTTTAAAAGATGGCGCGTTTAGTCAGGATTCCAAAATGGTATAACACATACTAATTGCTACTTCTTAATTGAGAAAAAACATTTTTTTTTTATGAAGCCGTATTTCATAAAAGTTCGATTGAGACGAAGAGTGACGTTATTTTGACTAGTGTGAGCGAGAAAGATTCATTTTAGCTAATGTGAGGTGACGCTACTTTGACAAGTGGGAGCGAGATAGATAGTGACGCTACTTTTATCTAACTAAGAGGGAGACGGATTGACACATCATTTCATATGTGTGAGTGAAACAGATAGAGACGCTACTCTGGCTAAACAGGGATGCGTCGGCAAATTGTGCAATACTGCAGTACGTTACGCTCTTTCGTTGACTGCACATCTTTTTGTATTCGTATTGACTTCGTACTTACAACTGTGGCTTTGTTTATTGGACTTGATTTGCATTGTAATTTGGATTTATCTGCACCGTTTCTGACAACCCCGGACTTGTTTTAATCGCAACCCCGTGTTTGTGTAGTGTTTTATCATGCCATCTCGATACACCGCACAGGAATACGCCAACATGCATCTCATTTATGGAGAATGCTTATGCAACGCCAATGCCGCAGCAAGAGTGTATCGTGAGAGATACCCGAATGCTGAGCGTCATCCCGATCATCGAGTATTTATTAATGTGCATCGGTCATTATCAGAGGGTCGATTTCCTAGCCAAATGGTTAGCGAGGGAAGACCCGTTATGCCCTACGAAGCCGAAGTCTTGCAAGCAGTTGAAGAAGACAGAAGTATCTCAGTACGTGGAATTGAACAGAGCATAGGAGTCCCCAAAAGTACTGCACATCGTATTTTAAAAAAGAACGAGTTTCACCCATACCATGTACGACGAGTACAAAGTCTGCTACCCCGAGACTACCCAGAGAGAGTACGATTTTGTCGAACGATGTTGCAGAGGCACCGAGAGGACCCGCGATTCTTTGAAAAAATTCTATGGTCCGATGAATCAACATTTAAAAAGGACGGTTACATGAACCTCCACAATTTGCACGAATGGCACGTGGAAAATCCAAATTTGATGCGGGAAGATAGATCTCAGTACCAGTTTAAAGTAAATATGTGGACGGGAATTTTGAATGGTAAAGTTATTGGTCCAATCGAGCTGCCGGAGAATTTAAATGCCCAGGGTTATTTGAACTTCTTACAGAACCAATTACCAGAATTATTGGAAGAAGTGCCACTGAACATTTACGGCAGCATGTGGTATCAACAAGATGGCTGCCCAGCGCATTATGCTCTCACTGTACGAGAGTTTCTCAATCGAGAATACCCCGATAGGTGGATTGGGCGGGGTGGTACAATTTCGTGGCCTGCCCGTTCACCCGATTTAAACCCCATAGATTTTTTTTACTGGGGTACGATAAAGGATAAAGTGTACTCTAAACCAATTCAAGATTTAGACGAGCTGCGCCAAAGAATTGCAGAAGCCGCTGAATACATCAACTCAAGAAGATACGCCCGTCTTATTACGCGATCATTTTTAAAGAGATGTAGAACTTGCATTGCAGCTGAAGGAAAACATTTGAACATTTGTTATAAAACTTCGTAAATCTGATTTAATAAAAATTATAATAAAAGAAATCCAACGACTGAATTTTATTTCAAATGCACCTAAAACCAACAATGTACTTTTTTTCCTCAATTAAGAAGTAGCAATTAGTATGTGTTATACCATTTTGGAATCCTGACTAAACGCGCCATCTTTTAAAGTTACTTGCCAAAATAGTGTAGTAGATTTTTTTTTCAGTACAGTCGGTTAAAGTTGGGTGATGTCATTATTTTGAATTCAATATTGGGCAAAAATCTAACATTTAATTTAAAACTGAGGCAGTTACGTTTTAACTTTTAACTGTAATTTACAGAAGGGTTATTCATGGTTAGATCACAGAGAAAAAAACTACCGAAATGTTAATAATGTAGTCACAGGACTTGAAAAATCATCACAGGGTGTCACTTTTTGAGATTTATTTTTGAATGCTTATAATTCGAAAAGTACATGACCAAGATTTTTTTTTATATTTTTCTAATAGCTGTCACGACTTGGCCTATTGCCCGTTTTCGGCTTGACGTTGATTTCTGGGACACGTTGTATACAGGAAGATTTTTTAGTCACCGTCCAAATTTTTTCTATGCATTAGGTATCATTTACTAACTCCATTTTTGAAAAAAAATCGATACGTAAAATTTTGATATTAAATCATTTTCTCGAAAGAATTATCCGCTCTGCGTGGTCACAAGTTAAACGATAATAATACTACACTTGCCGCGCAATCATCAATGAAAAGGGCAGCGGCGCACACCCCGCTTACCCCCGCCCCGCTACACCTGTGCGCGTCACATCATCGTTAGTCGGCCCCGCGCCCCCTTTCGCGACGCAAGCGCTTCCTTCCGTGTTCCCGCGCATCCCGCCGGCGGCGCCCCGCGCTATCGTGAATTTGTTTACGATGTATTCCTACCGCGAGTATTACGAAATGGTGCGATCTTACATACTTAGTGGTGAAAGTTTGAACGGTGCCCAGAGACTGTACGAAGCAGAAAGTGTTCCTCGCCTTCGCAATCAAGGGATAATAAATCCTTCAGTACCTAATCGCCAAACGATTTTGGCCGCAAATCAGAGGCTATTAGACCATGGCCAATTTATAGCTCCTACACACGCTCAAGGACGTGGCAGGCCGAGACTCGCAGTAGAGATCGAAGAAGATATCTTCGATTTCTTTGAACGGAGCCCTAGATCGAGTACGCGAGATGCAGCGCAGCGCTTCAGCGTAAGCCAATATGCCGTGTGGAAACTTCTCCATACTGCTGGGTTGCACCCGTACCATTTTCAAAAGGCACAGGCCTTGAACGACGCAGACGCCGTTCCCCGTCGAGCCTTCTGCGAGTGGCTGATCGCACACCCCGATGCTAACATATTGTGGACTGACGAGGCCTTGTTTACTCGAGTGGGGCTGTATAATCAGCATAATGAACATTGGTGGTCATTTCGAAACCCACACATGATACGAGAAACATATCACCAAGTGCGGTTTAGCGCAAATGTGTGGGCTGGAATTATCGGCAACAGAATACTGGGGCCATATTTCATTGAGGGACGGCTGACCGGGGGCACGTACCTAGATATGTTACGCACAGTAATTGCTGATTTCATGGATGACGTGCCGGTAATCTCCCTTCGAGATTTTTATTATCAGCAAGACGGTGCACCGCCTCATTACTCCGCCGCCGTTCGTGATTATTTAAACATAGAACACGGTGATCGTTGGATCGGTCGCGGGGGGCCCGTCGCCTGGCCACCCCGGTCACCAGATCTTACTCCATGTGACTTTTTTTTGTGGGGCGAAATAAAACGACGAGTGTATGTGGAGGAAGCCCAAAGCCTAGACCAATTAAAAGAGCAAATTGTACGTGCATTCGACCAAGTGAAAAGTGACACTGTAGTGCTCAACAAAATTAAAAACAATGTGCATAAACGTGCAAGACTCTGTTTAGAGAGAAACGGTATGCATTTTGAACATTTATTAAAGTACTGTTAATGTGATTGTTCTAAGATGATTTTGATTAAATTTTTAATTATTTGTACATAAGTTGATTCAAATTTTTTAAATACGCTTAATAGCAAAACGTTTTGGCACGGCTTTAATAAGGTCTAAAGTTCTTATTTATCTAGTTTATTTTTACTTTATTTGTAATTGATTAATTAAGGATTACATTCTAATCTTAATGAACATAGCACAAAGCTTTTGCTTATTGACGGTCCTAAGCCCGTGAAAGTATGAAGGGAAAATTTGCAACTTTGATTATTATTGTGTTATCAATGAATTGCGGCGGCGCGCGGGGCGGGGCGGCCCGCGCAACTTCATCAAGCGCGTACGCACGGCGCGGCAGTGTCCAGAAACATAAACTTTTTATAGATTACTTTGTGGTATGATATCTCAATATTTTTGTATTGAGTGATACTAAAAGAAAAAAACAAGTATTCAATGATTTTCGCCAAAGAGTAATATATCAAAATTTGGACGGTGACTAAAAAATTTTCCTGTATATAAAAAGGTTGTAACGGAACGCACGGGGGGAAAAGCATAGAACCTTTATGGAACTATATCTATTGTTTCTCACTGAAAGAAGGTTATTGGGTCCGGCCGAAAGTGAGTACAGATACAGTATACGTACGAGGGCCCTCTGCATGACGGCGATGGGCGGCGCGTCGTGGTGCGCGGCCAGGCGGCGCTCGATGAGGTACGACACGTACTCGTCGTACAGCAGCCGCAGCAGGTGGAACGAGCCGAACGACGCCGCCGACCTGCGCGCGCATACACACGTTATATACTCAGGGGAATCGGCGCCTCTCAGGAAATAATCATTCAAAAATGTAAAACATGGATCAGGCTAGGGCCATAGATCTTCCACAGTTCTAGATAAATCAGTTCACTTTACCCATCGAAACCCATAATCCAATATATGTTTCGATATCCTGTAATAGTCCTGCACCAACCGGGGACTGTCCTTGGGTACAGTACAGTCAGCACATCAAGCTACCCGAAACTGTCAAATTTTCCCAAGCAACTTTGAACCTAATGCTTTAACAATAAAGTTGAAAATCTATTAAAGAAATTTGACAGATTGTAGTAGCTTGATGTGCTAGCGTCTATACACATTCAAGGATAAATCTTCAGTTGATGCTTCATTTCTGAAAAAATGTTGGCTTGGGCCCCTCGGACGCCTTCCAAAGGTCCGGGACTAGTTCAGGGTCCCAGATATGTCAAGGACATTTATACAGGATAACTTTTAATTTGACGTATTCGTTCCAGGTCGTGATAGTGGTAACACATTTGTAACAAAGTAGCACCACATATTACAGCAAGATAGAAACATTTTTATCGTCAAAACGGGGCATTCTGTCATGGCGGCTCGAGTGACGTCACCATTTCCATTGTGACAAATCTGTGTTTTTACAGTACTGCCCGCACACAAACTTCTTTTATTACTTCTGTCGGAATATTATAATATTCGGCCTTAATCACTATACCTGAGAGTAAGTTCTCTGATGACGAGTGATGAGTAGAAGGACCAGTCCAGCAGCAATCGCCGCGCCCGCGCCGTGTAGTCAGGCCGACGTTCGTGAGGAGCTAGGGCGGTTCGCACGCAGCCTTCCAGCCAACTAGCCCATTGTTCTAGAGACGCTCCTCGTCCTAATGTGGCCTGTAGAAACAATGATATTTATTTTAGCGAGGCAATTTGGACCCTTAACTCTTATTTTTCTGGATTATAAAATATTAGATTATTCACCAAGGGCATAAAGAAGTGTTTTATGTCAGGGCGCATTTTAAATCATCCTCACCCATGACTGAGATACCTTAATCTCCGAGGCGAATACTCTACTTTACACACCTACTTCCGGAGGTAATGAGTGAAAATGACATGCTTTAGATTAGGTTTGCATGGCTTACAATTTGACATTATCGACCAGGTGCTTTGAAAATATAATAGGTGTACCTTGAAGTCCGCTTCCAGTTTGTGTGCAGTGGCCGCACTGGCACAGGAACACGCCCACGCCGCCTGCTCGCGCACCACGCGGAAGTCCACGCGGTTCAGGTCCGCTAGCATCTGGCCGAGATATAATATTTTAATCTATAGTAATAAACCCCAGCGTCGTCGGATATAGTTGAAGTTTAGTAAGAAACAGATAGATGTTTCCGAACAAAGGGTATTGAAGATTTTTATATCGAGTTTGGACTCTACTGGGGCATTTTGTTAATATTTTTTTTATTTATTCATTTATTATTATTTTTTTTTATTGTGCCACTCATGCAACCTATATAAATCGATAACTGACATCAACGCAAACCAAACCCTCTAAAGCGTCAAGTTTCAGAGATATGAACGCTCAAAATTTATCACGTGACATGCATAATTTTTTTTAGAACTTTCGTTCATCTTCTTGCATATAAATGTTTGAAATAATCACGATCATACATCTTTTTTTTTTTAAATAAAATTATATATTTCAATAATCGAAATATTGATAGTATACATATATATATTGATTTTGATTTTGTTGAGCACGGCGCGCGCGGCCTGCGCCAGGTGGTTGAGCGACGTGTACCGGCGCAGCGCGGCCGCCAGGCTCTAGGTAGTTAGTCACCTGGTGTATCTGCAGATGGTTGTTGAGCACGGCGCGCGCGGCCTGCGCCAGGTGGTTGAGCGACGTGTACCGGCGCAGCGCGGCCGCCAGGCTCTAGGTAGTTAGTCACCTGGTGTATCTGCAGATGGTTGTTGAGCACGGCGCGCGCGGCCTGCGCCAGGTGGTTGAGCGACGTGTACCGGCGCAGCGCGGCCGCCAGGCTCTAGGTAGTTAGTCACCTGGTGTATCTGCAGATGGTTGTTGAGCACGGCGCGCGCGGCCTGCGCCAGGTGGTTGAGCGACGTGTACCGGCGCAGCGCGGCCGCCAGGCTCTAGGTAGTTAGTCACCTGGTGTATCTGCAGATGGTTGTTGAGCACGGCGCGCGCGGCCTGCGCCAGGTGGTTGAGCGACGTGTACCGGCGCAGCGCGGCCGCCAGGCTCTAGGTAGTTAGTCACCTGGTGTATCTGCAGATGGTTGTTGAGCACGGCGCGCGCGGCCTGCGCCAGGTGGTTGAGCGACGTGTACCGGCGCAGCGCGGCCGCCAGGCTCTAGGTAGTTAGTCACCTGGTGTATCTGCAGATGGTTGTTGAGCACGGCGCGCGCGGCCTGCGCCAGGTGGTTGAGCGACGTGTACCGGCGCAGCGCGGCCGCCAGGCTCTAGGTAGTTAGTCACCTGGTGTATCTGCAGATGGTTGTTGAGCACGGCGCGCGCGGCCTGCGCCAGGTGGTTGAGCGACGTGTACCGGCGCAGCGCGGCCGCCAGGCTCTAGGTAGTTAGTCACCTGGTGTATCTGCAGATGGTTGTTGAGCACGGCGCGCGCGGCCTGCGCCAGGTGGTTGAGCGACGTGTACCGGCGCAGCGCGGCCGCCAGGCTCTAGGTAGTTAGTCACCTGGTGTATCTGCAGATGGTTGTTGAGCACGGCGCGCGCGGCCTGCGCCAGGTGGTTGAGCGACGTGTACCGGCGCAGCGCGGCCGCCAGGCTCTAGGTAGTTAGTCACCTGGTGTATCTGCAGATGGTCTGTTGAGCACGGCGCGCGCGGCCTGCGCCAGGTGGTTGAGCGACGTGTACCGGCGCAGCGCGGCCGCCAGGCTCTAGGTAGTTAGTCACCTGGTGTATCTGCAGAT
>OX451388.1:20521606-20552655 GCA_949629135.1 Eremobia ochroleuca | reverse complement strand
TAGTGGTCGAGCAGCCACTGTACGGTGGCGGGCGGCATGCGCGGCGCGGGCGCGCCGGGGGGCGTGGCCGGCGACGTCGGCGCGTCCGCCTCGTCGCCTGCCACCTGGCGGAATGAACGGCCGTAAAAACACGCTCAACGGGAAAGCGCGAAATTAAAAACCTAACGTTATTTGCAATTAGCAGGTCACTATAAAGATGTATGTTAATCAAAATATTTTTCTCGAACGTAAAAAATATCTATTTACAGAATTATAGTCAACACAGCTCTCTAAGTTCACATTACCGTATACAACGTGTAACATTAAATGCGCAAAACCTGAAAATAGTTTGATCAGAATAACGAGCAGAATTAATTGAACCACTTTTTCATATAAGTAGGTCACATTTTTCAAAAAATCTTCATTAAAAACGTTGCCGTGTCTATTTATTAATAGGTCAAGCAACCGAATGTCAGCGCGGCGCAGCGGCCCGGTGACGACTCCTCCCTCGATAAAGCGTCGTTGCAGAAGCAAGAAACGATCAGAATGGCCAATAGAACTAAAACAGCACATAAAACGTTTACAACTTTTTAATGACTTATTTTCTCTGTGAAATAGGTCAATTGAATTAAAAATCTGTTGGGGTGTCTGAGGTTTTGCGCATTTAACGTTACACGTTGTAGAATTACTATTTCACGATTTTTTTTTCATTTTCGACCTTTGCCCTGCAGTGGGACAACAATGCCGAAAATATTATAAACACATTTGTACATGAGTAGAAAACTGTACCGCAACAAAAATTCAGAAGGTAATTGACCAATAAAATTCAAGAGCAATTAATCTGGTCCGTATAATTGGTCTGGCTGTCGAGGAAAATCAATGTGTTAACTAAAAACCCTCGGCATGAACAAGTCAGTTTTTAAACGCCACAAAAACACAAGCGAAATATTTTATCCTAAAATGACAACTTTGCAACTGTAACGTCCAAAATTACAATAGGCCACCCTCAAAGCGTCTTCACCGTAAAGGCAATAGTTCCATGAAGCAAAAGAAATCATTTACTAACTGATAAATAGATAAAGGACGTGTTTTCCTGTTAAAATATTGACCGGATTTCCTCAAAAGGAAACTGTATTGCGTAAAAGCCTTGTGTGATAATTAGTTAGCTAAATATAGGTTATTAATTTATATTTTGCTGTTCTCTATTCGGAAAAATCGGATAAGAGCGCGTGGACTAATGCCACATTGTCGCGATAAGGCGAACTACACTTGTTCGCCTTATCGCTACAATGTGGCCTGAATCTTTTTAGAACTGTTTAAAGCAAGGTTACTGAGACTGAATAGGATACGTGTAACTATAGCCGCTATCATGGCAAATAGTAAAAAGAAGGTGCACTATTATATCTCTCTCGCACACTGCTCGACGCGTCTCGCTGTGAGAGAGCGCGCGTGGTGTAGTTCGCTTTATCGCGCCAATGTAGCATTACGCACAAGCTATCACCAAAACTATAATAGTGCAGCTTCTTTTTACTATTTGCCATGATAGCGGCCATAGTTACACCTATCCTATTCAGTCTCAGTAACCTCGCTTTAAACAGTTCTAAAAAGATTCAGCCCTATGACAGACAGACGGCGTAGGCCTAGAAATAGATTCCCTTTGAGTAGAGAACCCTTAAGGCTAATTAACGCAGATTTGTGCGGGCCACACCGCATTGCAAAAATCCTCTTACATCACTTTCGTACATTTTTATGAACCATCGCACACTACAGGGCGAACCACACTTTTTTGTACCAACTAAAATTTAATGCGCTGCGGCCCATCGCCACGTCTGTGGTGTGCGCTTAGCTTATACATTTCTTACATCAACACTATAAGTATCGATGGAGTATGAATTATGATCCTGTTTTAACTTACTGCGTAACGTCACAAATGTTTTTCTTGACAAGAGTGGAAAACAGTCATCAGCAGTGTTCCTAATTTATATCTTCTATACATATATTAAATTAAAGTCATTTTTCGTGTCTGTCTGTGTGACCGACATCGTTATTCTACAGGTAATCCGACACGACCGGAGAGAGATCAGGCACAGGGCCAAAGACTTAACGTCCTGTCTTAGGCCCGGGAGTATCACACCGCCAGCTTCCAAACTTCGGGCTGTTACTAAGAAATTTCTAATGGAGAAACTCAACAACACTTTGCCCGACCCGGGAATCGAACCCAAGACTCCACGCTCAGCAGCCCAGCCAGTAGCAGCAGCGGTGGGGATAATATCTCCCGCGCCGAAGGCTAGTCTCCGTTGAGGTTGGCCGCCGTGGCCGAAATCCGGTCTGGGGGACTTTATTTATCTACGGGTAGTAGAGCTTAGTTTCGGATTTCGCCCTGAAATCAGATCTCAAAAAACCGGCCAAACGTGGAGTCGGTAGTACCATTATCTATGAAAACGGCAAAAAAATCATGTCTGTTGTATCGGAGCCCCCTTAAATTTTATTTTATTCTGTTTTTTTGGTATTTGTTGTTTGTTATAGCGGCAACAAAAATACATCATCTGTGAAAATTTCAACTGTCTAACTATCACGGTTCGTGAGATACAGCCTGGTGACAGACGGACGGACGGACAGCGGAGAGGGAGTAATAGGGTTCCTTTTTACCCTTTGGGTACGGAACCCTAAAAATCACCCTGTATAAACTGATTTAATTTATTAGCCCGGCCGTTTAGCTTTGCCGCCACACAAAATTTCGTTTGTTATGTTATTTTCTAATGCATAAAGTTGCGTTCATGACAGCCGAAAAAAAAGTTACCAATTTTGGTCATGGCTTTTCTGTAGTTTATGGTTCTGAACCTAAGCTGGAAAACTGTTAGCCCCTTTTTTACGCGTTCAGGCTGCAATGGTGTGAATTTCGGGTGTCCGGTACGTGTCTGAGCTGTTTTCCCTCGGAGGCTCCGTAATAGTACATTGTTCACCGAGAGGAGAAAGTGACCGATTACCGTCGAGGGTGTCGTTTGAAGCCCGAGCCGTAGGCGATGGCTTTAAAACACCCGAGATCGGGAATCGCACTTTCTCTCGAGTGATACATAGTGCTTTATACTATACTACACCTACGAGGAAAATAAAAAACGAAATCTTTATTTTACTTTCTACGAAAACTGAATCAAACAACACACAAATTGGAAATGGCGCCAATGGCGTCTGCAATTTTCACATGTTCTTTTTTCAAATTGTTTATCCTGCCGCCGCAGGGTCGCACTGCCAGCCCGACACCATCCAACACACAGCTAGTGGCCAGTGTCATTTTGCGAACTTGGAGATAAAAACTCACTGTAAAAACTTTTTGGCTTTTGATATTTAGGTTACCGGCGCATAGTCTTACCCAAAATTAAAAATGAAAAACCACGTAAGAAAAAGATTTTCATACATTTTTCTCTCCCGCTCAGATGCGTTTTCTCCCCGCATATTTGTTCGATATGTAATGACGTACTTTCTACCGTAAATTTGATAAAGTATCAAGGTACTTTCCAAGCAGGTGTAGTATAAATTGTATTTCTTAATAATTTTCGTAATTGCACCTACAACGGGGAGCAGCGGTGGCCCAGTGGTAACGGCAGAGACCTAAAACTCGTGCTCTTAAAGTACGAGCTTTAGGTAGTAAGTTCAAAACCAGACAGGCGCCTTACTTTGTGTAAATTATTTCATCACCACTGCTCTCAACACGGCGAAGGAAAACATCATGAGTAAACCGGCATGTCCTAGAACCAAAAACTCGAAGACATGTGACATCTACCAACCCACACTGGGGCCGCGTAGTGGATACGGCCCACTCTTTCTCACCGAGAGGAGGCCTGTGTCCCAGCAGTGGGAACATTATGGGCTGAGTATGCACCTACAACTGTTATCCCCATTGTCACCCAAAGGTTAACTGCCGGTCGATTCTGTAAAAATCTCACCGTGAAATCATAAGTGAAGTGAGCTTGGAGTGAGCAGTGTCAATAGTGTTAATCCCTAATGACAGCTCACTCCACGCTCACTTCACCCAAGTTTTCACGGTGAGATGGTTACAGAATCGCACGGTGAAACTTAGAATATCAATTATGTTTTTTTTTATTTTTTATTTTTTTCCTTGACTATTCCTTATATAAGGACTATCTTTTTTTCCTATATGTTTAATGTAGGAAAAAAATGTTTTTTCTTTTTTTTCCTAGACTTGTCCTTACATACGGACTAGTCTTTGTTTTCCTAGATTAAAACCCCACCAATAAAAAATTTATATAAAAAAAAAACAACCGACTTCCAAAAAAACACTACAAAGTGAAAAATAATTTTAATTTTGGAAGTCGGTGTCGTTGGTTCCGCATTTTGGTTTTTTGACACCGACTTCCGAAATTAAAATTATTTTTCACTTTGTAGTGTTTTTTTGGAAGTCGGTTGTTTTTTTTTTATATAATTTTTTTTATTTTTCACTTTTTAGTTATATCTACCCCAATCAAATTCATATAAACGCTACTTGCTATGTAAATATCAGTGACAGGAAGCTGCATCTGCGTTTATAGGGTACAGACGTGATGTTATGTTGTGCGATTGCGTAAATAATGCATACATATGCGATAGCAGCAATCGCGGTTGTTTTACTGGTATTAATTATTATTATAATAAAAGAAAATTATAACCTTTGTAGTGAGTACAGGCGTGATATTATGTTGTGAGATGGTGTAAACAATGCTTAGATATGCTATAGCAACAATCGCGGTTAATCTGCTGTTATTTATTGAAGAGTTCCCCCGCTTTCTACAAGATCCCATCATCAGATATTGAAATGGTGGCAATGGGACCACACGGGAAGCACCAGCTTTCAAATAAAAAAAGAATCATGAAAATCGGTTCACCCAGTCGGTTATTATGAGGTAACAAACATAAAAAAAAAAAAAAAAAAAAAAAATACAGTCGAATTGATAACCTCCTCCTTTTTTTGAAGTCGGTTAAAAAGAAGAAAAGGCCACGTTTTACGTCTTTAAACGAATGTACAAAATACTGTTGTCAAAAATATTATTTTTGGTACTTTCAAAACCCAATAACAGCCAGGGGGTTAATTGTAGATTTATTTTGTAATAGTGTAAACATGTCAGGGATGTTATATTCAATTAAAACTTGGTATTTTGCAATGTTATGCTTAAAACACTTGTTATAAAAAAATGGTTTTTGCCATTTTCAATCTCAAATAGAAGCCGAGGGGTTAATTGTAGACTTTTGCTGTGGCAGTAAAAAATGCTCAAGATGTTATTTCCCATAAGAAAACGGTACTTTTTTCTGGTCGACCATTTTTGGCTACGAAATGAATGATGTCATTTAACGCGGGCAAAGTCGCAGGCAGAATCTCGTACTTAATATAAATTAAAGTCGCTTTACGTGTGTGTACGTACCTATGTGTGACCGCGTTGTATTTCCAAACTACGTAACAGATTTGGATGCGGTTTTCACCATCATTTAGATAGTGCATTTATTCCGGAAGGTTTGTTTATAATACATTAATATACATAAAATAAAGAAATCTCAATGTCTTTTAAGTCGTGAATACCACCCGAAGCGTGTCGCAAGTACAATTTAAGTATTACTTACCACGACCCCATATGCGGTGTATTCTGCGGAGGAGGCTCCGCCCCAGCCGTTGTCTGCAGAAGTCCCTTCCGCGCTCGTTCCATTGCCCACAGTCGTCACTCCATACACAGGATAGGTACGCAAAGAATCCCTGAGAATGATATGAGATTTTATCATTTCCGTCTATGCAAAACTGTCAGTGATTTCTTTTCTTTCTTTCAGCCAAATGATTAAGAAACGCTTATTTAACGGCCGTTTTTTTGGAAAATAACACTGATTCCACAATATAAGCGGCCTCCTACTGGGCTCAAATGATATCAAAATAAAGCAAAAGACTACCATGGACACAAAAAAAAATTGGAAAGAAAACAGATAAACGGAATTTCCTCATAAAAAAACACATAAGGTAACTAATGGAGTCTAGTCTATATCTGTTTTCCGACTTGAGATGGCACAGAGACGAAATTTTACAGTGGTAAAATATATCCGGGTTTGCATAACAAAGGATTGTATAGCAAAAAAGGAAAGCTTGGCCGGCACCAAGCACCCATAACTTGAAATTATCATGGCTTGATTCAGTGATGTTTTATTTCATATTTCTTAGAAAATTGGGAACTGGAATAGTTAATAGTAGTTAATAGATAGGTATATAATTTATTTTACAGTTCCAAAAACAGTGTTACAGATATTCCACCAGTTATGAACGAGCAAACCTGTGCAATACAATACAGTACTTAACTTTAGTGGAAACGATCACTTATATCCTGTACTAGTTGAAAAACTGTATTACAGGAGATTAGAGCTAGTTTAGCGAGCGAATAATTTTTGGTACTCTACAAAAATAGTTTCATATTTTGTAGAGCCCCAAAAATTATTCGGAAACTGAGTAGGTGGTATTGGTTAAGCTAGATTATTTTTTGAAAATAGATAAAAAATATTACAGTTAGTATTAATTAATAATAAAATTCAGATTCGCTCACATATGCGTCGGGTGACCTTGTGTGTAGATCTCCTGCGGCTCCGTAACATATTGCACGTGATAGTTGACGCCGTTGCCGCCCTCGCCTGCAGGACAACAATATTTATTAACAAAGAAAACTTCAAGGACACCCCGTCTTTACTTTTAAAAGAAGCTTTCAGTTATTCCCCCTTTTATTATTGGATAAAATTGTTGTGCAAAACTGGAAAAACACAAAATAATTCAGTGAAAAAAAAAAACAAAGAAATGTGTTAAACCAAATGTAAATATGAACAAAAAGGAAAGCTTTCCCAACTGAAAATGATTTCCCAGCACTGAATTCTCAGAATTATTTAACCGCCGTCTGGAAGGACCACCTCACTCCTTAAGCACACAAAGACAGATGAAGGACCAAGTTTCACTCACAGGGGTAATAAGACCGATACCGAGGCACCTCCATGCTCTTAGAGATCTCCCAGGCAACTCGCTGCCGGACCTACACTTCCCAGCAAAACATCCCGATTACTAATCTCCAGTGTCCCTTCCCTGTCTAACGCATACCTGTGTCTCTTTCTCACCACACCCCACCTGTTTATATAAACGTTGTAATATAGACGTAAGCGATATAATTGTGATTTCCCTTTTGTTATGTGTTTGTAGTAGTTTGCAGGTTGAGGACAGTGTTTGGGCGTTGAAGGTTGAGTTCAAAGCTGTTGGCTATTATTAATTATCATGCTACTTGATCCTTCCAATTTATTTGGTGTTGGCGGAGCATGGAAAGATCTAGAGTCGAATTAAGATCATCATGTTTTTAAAGCACAGGAATGACAATACCTGTTGTAGGTACTCCTACATTATTTTAACATAATTACGTAAACCAAAGCCTACATAATTATACACAGACTATAAGAAAATGTATCAAAAGATAATTGTATTGTAAAAGTATTAGAAAAAGAAATAAATACTTCAATCCAAGACAAATTACCTACTAATGAGTTCGCGGAAAAAAGTGGTAAAAATTCCTTGGAATAGAATTTTCCTAAAATAGGTTATTGATATGAGACTACAAGTAATTTATAAAACACAGGGCAATACGATAATTAGTCCCAATTACTGTGACATGTGTATTTTACGTCTCCCCAGTTTTTTCCACATAAATGATTTTTGTAATAAAGTAAAATAACCTATTTTAATGATGTTGACATAGCAACCGAGATTACAACATCTTTTACGGTTATTTTGTTACGCTGAATTTTTTGAAGCCCCAAAACAACTATTGCAAACATCTTTATTTTCAAAATGTTCACCCTACCAAATTGATATTCATCTTCAACTCAGACTAAAAAGCATCCATAAATCCCCTTTCCAATAAGAAGCAATAAAGTCGTGTATGGGCTCTCTAGGAGCCATCCAAGCAGACATGTATATATCGGTATAAAAATTATATAAAAGTGAAGCACCCAATGTACGGGAGCCGGGAGGGGCGACGGCGCGTGGCCGACGTCACGTCAGAGGTAACCAGCACAGGTGGACAATGAATGAGATCATCCCCTTGATGTATGCACCCATTGAAAGAGATTACTCAGGTAGATAATCCGTAGGGGCACTCGCAATTACGCTTTGTCTGCAGGGTAACGTATCATGTGCAAATTGGACGAAAATGAAATATTAAAATTGCATGTAACTTGATCTGATTTGATTGCACGTGCCTCTTGTACTAATTGGAGAATATTACAAAGGTAAAGTCGTACTAAAACCTATGCTAAATAAGCAATTTTATTGTTTTTATTTTTATTTTTGCAAATGTGTAAACTAGTTGCCTAGGTTTTTATTTTAATTGTTTTTCAACTTTCAGTGAGGCTATTACACGCTGTCTGCGCAAGCGCCACATTATTGAAATGTTTTTTTCATACTATGGTATTTTGTGCGGCTTTTACCGCATCGTATACCTACGCCCTAAGCAATTTTATTATTATTTTTTTAAAGTTTATTGCAAATGTTTCAATTAAATAGTTGCTAAGGTTTTTGTTTTGGAAGCTACTGCGCGCTACCTGCGCACACGCCTCATGATGAAAATGTTTTTCATACAATTTTGTGTGGCGTTTGCGGCATCGTATACTTACGACGGTGGATATTTTACTTGTTTATGAATTAGATAATAATGTTCAATTGGACCCTTCTCAGGAAACATAATTTTCATGAAATTATTAACAAGAATATTTCACGAGAGATTATAAAAATAATCGCCTCGTTTTAAAATATCAAAAAAATCAATCCGCACCTGCAACCAGCCCGTACTCTTTGAATTAATTCGGAACCTGTTTTTCGCTAATTCCTCTTTATTATATTTAGTACAGACTTATGACAAAGCAATAAAGTTGCATTTCCAGCAAAAAAAAAATAACAAATGGGGCACCCCATTTGTTATTTATTTTTTTGTTACGGCATCAATCCTGACAGGTGGGAGATAATCAGACATTATGATGTCAGAGGGTGAAATCTAAGTAGTCTGTTGTCCATCAAAGGCTTCTCACAAAGAGCGTGTTGTGAGCAACATTGACAAGTGAAGTGGAAACTCAAAGAAAAAAATATAGAGGATTTATTGGAGATAGTAATGATTCATAAGGGTCTCCTAGCAACACATATCCGAAGCATACGTGACCAGCGTTTTCACATCCTGCTGGGGCCTGTTTGGACCCGTTATACTTATATGACATGAGACTTGTCATCACAAGCAGTCATAATAAGTCTTCCTATCAGAACCAAAATGACATGAATTCAAATTAGGTTGAAAATCAGCACTTATTGAACATCGAAATTACATAAGACTGTCCCCCAAAACGCCTGCCCTTCACCGCTTCCTAGTGCTTTAGCTGGGAAGAAGAGGTGGCGCAACAAACGTCCAAGCAGCACTACTTGTAAAATACAGGTGGATAACATTGGAAAAAAAAGCCTGAACATGATCAAAGACTTGTGTAAGGCACATTAAAAATACTGTACAAAACAATCACGGTTGCAGCCATCGGAATGGATAAAGTAACCGGTTGTTAGCACGCAGCCTAGACATCTTCATTTTCAAAGCTATGCGTAACAGTCCCGTGCTCAGATATTGTAGATAACAACTTTTTAATGGAAGCTACGTTAGCGTAATGGTTTTTGGTTATTGTCCATGAGTAAATGTTATTCAATACTTTAATGATTTGTAAGCTATTCATTAAAAATAGTAATAGCATGTTTTCATAAAAATAAAATCAGAAAATATTGTTGATTAAAATCACAAAACAAAAATCCCTTTTTTTTTAAACATATCTGTTAGAGAAAATTGTAATTGGCTTCAGTCGTCTTTCTATGAACCGCCGTCATACACAAGCAACCTTGGCGAAATTCTAAAGTAATTAGTCCAAGCATAGCAAACCACATATCGATGGTAAAAGCAAAGGTGAAGTTCCCATGGACATTGGCCATGCTGTTGAACCATAAACAACTAAGATGAGAAGCATAAACGATACGAAAATAAAATAAAAACTTGCTTTCTTGGTCACTTTGCTCCTCAATCTTCACGTGGGTGCCTGGCTGTGGCCATGCGCCTTGCACTGCACGATCCACACGACATAAATACATAAATAAAAATGTGCTTCTAAACAAAATGGTGCAACATAAAATATTTCATGCTTGACATAACAGTACCTATTTATATCAAAAGTTCTACAAAACGTGCAACGGAAAATAAATCAATTTTATAATAATATACAACGTGTAACGTTAAATGCGCAAAACCTGAAAATAGTTTGATCAGAATAACGAGCAGAATTAATTGAACCACTTTTTAATATATGTCACATTTTTCAAAAAATCTTCATTAAAAACGTTGCCGTGTCTACTTATTAATAGGTCAAGCAAGCCAATGTCAGCGCGGCGCAGCGGCCCGATGACGACTCCTCCCTCGATAAAGCGTCGTCGCAGACGCAAGAAACCATCAGAATGGCCAGTAAAACTAAAACAGCACATAAAACCTTTACAATTTTTTTAATGACTGATTTTCTCTCTGAAATAGGTCAATTTAATTAAAAATCAGTTGTCTGAGGATTTGCGCATTTAACGTTACACGTTGTAGATACATTTCGAAGTTTTTTTTTTTTTTTTTTAATAACTGTACAAACTACAAAACAAATATCGAATTTCAGTAAAAAAGAAAAACACAGGTCCACCAGCGGTCACGGTGTTCCTTAAGCCAATCTTATTACTTCTAGCTATTCTTCCGAGTCTAGTTTTATATTTTTTTTTGTGTATACGGCACACTAGCAGGGACACGGTATGCAAACCTCAAGGTATAGTATTTATCTAAGTCTAACTTTAGACTGGCCGCGCCTTTAGCAGTATCGGTGACTCGGACAGTAGGGACACTGGCTCCATTGTCTAGTCGGGTATAGGTAGGTACCACACTCCCACTAAGTTTGGATCGTATTTATAATACCCATAATATTTAATTGACCATCTAATAAGATATGGCTACTGTCGTCCGACTGCCTGATCATAAGCCTGCCTTTATGAAATAAGCAAAACGGTGCATACTTCACAACTACTGACGTCATTCAAACAAATGTAGTGGTACTTACACTCACTCGCTACAGTGATATAAGTGTGCTGTCCCTCCGCTGTGGGACTGGAATGCCCGGAACTGTCGCCATTCACTTCCACCACCGTACTCGATACCTGAGGACAGGCAGCAATGTTGCTAAGAAAAGATAATCTATATGTACTCGTATACGTGTTATAAAAATTAAAGTCGCTATTCGTTTCTGTCTTGTGTGACCGCTGAAATCTTCTAAATTACCCAATTGATTTTGATGAGATTTTCACCAACATTTAGAGAATTTGTTCCGGAAGGTTTACATGTATTTTTTTTTTAATTTTCACTGCATGGCAAAGACGTCCCATTTTCCTTTCCACTCCTCTGTCGTGAGCTAGTGTGAACCAATCCTGTCTGTAGGCGTCAAGGTTTCCCCGCCATCTTCTGCTGGGTCAGCCTCGATGTCGCCGGACGGTTTCTGGGACCCACGTGGTGGTAGATTAGACCCATCTGTGTATACGCATTAATAATTAACTTAGATATAACACACAGATCTCGATGTTTTGACATGTCTCTACATTCCATAGATTGCATCCTTGCAGAGCAAAGGTCACTAGTCTGGACATGAATAACTGGAGAGACCTTCATTTAGCTGTTTTAGACGATTTTAAGCCATTGCTGGAGTATAAGTTTCGACGTAGGATTTCCATTAGTCACGGTCTGATGACGGCGCATAAATTCAAACGTAACGGAAGGAATTGAACCGTGATAGGCTAGGTAGAAACTGTTGAAAGTTTGCTTGTCCAAAAGTTATACAGGCTTCATGGATCAGGGCATCTGACTACTTCAACAAGACGTTATATTTACTAAGATAAGGAAAGTCGTGCACTTTTTACGAGCCTTGGATTTATGTCAAAATGACTTTATCATATGTATTATGATCTCCCGTTCCCTTGATTTTGTACTTTGTCGTATACATAATATAGATAAATAATACCTACACACGCTGGTAATCTCCCACAATGTATTTTCAATAACCGATCAAAAATATAAGTAAATATGTAAAAGCCAAATAGAGCATGTTCTGGAATGAAAACCCTGTGTTTAGTACTGCAACTAATAAACAATGTGTATTTTCGATTTCTGAAACATTTCGGTAGTGTATTTTTGACCTTTCCGCTGACATAAGAGGTTTAGAACGTGTGTACCATATTTACCTGTTGCATAGCGTGCTGCAAATGTATGGAGTCGGGTATTTCCGGTATTACGATGAGGTCACGCACAGCGCTCGGCGAGGCACCGCCGCCCGCGCCACCCTATCGTGAAACAATTATATAGGGGAAAACATACATGGATATAATTAATATGCTGGATGGATGGATCTGTGTGTCTCTATGAGTGCGGATTCTGAGGACCAGAATCAAATAGAAATAACAGCAACTATTGAATTCTGTCGTTAAACTTTACAATAGTGCAAAAATGGAAACTGCAATAAATGAATACCTAATGCTTATCTAGCAGTTTTTTTTTTTTCGTTTTTGGTAACTGAGCCGGTGTCGATTATTCTGCCACGTCATGTAGAGCAGTTGTTACGGGTAGTAACAAAAAGTTTGATAATCAGTCTCACTGTATGTTTAGCTTATTCTTGCTAAATTAAGGCTGTAGAAGTCAACGGACAGGTCCTCTCAGTAAGTGGGTAGCTATCTAATTTAGGCACTGAAGACTTGTAGGTATTTTAGATAAATTGACAAAATACTGATATTTATACCCCCAGACTGGTATTCCACCACAAAAGGCACACCAAGAGAGTAAGTATAAAATGAATGATAATGATTTATCGTAATTCGTACCCCCACCTAATAGGTAATCGCTTTTTAAGTGTGACTGACTCATTTTCACTTTGTGTAGTAAGCACCTACCTACTTCGATTGCAGATTATGAAATTATGTATGTTAGGTATAAACTGCGATACGTATGAGTGCTATTAAAACCCGTGACCTTGCGTCGACTCATGATTACTCACCACAAAAGCTAGGTATTATGAAATTCTATGTCTCTAGCTAGACTATAGGCAATTATTTTTATTTCTTGTATGATGAAATTACCGTAGCGTGTAATATCCATACAACGCGATAATTTATAAGGTGATACCATTCCGATCGCAGCTTACACCGCGACGGAAAGATTAGCTGGTAGACAAGGTAGATAGCAAGGCTCTGTACGATTATAATAAGCCGGGTAATCTGCCTGCCTTTTCCCAACTATATTGGGGTCGGCTTCCAGTCTAACCAGATGAAGCTGAATACCAGTATTTTACATGGAGCGACTGCCTATCTGACCTCCACAACCCAGTTAGTAATACGATACCCCTTGGTAAGACTAGTTGGCAGACTTTCGGGCTTCTGACGACCCGTAACGACTAATGACTTCCGCGGCAGGGACGGGTTTTGGTATGTAAAGATAGGCACCCATCCACGGACCAACCGCGGAAAGCGTAGCTTAACATTATCGATCGACCCGTGCGGCTGCTATTACTTAGCCGCAAGCCCCTAGCTAATACTGGTATTCAGCTGCACCTTTATCTGAAGAGCCTGAGAGCCTACTTATAAGAAAATACGAAAGATTACGATGGCGATATTTCTCTAAGAATAATAACGGCGACAGTATCCACAAATACCGTACTACAATGATAGACGCTATCAACTCTCATGCAACTTTCAGCTGTAAGCAGATACACACATACTAAACTTTCGGAGACTTATATACCTACCTACTTAAATATTCACAATTATGTGGATAATAAGTACCTGTGCAGGAGCCGCGAGCCGCGCTGCCATGTCCGGTGATGCAGGCGGCGACGACTCCACCAGTACCTCGTCGCCGGCGCACTCAAAGTCTGAAGAAAACACCGTAGGGACTGGTTTTAATAAAATTTATCAAATGAAAATAGCATTAGAATCGATGATATAATACGGAAGACATATCGGTCTAGAAATTCTAAGTATAGGTAAACTAGACTTCATGTCGACCTTGATTTAACTTCGCAAAATAATACGTGTCATATTTTGCAAGAAAAGGTTACTTACTTGATTTTGACTATTTACCTAATCATTTGTCTTATCAGGTTACAAAATGTAAAGAGAATACCTACCCACATTACAGCAAAAAAAAAAAAACTGGATTGATATTATTTTACTCATCCCTAACAAGACAATTAAACTTTCCAGTTTTACAATGCCTTGTAAAACAGACCATTTATTAAATGTTCAAAAGTAACATACCTAATTGAATCTTAAGTTTAGAGTAGCTATTTTAATCCCCTAATTATAGTGAAAGCCCCACCTGCTGCTAATTGGCAACATTTCAAAGTAGGGTAACTCACCCCTTTGATGGCAGTTTGCAATTAAAAGTAATGCAGGCAGGTAGATCATTGTACACTTTAAAAAACTCAAATACTTCTCTCAAAAAATAACAATTCAGTGTTTTACTTTTCATATTGTTATGTAATTTTTCTTCTTCACACTTGAATGTTATTAAAATTTATTTAATTTATTAAAATACTTATCAATTGAGAACTATAATCAAAACTTAACAAAGTAATCAGTTATCATTTGTTTAAATGCATTGCAGTAATCACACAGTCCCTATACAGCAACAAAAATATCAACATAAAATGATAGAGAAAGATTCTCATATCAGTCAAAAAGAAATCTTAAATTCTTCCATATGCATAAAAAAAAACATTGCATCATATTATTTTACATTACACAAATATAATAAATCATCTGAATTGTTGCATAACACCATCCCAGGTTATAGAGATGTTATTGATCTGCTGGGAGCAAGGGCGGAGAGTATCCGTGGAGCGTAACCTGGCAACACCTCATCCGTCCCTCCGCACCGTCACTCTTAACAAAACAACTATACAAAAACACTCACTCTCTAAATAGAACACATTCTCAAAGCCCATCTCAGACATTTTGGATTGGAAATTAATTTTTGCAACAAAATATCACTAGAACACAACAGTAACACATAATTGTGACTTTACACTGGTTTGTATGACATCAAGTATTGATCAAACAACGGTCTCTATGTGCTTGGTTGGTTCACTGTCATGTTTGTTACTGTTTCTGTGAGAATTTTGTTTTTCATGTTTAGTAGTGTGGGCTGGCTAGAGGTGGTGTGTGTAATTTAGTGATAGGGACATAGTGGGGTGGCTGCAGGTGCCTTGTCACGGTTCAGTGACACCACCTGCCATGTACCACCATAGGTAATGCATGACTGGATATTTTGTTTTGTTTTTATTATTATTATTGTATTGTTGGTGTTAATGACATTTTTATAATAAGTATCACATACAATGATCTGATAAATAGTGTGTTGATGTCTATTGTTAAATAATTATTATGATTATGTTTACTAATTTTAAAATATGTAGTCATAAATGTTTGTTATTTTCCTTTGTGTTTCTTTGCTGTGTAATTTTCTGTGAGCATAATTTAGCTCCAAGCAACATAGTCATTTAGAATGAAGTATAAATTCTGAAAACATATTTTTTGTTATCAATTCCACAATATCAGCTTACTAAGATTAATAAACCATTTCTAGGAGCTTGATATTTGTTCGCTGCGCAGATTGTCGGTCCCCCCTATGTATTGCGTAGTACATAGGTCCCGAAAGTTAATTCTGCAGGTGAATAGTCGTAGCGGGTCGTGCGCCGTACCAGGCACCGCCGCCGTATCCCTTCTGCCCGATAACTTTGATAAAATTGATACGCGCCTGGGAGCAAGGGGGAGCTCATTTAGGACGCTCCCCGATCCGGGAAGCACGCATATCATTCCCAACGCGCTTGACAACCAATACTAACGTTATCAAAGTCATTTTTCAGGTTATTTGCGAATTAATTTATAGAGAATTTACTAAACCCACCTGCCATCCATACCTCGAACTGTCAAAATCATCTTAGTTCCTTTAATTGATTGAATCACGAAAACTTAATATTAATAATATTTGCTCTATGTACAGCTAGTTTTGCCAATTTTTATGTAACGATAAGAAATGACTTATCAATGTTGTTGTCTTGTAGCTACACCCGTTTCCTAGGCTACGGACACCCCGGCCAAATTTCAAGCTAGTGATTTCAATAGTTACTAATTTAGTATTTAGTATGATATCCCTTTTTATTTATTTCAAAATAAGTAAAAATTTACTCTTATTTTCTGATAGGAATAAAATAAAGATACTTCTAATTTCAACCATATTATGTTAAATATAGGTGCACAAAATAAAAAAATGGTTGTTAATGAAATGAATGAGCTCCATCGTTTCCAAAATAATTCCAGTTGAACCAACTTCAACTCTTGATTGGTGGCTTTTGTAGAAGAGTCACCAACTCATCACAATAGACCGTCAAGAATCAGAATTTTTTTACAGTTTTTCCCGCTGTTTCCATTGAGAGTAGATTCAGTATTCAACTCAAAAACTACTGTCGTGTTATACAGAACACCATTTTTGATGTTGGAACATAGGTACCACCAAAAAAAATCTTGACTGTAGCCTATGAAAATATGAGACTAAGTACGAGGTTATCCGTTTTGAAATTACAATAATGTCCATTTAAGGTTAGCCCATTAAAAGTTTTAAAAGAATGTATGTACAGACGTCAGCACATCAAGCTACCCAAAACTGTCAGATTTTCCCAATCAACTTTGAACCTTATGCTATATCACTAAAGTTGAAAATCTACTAAAGAAATCTGGCAGATTGTAGTAGCTTGATGTGCTGGCGTCTGTACATACAAAGTAATTGGATGTACGGAAGAGACATGTTGCACCAACCCGAAATAAATTGAGATAGAGGCAAGAGAATGTTAATACATAGTGATTAGATGTCAAAGTACCTAATTTTCATTGTTCGTTGATGAGTTACTTAACACCTGAGCCTACCACACTTTATAAATAAATTTAATTTGATGGTTTCTGCCCGCTCAGCCAATGCCCTCAGTCCCCCGATAACATACGCACAAGTCTATCCGTGTCCTATGCCGTAAGTTTCTAGGAGGTATAAAACTTACTGTTGTTTTAAACTTTGAATTAGTTTTTATAATTACCTTCTAGACAGTCGGCTTCAAAAATTAATATTACATTATTCGAATAATCCTGAACTATTTCAACCATTTTTTTCGTATTCATATTAAAGCCAAAATTATTATTTTCTGAATCGTAACTTCGTGTTTCTCGACTTCTCATCCAAAGTACTAAAATATCACCTTGGTAATTATTTATTTACGAAACTTGAAGCATGAAGATCAAAACCAGTTGACATTTGCGTGTAATATTATTTTACTAACTCTAATGGTATTACAGGTATTTTGAAATCTAGGTGGCTATTCTCTATTTCGCATCTTGTATAAAACCTGTTTACCAATATAATTTTATTTTATTATTGTCAGTCAGCCAGCTGGGTGTATGTGTATGTATGATACACAAAGGGCCACAGAAATTTCCTGGATGTGATCGAGCAGACCAGAGAAAAGATGGTACAAAAAGGAGGAAGCCTACACAAAGATGATGAATAAAGGTTGAGTGTGATTGGAAACCATTGATATAATTATGATTATTGGTCACATTGATACAATTAATGAATAATACGGGCAACACTAACATTATCGTCATGCTCAAGGGGTCACGGGCACAGAGTATTTTTTACAGGAGCACGTTCCGATATCGCTACCTTGGGGTACAAAGGTAGTAAAAGCCATAAATGGGTTTATGGCTTTTACTACCATTGTACCCCAAGGTAGCGATATTACGTTCACTAACGCCCGTCGACGTACCGCCGCCGCGCCGAGATAACTTTGTATAAACGAGCCACAGTCGAGTGTCATAAGCCTCCTTGATCATCATAAGTTATTCAAGTCACAAATTGTTTTTTTATTTAATTTAATTTGTGCAATTGTAGAATAGAGACTATTAAAAGACAAAACTCACAAAATAAGAGATGGAACATACCATTACCATGTCAGTGTCAAGCTCGTCAAAGCGCTAGGCGTAGAGACGCTAAATTCCCAAGAGTGTTTTCATACCGACAACTTTGCTGATTTGCTGTATTATTTTGATGTAGAATATGTATTTACTTAATCAAAATAAGCTAACATTTAACCTCGTAACGCCCAAGCTAAATTTCGCAAGATGAGCTAAACGCTCAATGTATAATGTATTGAACAAAGCTACATACGGCATTCCGGCCCAGACTAAAAACAAAACCTTCTCCTAAACGCCCAATGTACATTAATTAATTTAAATGCATGTTTGCAATGTGTAATACAGGTAATACTGTATGTCACTTTGTTCAATACATTGTACATTGGGCGTTACGAGGTTAAAATAATAATATACAAATTGTATATTATGAAAAAATAAGCAAAAGAATCATAGGGCATCAAAAAATTCGTCCGCATCGCTGTTTCTTTTAGTACATATTTCACGAGAATACAAAAATGGATGTGTCTTTTGTTTCTATCTCTTTTTATCCCGCCTGCGCGACAATAAGGATTTTAATTCTTGATATTGGCAGTTATATTTATTGCCTCCTGCCCATCATATTAATTACTATTTTTAAATTACTTCTATTATAAATTCTCCGCGTTCAGAGAATATTCTCCGTCGAAATGATATTGAGAATATTCTCAATCCGAGAACATTCTTCGTGAGAGAATATTCTCTCGACTAATCTCTATGTTAGGCGTAACTCTATATTTCTAAAATGTCATTGTCAATCTTGTCAGATCGGGTGCGTTGTTGTCGGAAAGAGAAAAATATATGTAAATCCATTTGAGTGAAAGAAATAACTACGACGCCTATGTTTAAGGTCTTGGATGGTATGAATACCTACAACGTCACAGCATGCATGACAGCTTTTCTAGTTGTTTTTGGCTGTCATTGATATCATGCTGCTGATTTAATATTTTTGTGATTTACACCCAGGGTTTCGTGAAAACTAGATCTATATTGATACTATCCAAAATGAAAGTAATCGTTAAAAAGTTACAAGGCGGTGAATGTTGCTTGGAAGTGAGTATATTAGCTCGAACTGAAATCTTACATTCTGTGCTCATAAATTTATTATATTTGTGCATTGTTTTAGGTATTTCCTACCACACAAATATCCGAAATGAAACGACAAATCGCCCAACAGTTTAAGATTCCAGTAGAGGAACAGAAATTGCTTTTACTAGGCAGGACACTAGTGGATGAACAAACAGTTGAAGCATATCCCACAATAAAGGATGGTACTAAATTAAATCTAATTGTTAAAAAGCCTGATACCCTTCTGGAGGCTTCTGTGAAGCATTTCAAGAAGATGTATGGCATGACAGAAGCAGAAGCAACAACTGCTGCTAACCGGTTTATAAAAATCGTGCAAGAAAAATTCAGTAAATTATCATGGGATGATCTTGATAGGCTATCATTAGACTGCATGTTGGACGAAAATGGTCAAAGCCGAAGCCCGCCAATGGAGATCGAGCCCGAGTGTGATGATGTATACAGTTTATAATTCTGGACATTAATAAATATTTTATCTGTATTTTACAGTGAATTAAGGGTACCTAATGTAAGTTGTTACACAGCTAGTTAGTTTCAGCTAAGTACTTGTAGGAATTCTGTAGTAGTGTTGCTATATGTATATTATGTAAATTAGTGAAAATATGGACTTGTTTACTCAATACAATGCTGCCGCATTCATACAGTTTTATGTATCATGAGCATAATACCAATTAAGGATATTTCTAAACTATAATCTCTTTGAGCCACTGTTTTTCTGTCATCTCTAATCTTATTTGTTGCTCTTTTCTCTTCAACACTAGATCTTTAATCAATACTGTAGAATTAATTATTGTATTAGACCAAATGTATAATTATATTGACAAATTGTTGAGTGGTGTAATTGTTATGTAAAGGATGCATTCATTTGACAAGTTATAAAATTTAGTGGAATGAGGATTTTTGTACAGACATCAGCACATCAAGCTACTACAATCTGTCAAATTTCTTTAATGGATTTTAACTTTTTTGCTAAAGCATTAGGTTCAAAGTTGATTGAAAATTATTGACAGTTTTGGGTAGCTTAATGTGCTGGTTTATTACATTTTTAGAAAATTGTAAATATATTATTTTTTAATTCATTTACTCCATTCACTTCCTGAGAATTTTCACATAATGTGTTTGGTGGATATAAACTTTACTAAAAGTATTTTTTTTAATTATTCACTATTCAGACTGGCCCAAAACCTGTAAATTGTACAAAAAGGCATGAATAAAACATCAGTTTAATTATTTATGTTATTATTACGTCATGCATTGTTTCATACCTATCTATAGTATAATACAATTTGATGGCAAGTAACACTGTCAGTGCCTTTGTCGACAGGTACAAAATAAAATTAAATGCAATCATCTCACTTACTACTGTAAGCTGATTTAACTACCAATCTTCATGTTTAGACATATTTGAGATAAGACAATCGAAAATATTGTGGAACAACCATTGTTACGAGGGGTGTTTAATGTATTCTCGGTATCAGGTGATTTACTAACGATGGAGGTAATTTGACTAATTAATTAATGATATTATCTACGGCTATAAAAGTAAAATTTCATATAGTTGTGATCATTCGTTTGCTAGTTATCCTTAGTCAATGACAACTGCAATGGCTAACGTGACAATGTTGAAGAAAATGGAGCACCGCGCTGTTATTAAATTCCTTACCCAACAAGGTAAAAGTCAAAAAAACTATTCACGAAGAAATGGTGGCTGTTTACCAAGATTCTGTACCTTCGTTATCTACGGTTCAATAGTAGTCAAGTGAATTTAAACGGGGCAGAGTATTGAAGACGAAAGTCGCTCAGGCGGCCTGGTTACTGCCTCTATGGAAGAAAACGTGAAAAAAGTTGAGAAACTTATACTGCAGGATGCCCGAATGAAGATCAAAATGATAGCTGGGATGATCCAACTCTCTGTTGGTTCCGTACACCCTATTCTTCACGACCTTATTTACCTTTCAAAAGTCGGTGCAAGATGGGTGCCGCGAATGCTCACGGCGCCTAAAAAGCAAGTGCGAATCGAGTGCTGAATGATGAAGCTCCAAGGCGCCAATAAATGCGCATTTTTCAGAGAAAGACGTAAGTTATTTTGTACAGGGTATTGGAAAGTTAATTTCGAGATGTAATAAATGCATTGGGGTAATGGGGGATTACATTGAAAAATTAAAATGATTTTAATTCAATTTACGTCTTTTTTTCATGCCGATACCATGAATACATTGAACGCCGTTCGTATATTGCTTAGTTTTAGTTCAGAATGCCTCTGGCTTGGAGCGGTCGGTTATACACTAGTATTTATCTTTCGATTCTTAAGACTAGAGCTCACAACTGCTCACCAATTAGTGAGATAAATATATTACACATTCAGTTTCGAATGGCCTATGCAATAATTTTTCTAAACAACTCCTTTTCGCGCTATTGGTTGCTTTTTGGACCTTTTATTCCCGCTTTTGGCACCGTATTCTATACTTGAATAATGTATTAGTCGCCAAAATGACAAATGTGAAAACCTATTGCTTGGTCTTCGGTTTCCGCAACTTCGGGGTATTACTGTATAGGACATTCTCTTTCTTATTCTATTCATACTTAGACGATAAAAACATCAGTAAGATTATCGCCATCAATATAACTGGCAAAGAATTAAATCAACCATTTAGTTTAGACTGTAATGGTCAACAAATATGCATACAGCTCGACAAATATGTTGAAGATTCTATACACTAGTACACATTGCCCTCAAATTTCCTCCAAAATTACGTAGTATGTATACCCTCCACAGTTCATAAAATCTAGTAGTGTGAGATCAAATATCTTCACTATTAAAAAAAATATTTACAATATTCAAAATACGAAGCCAAATAGTTCTGTAAAACAATCAAATGCCTGTTTTGAACACAGAAAAAGAAACTGGACTGTTAAAGATTCCCAGATAAAATCAATACAAGTGAGATTGGAAGAAGTGTAATAAATTGGAGGGTAATTATCAAGTCTCAGAGGCACTTCTCTTAACAAACCTACGTTCAAACAATCACAACCTTATTATGAGCCGAGGTTCATATTTAGGACTGAATTCCAGCACATATGAATATTTCTAACTAAATCACTTCTAATACTTAGAAGTACATAGTTTTTGCCAAAGCCCATATTTATCCATACCATTTATTGCCACCATACATAATTCATTTGAACTCAGATGTACTAGAATCCGTTTTAATGGTCATTAATTGAAAACATTTACATTAATATCATTGATGATTATCATATTATAATAATCACTAACTTTATACACATGTATATAAATGCAGTAGAAAGTAGTACATAGACATCAACATGCATCAGATTTATATTGGTAGAGGTATTGTGAAATAAAGACTAGAGTTTGGAAACAAAGCAATGCTTTACTTGGTCGAAAGCCTGATGACCTTCCTGATCATTAAACCCCTATAAAACGATTCAAACTTCATTTTATCTCTTGTAACTGGTAAGATGAGCCATCCAATCCAATACATCTCCATAGAATCACCACCATTCTCCTTCTCTTATAGTCACAACTTATTTGGGGTTTGCATCGCCATAGACAACTAAGACAATGACAACTAAATTATTGAACGATAACTTAGTATGTAGGCTGTACAGGAGGCTCCTTAGATAAGTTATGTGTAATAATAGCATTTCACATGTTTATTATACTAGATAATTCATTCTACAACATGTATCAAAACCCAAGCCTTTTCGGGCCCCATAGTCAAACAAGGAAACCCTCTAAAAAGTTACCGATATAATGCCAGGAGCTCTAAACTCGCACGATAATACGATATAGACACCAAACTTGGACATAAATACTATCAAAATACTACTACAACCAATTTTATAAATTAATTCATACATTCACATTTAAGTCTATAATTATATACACTTTAGAGAAATATCATGCGGCAGTCATTGGCCAGTTGAGTACATCAGACGATTTTCGTTGCCGTTCTAAGGGCTGAGCCAGACCAAAAGATTGCTTGCATGGTGATGTAGTTACTTTCTCGCTCCAGTGAAGCATGTTTTTGGGCGACATATAACGTTAGTTGCAGGAAAATCCGAAACCGGGCGAATAGATCTGGCTCAGCCCTAAAGTAACGGTTTCCTAGAAGAGCGGTTCCGTCATATTATAGCAGCCGTCATGAAATTCTGTCATTTACACCAGTATTTGACATTAAGGTGTTAAAACACGCTATGTATTTGGACCATTGAGATGGGATATAACAGGAGATGCCCTGTTATTCTATACACGGTTGTAGGTAGGTGCCAGAGCAGCCATCTTTGTCGCCAAGTTTCGTGGTAGTTCAGCTGTCAAATGGTTGTTTATTTTTTGTATTATTGAGATTTGCGAGAAAATTACGAGGACTTTACCTTTAAAACTGCATGTAAATGTTGAAAAACAGCAATTCAACATGCCTGTGTGTTGTATTGTGAAGTGTGGTGCAAGGAAGAATGAAAATCAACCTCAACTTTCTTTGCACAGGTTAGTAGCCGGTTTTCATGCAATAACACATACAATAATAGACATTCGATGATATAATTGTAACGCGATCATGAATTTATGGCTAAAGTATTGATATTTGGGTGAATTTCCGTATAACAGACCTTTTTATTATTTTGTTAATTCATTCGTTTGTTTACAATAATATGTCATAATAGAATAGTGTTGTACCGTTGCCTAATAGTTTCCGGAACTAGTTCCTCCGCTGGAACGATATCGGTATATTCTGCTATGTTAACATAAATAGTCCTGCGTCTTATTAGCTCCGATTGACCTTGCTAGGTCCGGCCTGTGGTTCACAGCACCAAAATCAAAATATTTTCTTTCACATAAACCTACATGGGCACTTATGAAACGTCAGAAGCTAGATGCACGGTTCCAAATGGTGGTTTCCTATGCAGAAGAACCAGCGAGAAACTCCACGGTTACTCTTTTAAAAACAATTGGCTTTTACAATGTCTTCTATTTTTTTAAGTACCTGGTACTTGTTGACAGGCCTACACTGTCCTCCCCTACCTATTAACATTGTAAAAGCCAATTATTTTGAGTAACCGTGGAGTTTCTTGCCGACTCTTCTCCATAGAAACCACCAATTGGAACCGTGCACATAGCTTCTGACGTTTCCTATTGATTTTAGTTTCATATGCTAATATAATATAGCTGTAACCAAAATTATTTATTGATAAAAATACTTGCACTTTTAATAGGTTTCCTAAAAAGGAAGGACTAAAGAAAAAGTGGTTAGAGGCTATTGGTGAACAAAATATTAATCCCCGACATAAAGAATGGTACCTCTGTTCACTTCACTTTGAAGAAAGCTGTTTCAATAGAACACTTGATGTAATGAGATTACATGATAACTCTGTTCCCACAGCATTTTTGGTAAATGTGTATTAAAATGATTGATTAATAATAGCCTGGCCGTTTGGCCTGAAATAAATAAATAGATATATATTCATTACATATATAAAAATAATAATAAATAAATAAATCATATTCCACAACTTTCACACAACGCCATCTAGTCCCAAACTAAGCAGAGCTTGGGCTATGAGTACTAAGACAGCTGATAAACATACATATATATTTCTAAATACATACATATTATAAGGTATAATAGGTATAATAATAAAGGTATAATATGCGAAAGCACCTGTTTTTGGGCATATGGATACATATCTCTTCACGCTGTTTTCCTTCACTTTAATACGTAAACGTGATGCAATTAAAAAGTGTTTTTTAATTCTGTGCCGAAAAACACTTGGCATTAATTTTATTTTCAGGGAAGAAAGTTGATTGCGATAATTTGACAGTTTCGGGTAGCTTGATGTGCTGGCGCCTGTACCTATCGATAAATAGTTCATATGAGTCTTTTACGCATAACAAAAGATTAGAAATAAAGTATTTTCGCATACTGTATTTTTATGCAAAATTATAAAGTATGTTTATCGAAAATAAACTAGGATACGTTACTATAAAGTAGGCAACCTTAGTTAGAACGGACTATAAGTTAGTATACTATATTATGATCCAAACGTGATAACTAGTACGACTCGTATTTAGTATCGATACTCGTTATAGTAACACCAATGTTCCTTGATTGATACAACCCTAGCAATGGCAGCCATTTTTTGAGACAATATGAGTTGTAGGTAGGCACCCTTTTTTCGTAGGTATTTCCAGTCCATATATATATGTCTATGATTTGGACAGCCGTTATTGTGTGACCGTTCCCCGCTTTCTTAGGAAACCATAGCGCTAGGGTGCGTTCACATTCATGCCAAACGCGAAGATTTAAAAAGCACGAGAATCGTTTACAGCTAGGCCACAGATGAAATTAATACACGCGACGTGTACGCACCCTAACACTTTTCTTTTTTAGTAGTTTTTATTTTTAATTGGAGCATTGGTATTGTATGTCGTAAAGTATGCAATACAATGCGTTACAATCACAATTGAAGCGACTATAATGTTTTATTAATTTATACACAGACAGATCTATTAATACCAATTTATATGCAACTACTAATACATTTTAATTACCCCATATTAAAATTTGAACAACGACAATAGTTTAACAAGAAGATTTCGATTACGGTTTTTAGACGTAAAGATTGAAGTAAAATTTCATATGAAAATATTCAAAAATGATTCTTTTTTTTAATACCTGTAAGACTGATTTCATATTATCAAGTATTTTCATTCGATTTTAATATTTCTAACGTTAATAGTTGCGAACATTTTATTTACAAAAGTATCCCAGTTGCTGTATTGGAAACTTCTTTTCTGTATACTACGTTTATAGGTCAAAATGGAGAGGTATTTATGTATTTATGAAAAATATCCAAAGAATAAGGCTATCTACGCATTACTACGGGACTGAGTTTAGTTTGGTCTTTTTTTATGATTAAAGATGACTTTTGGATACCAAATGCTTTTTATGTTTATAGCTTTGATGTTATGACCCGTAGTAATGAGCATTTAGTGTTAAAAGATGTCTATAAAATAGGAAGACAAAAACATTTGAGAAACGGTACTAGAAGTTTAAGAAACACGTTATGGAACACATCAAACGAACTATTTTTACGAAAATGTCTTGATACACTGCTAAGGAGGCAAATATTATACAATTAGTACTTCAAACGCTTTCCTTCGTTGTTCTTTTGTGACAAATACACACGGAGTAAGAAATCAATGGTGTGCTAATCGCGCGCAAAGCAAGAGACCGCAACTGTTAGGGCTGTAAGCAATCAAATACGCACATTCAATTTGTGTGATTTTATCACAACATACTTATAGATTTCTGGGAGCCGAACGTCATCCGATCGTCAACGCGTTATGGTGATGCGTTTTAATTACTTGAATAAAGACTATCGCGACACAATGATGTTATTATAAAACGTTCCAGCATACGTACGTCAGAAGAAAACGTCCGACACATTAGCACTCCATGTAGTTACTTATCTGTGCCTCATAACAGACTTCTCCATAATACTTCAACCTCGTAAATTCTCACCAAAGAGGTAAACATTAAGCATTATAGATGCTTCTAGAATATAAATATCAGTCGTAGTCGCTGTCTTCCTCCGCTGATGACTCTGATTCCGAGCTGTCTGGGTGATTCTTCGTGATTTCGATGCAGTTGTGCACATCTGTCAGTCTTTTGAGCGATCGGCCTGGCAGGAAAGAGATGAACATATGATTATATGAGGAAATTGAGAAGGGTCTATTGACAACTGTCTTGGCAGATTTTCAATAACTTAAGTAATATTGGGTCCATAACTTACCTTAAGTTATGGGCTGATTTTTTTAATCAACAGATATTTTTTATTCGTGGAATAAATTGACGTCTAACAGTTTTTGCATGGAAGAACTGTCAAAAATTTAAAATTATTCCTCAGATAAAATTATCTGGCGTTGGGAAAATCAGCCCTCAGTCAATTATACTAACATGGTTTACCCCCGGTGCTCAGTCATTACTTAAAATTAATCGATCGATCATTAACTTTAATTGACAAGTATAAATTGGAATGCAGTCGTCAGTCAACAAAAATATGTCAGATTAAAAACATTTTTGTTGACATTTGTGCCAAGATATGTTGGTTAATAAAAGTTAATGATTGATTAATTTTAAGTGAAGTCTCTGAGTGCGGCAGTTAGTAATATTACTATGTGTAATGTACCCGAATTAAAGATTAATAAATATTGTGCGAACAGCCAAAGAAGGCAATTCTCAGGAGTTTACAAATTGAGTTTCTAGAACAAGAAAAGTTAAAAATTGCAACTATTTCTTTGTTGTGGTATCGTAAAGTAGTAGGCGCCCATACAGATAGTAGGTAATTGGCCATCTGTGACCATCTGCAAAACCAGAGACTTTGCAATTGCAACCTTATTACTAAGCAATTTTTATTATTATGTGGATAACGGTGCTGGTTGCGTTATTACTCAATTGTTCCTAGTAAATCTATTTGTACTAGTATTAAGCATCATTACGCAATTGTCTGTAGTCCTAAAGAAAAAAAAAAAAAAAAAACCTTACCTGTCAAAGTAGTAAGCAATCTATTTTCATTGCCGGGCGGCATGTTGATCGGCCCAAGCTTCTTAGCGAGCTCCCGAGCTCTGTCCGCACCTGGAACTATAGGACACACCGACACATGAACATTAAAAATCACTCTTTGATTAACATAACATAAAAGGGGCCCGTGGCTAAATAATAACAGCTACACAGGTCGATCGTTCAGGTTAAGCTATGCTTGCCAAGGTTTGGTCTGTGGATGGGTGACCATCTTTACATACCGAGACTACTCCGTGCCTCGGAAAGCACGTTAAGCCATTGGTCCCGGCTGTCATTGATCTTGGACAGTCGTTACGGGTAGTCAGAAGCCCGAGTCTGACAGAATTACCAAGGGGTATCGTATTATCCAGTAACTGGGTTGTGGAGGTCAGATAGGCAGTCGCTCCATGTAAAATACTGGTATTCAGCTGCATTCGGTCAGACTGGAAGCTGACCCCAACATAGTTGGATAAGGCAGGCAGATGATGATCATTAACATACCAAAACCTCACCTTTTCCCCCGAAGGACTGAGCAGAGGTACCTAACAGAAGGTACGGCCACATTTAGCCAGTTATATTCATATTCATTGATTAGTAGATTATTATTCAAGGTTTTGAATAGGACATGAGGAAAATCATTGAGAAAGGTCATATTGTTGATAAAAAACTAACATTACATTGACATTGGTGCAGACCTTGTATATTTTTTTTACTAAACCTATTCTTGGCTGCAGTTTACATACGTTAGCTTCCTATAACTATTTATCGAGAGGCAATGAAAATTGTTCTAATGTCAAAACTAGAGGTTGTCAAGGGTCTATAAAACATCTACTTGTTTAGCCTGCATCTTAATTGCGTAACACACAGTATTACTCTCAATTTGAATCATTTTGAAGCATATTGCTAATCCATTGCTTCGTGTGTTCCAAAAATGTGTCTGCTCAACAACGTAAATAACGCAATGAATGTTACTGAACTGTCAAAATGAAACCCATTGCTACTGATAGTGTGTTACGCAATTAGCCTGCTGTATTGCTTTTCTGCAGGGCAAAGGCCTTCCTCTACCTTTTCAACACACTCCTGTTCACTGTTGACGCGGGTCAGTCGTTAGCTACGATTCAATGTCGTCCGCCATCTTTGCTTTGGTAAAGATAAATTTAAAATTTTTATTAAAATACGACGACTTATTACCTCTGCTGCAGTCCTGACTGGAGTCTTCTGTCATGGAAACTCTCTCAGTTCGGTAAACGCCGCTCACTAGGTCCCACACGAATAAGCACTGTGGACAAAAAAAGTGTTATTTCGGCTAATCTAAACAAAAATTTGCTAACGGACTGCCAAACATATGTTTAACGTTTTTGATTTGCCAATAATCACTCAAGATCAGTTTGTTAGTCAACTTTTAATGATTTACTTGACTATGCTCAGGAGAATAGAGCGCAATAAAACTCAAAGAAATCAAAAAATATTCTGCCATGATACCCAACTACTCATCATCATTTTCTTGCCCTTATTCCAGTTAATTTGGGATCGGCGCAGCATGTCTTCTTCTTGCATTCTTCTCTATTAGACGTCATCTCAGTAGTCATCCCTCTCTAGCCATATCATCTCTCACGCAGTCCATCCATCGCTTCTTTGGTCTTCACTTACTTTTACATCCACAAACACCTCGCACCACGCTCTCTATCATAGTACTTGATATTATTGTATGAAACAATAAGTATCGTATTACCCAGTATAGATAGTGCCATCCACGAAGACGCGCCCCACTCTCTTCTTAATCGTTAGTGGTTATCGCTAGTTGATTCCGTACGTGTTTGAGTTTTGGCGATACTCACTAATTAACCACTAATAAGTAATTACTGCGTATCGACAAAACTAACATACTAGCAGAATGTTGCACACTTGTACTGCAAGTTTTAAAAAGCAGAGTGGGGCGCGTCTTCGTGGATTGCACTATCTGTAACTGGGTTATGGAGGTCAGGTAGGCAGTCGCTCCATGTAAAATACTGGTATTCAGCTGTATCTAACTGAACGTCTGTTCAGTTAGATACAGCTAGAAGTGGCGCAACAAACTCCCCAGCAGCACAGCTGTCTAGCTGTGCTGCTGGGGAGTTTGTTGCGCCACTTCTTCCCAGCGAAAGCACTAGGAAGTGGTGAAGGGCGGGCGTTTTGGGGGACTGTCTTTTGTAATTTTGACGTTCGAAAAGAGCTGATTCTCAGCCTAGTTTGAATAAATGACTTTTGATTTTGATTTTGATTTTGATTTTATCCGCTTAGACTGGAAGCCGACCCCAACATAGTTGGGAAAAGGCTAGGCAGATGATGCATCTTTTCCTTTCTATTTCATTAAGAAAAGGACAGAAGATAAATATTAGTTTGGCAAGTTGAAATTTTCACATTTATATCAAAGAAAACATTTATATTTATTATCATGATAACAAACTATTTTTCATCAACGTGATTTTCTTCGGTGGTATGAGAAGAGCCGAGTTCTTCTGCTAGTAGATAAAAAGGGATCAGTTTCGATGAGTTGTCGTAATCGTTGTATGTCAGTCTGAAGTACAGGGCTGGGGTGAGGTGAATCTTTTAAACTGTAGTTTCCCATGTCGAATTTATCAAACCAATTTTTAGTTTTGCATTTTGCAATAATTAGTAGTGCGATAAGTGACCGTAGAATCTTCAATCAATTTATGTTTCTTGCAGCATCCGCTGCTGAATGTCCCAATCGGTATTCGTGAAGTAACCACAGTCTCATTTTTTCTCTTGAAAGATCCATTATTTCGATGCGTATGCCTTTGATGTTGGAAGCGTTATAAAAAGTGGTAGGAAATTTCGTCCGCTTTTGTACTTTCGTCAAAGGAAATTTCAAGACCATACAATGAACAAATAAAAAAAATCTAGATAATTCTGAAAATTTCTACTTGCCAACCTAATATTAGTTTAGTCCTGTCAACTTAAGATACTCCATAGACAAGTTTAGACGTGATTGCCCGTACCCAGTGGTATCGGCCGCGACGTACGAGTTGTAAGTTGAATGTATTGTTGATTAAAGACTTGACCTTACCTCAGCAGCATACTGCTGCCGGTGTACGAGACAGCCCGCGCTGATATCTTTACAAGGTTGGCACTCCTCCGTGGAGGCATTCTTGTCGCTTGCCCACATCCACATAGCACACAACTGGAAGGACAATTAGTAACGTAAGTATATCTTAGAGGATATTTGGTTAGATGCACATATTGCACATATCGACGGCGAAGTG
>OX451388.1:20286359-20521406 GCA_949629135.1 Eremobia ochroleuca | reverse complement strand
AAAGGGGTGAATCGACACGCCTGAGGGGTTAATAGGTACGCAAATATGGTTAATAGACACAGCAAAGGGGTGATTAGTTACGAAAGAGGGGTGATTAGCCATGAATATATCAGGGCTGCCACAAAGTTTGTATTGGTTATCTACAGTTTAATTGTTGTTAATTTTCTTGATTATTTTTTAATCCATTCAATATTTTATAATTTAATTCATTCTTAAATGAAACATATAAACTAATAAGGCATTTAATTTATTTTTGTTAATATTTACATTGTTTTTTTTCTCAGGTACAATAATGCCTCGAAACTATAAGCCCGAAGTTATTACAAAAATGATGCAGATATTTTAAGGGATTTGACCGATGACAATTTTTAATTATTTTATAAAGAATGGTAACAGTTTTTTCATAAACGACTGATTATTTTTTATATTTTTATTATATTAATGAAACAACTGATTTGTTATAAAAATGTTATTTTAAGTCAAGTGCAATTTTTAGTTTTATTTTTGACGTTGATGTTTAAGTTAGTTTAGATGATGTTGCTATGTTCGTTTTTAATAATGACTAATTTTGATAGTTGATTATTTATCTTTTTTAATTTTTAATTTTAATTAACATTTAATTATAATTTTAATATGGAAGAACATTAGAGGCAAAGTGCATTATCTTGTTTAAATTCGAGTTTGAAGTTCATGTTTAGGATATGTTGACATTAGTAATTATTATGAATAATTATTGTTGATTTTGAATGATATTGATTATAATTCCTGATTTATTTAATATAAAGTTTATTATTTTAAAGTCAAGTGCATTTTTTTTAGTTTTCTTTTCGTGATACACTATAAATTTATTACATTTTTATTCATTTTTATCATTGATGATTTCTATTTGAAATTATAATTTTACTTTAAACTAATAATTAAAGATTTTACGAGTTTGCTTGCCTTTATCCTAAAAAAATATTTAGGCAAACTACAATGAGGCAGCCCTACGAAATTTATCTAATCACCCCTCAGGTGTGTTTATTGTCCCCTGATGGGTGGTAATTAGAAATCACGTATATTTTGTGTCTTTTTTTATTAACTACAAACATATCCGAATAGAATCAAATATATTTCAATAGTTTGGTGTAAGACTCAGTAAATACATGCTTTAAAAAATGGGTATCAATTCTGCAACGTTACGAAAATCGTTACCAAAGTTCTAGGACCTATCTATTCACCCCGTTTTACGGTACTAATAATTAGTACCCTTATTCAATTGTTTATCCTTAAAGTTTCAGCTGAAAAAACCTTCTAACTACTTAGATATAAGAAAAAAACGATAGGAAAAGAAATCACACGATTAACCGAACAATTTCGAATTACTACATAAAAGCGGGCTCGCAGTACATTATGCCCACCTTCTTAAATTGGTAGTATTATAATTGAATTTTTATGGGTACAGGTGCGTACAAAACGTTTAATTAGGTAACTATTTATTTACTTTTATATAAACATGTGACATAGAGAGTTATCAGAGAGTAGGAAGTGACCTAAGGGCGAGCGCGCACTGCGGTGCGTTTTTCTAACGCATAATCTGTGAAGTATGGAATGTCTGAAGTGCGCGCACTGCGGTCATGAGTTTTGTTACTGTAGGCCCCGCCCAGTGCGGCAGAACTAACGTAAACGCACCGCAGTGCACCCGCTTATTGTCGAGTTTATTACAGATATAATGTTTCGAAAGTTTGATACTTAGTAGATTTAAAAAATATTAATAACTCCATACCGATAGATATTGGTTCGTATGGCCTGATGACGTCACTTGCCTTAAATTATTATGTACGAATATGCACTTCTACCACCATAGACTTATAAAAAAAGGAGGACTCCGCGCCACGCATATCGAAAGTGAAGCACAGTAAGTATGCTGGACCATTTGTACAGACGCCAGTACATCTAGCTACTACAATCTGTCAGATTTCTTTAATAGATTTTCAACTTTATCGCTAAAGCATAAGGTTCAAAGTTGATTGGGAAAATCTGACAGTTTCGGGTAGCTTGATATGCTGGGGTCTGTACAAACTCGCCTCACGCACACATTTACGTCATAGTGTGCCGAACAGTCGCCATTACGTGACCATAAGCACAATGTACCACAAAACCAATGCGTATTGTCCAGCCGAAATTACACGCGTTGTAATTATACACACAATTCCTTGAATTACTGGGAAAAAGATAATGCGCACACGCTCTCCACACACGAAATTGGCGGCCAATTACTCGTGTCAAATAAAATTAACACCGAACCGAACTAAAAGTGCGTTTTACGAAAGTTGGTACCATTGTTTTTCATTGAAGAATGTTTACAAAAAAACATTCCATACGGCAACTTCGAATGAAGCAACGACAAACTCTGGGGATTCCCGCCAAGTAATATTTTATTATCCCGGTCGTTCTGACGGCATAGCATAGGGTAGATGTATTTTAGAATTGGCTGAGACAGACAACATAGACATCCTGTTTTTCATTGAAGAATGTTTACAAAAAAACATTCCATACGGCAACTTCGAATGAAGCAACGACAAACTCTGGGGATTCCCGCCAAGTAATATTTTATTATCCCGGTCGTTCTGACGGCATAGCATAGGGTAGATGTATTTTAGAATTGGCTGAGACAGACAACATAGACATCCACTTTCCTCAATTTGATCAATTTGTGAATATTTCTATTAAGTAGGTACCTAAATAATAAAACAAAATTTTACAGAGGTATCAATCATGCTATTTTATTTCAATTAAAAACTAAATCTATAAAGGTATTTTTTCTTTTATTTTTTTGGCAATAAAAATACACTTTCTCGTCAAATAAACCTTTGGTCTTTATTAGATTGCTGTACTTACTAAAATTTGACTGAGAGTTAAAAGGTTTGCAAATCCTTAATATCATTTATGGCTTACACACTGTGTGTACGTAATACCTACGTGTTTTACAAAACAATAAATTATAAGTAACACTTTTGTGAGAGACTGTTTCAAAAAACGAAATGTTGTACTACATATTTAAGAAGGTTGGCACAATGTACTGTAAGCCCGCTTTGATGTAGTAATTCGAATTTGTTCGGTTAATCGTGTGATTTCTTTTCCTATCGTTTTTTTCTTATATCTAAGTAGTTAGAAGGTTTTTTCAGCTGAAACTTTAAGGATAAACAATTGAATAAGGGTACTAATTATTAGTATAATCATAATATCAGTCACTTAATAATAACTCATGTATTGGAGCGTTACATTATATCGTGGCCAGATTTTAATTAAAATGGAATAACTCTCTAAGGAGTTGGAATATAAACATCGAATTTCACATGATGCTTTGAGTTCATGAAAGGTACAAATCACCATAATTGGTAAGTTTCTAGGGTTTCTCATTGAAGCGCGAGGATCGATTTTAGTGTTTTTGAAAAAAAAAATCTAATTATCCAAAGGTGTCAATTATAGAAAAAATAAAATTGCACAAATTAAGACCCACCGTAGTAAAAAAAATCGTAGTTGTATGTCATGCCGTTTAAGAGATACAGCAATTTGCTAAACGTTACCCCAGCGGAATCTTGAATAACTCCGAAACCTCAAGACGCACAAATTATATTTTTTGGGCACAATTAGGCACAAATTATATCTATCTAAGTAGCTAGTTTGTATTCAGCTACGACCACGGGTAAAAAAACATGTCGCTGCAGTAACGTTACTCCAGCGAAATCTGTTTTTCGTGAATATCTTTGGATCGGCTGGACGCACAAATTATTAATTTCGGGCACAATTACACGAGATGGGGTACTAATTTTCTGTCAAGCCGAAATCCTGAAAAGCGACAACAATCCGCTGGAGTAACGCACACTATAAAAAGGTGTGTGTGTGTGTGTGTACTCACAGCTGGGGACAAGGTCCTGGTGCATGTGGTGCTCGGCGTCCATGCCGAGCGGCATGCAGGTCGCAGGGGGAGGTCGGCGCTGCACCTGTTACACAAACGTTACACGTTCATATGTATTCCGATTTACATGAATATATTTTTTGAAATCTTTGACTCTTCTAATATTTAAACATACAACACGATAATCAGTGTCGGACGGACTTAATCCTAAAGCCTTTTCAATGTTTTATATTGCGCCATATAGCGAAACATCAAAAGGAAAGGACTTCATAAATCCGACACAATGCGAGTTATTTCTTAATAGTTTTGAAACATAAGTTCGAAAGCCTGCGGTCTATTTAAATTGATAAGGAGTGTGTGAAAGTAGCTCAATGTTATCGTCAACCAGCATCCGTTGCCGATATCGGTTCAAATAACGTACCAACGTTACAAACATGTGATAAAATATAATCTTTAGTGATTAGTTTATTTTGTTTTCTAGTTTAGCAAAGATATGCGATAAAAAAATAAAAAATAAAAACTATCAGCTACATTGTGTGGCCATTGATAAGGCACATTCATGTTTTTGACACAGGACAACGGACACTACGAAGTCAAACTTTTCCTTAAAGTTCGTGTGTCATAATTATCAACAGTACCTACTGTACTTATTTTTGGTTAAAGATTGTGAAAATCGCGAATGGGTTTTTTCTTCTTCAACGATCGCCATTTTGTTAATTTCTGTCTTGTCACTGTTTTGGTCATACAATGGGAATAGATAAAACTTTATTGGCAACGTTTTTATATATTAAAAACTTCGCCTCAAAAATAACATTAATACGATACTTGCGTTTTTGTTGAGTAAGTTGCTACTAAAAAGTGATGATGTTTTCATGTTACTTATGTTTACTTATTTTTACACACCATGGTGATTTTTCTTTTAGAAGATGGTTGCTGATGTTAATTAATGACGTGGTTATTTGTTTTTTGTGAACTGCTCAACACAACACCACATAGAGCAACATGTAGGTTGCCTAAATTCATAGATAATACTAGAATAGCACAAACAGGGCCCAGGAATCAACTTACATTTTTTAACTGTCTAATAAGCTTCAACATCCATATTACCTAACTTATTTTTGTAAGTAGGTATGTCTGTTAATACAGACATACTAACGTTAATTTGCTGCTTGAGCTGATGAAAGATAGTATTTATTTCCTTTCTTTCCTTGTAGACCGTTGCAACGAACTTGGGGGTGACATGACACCACAATCAGGATGTATATCAGACAGTTTGATAATAATTATAGTGCATTTTCCTTGCATACAATTCTTATTCATGACTTTGAAGAAAATAATCTATAGTATCTGTCTGTTATCTTTTCAGGTGTTAACGGCTGAACAGATTTAATTGAAATTTGGCACACAGGCAGACAGACTATGGTCTGTGTTAGGACATAGGACGAAGCTGCGCGCAAACGCAAGTAATATGTAAATTAAAAACAAAAAACATACCTGGTCGAGATTGAAGCGAACAAACGCCTCGTACTGTTCGGCAAGCTTGGTGCTGAGCGCAGACTCGTACTCGGAGCGAAGAGCTACCTCCTGCTCGCGTAGCATCCGCTCGCAGATCATGCGCACCTGGGGACATCATACAATTGAATACTCTTTATTATGTACACCATATGAATTACAGATATTAATGGAAAAATAATATGTAAATGTGTGAATGTTGATTATGTTTGTGTTGTGTTACTTAGTCATAGAATATGTTAAGAGGCCGTGCCTAAAATTCACTCGCTACTGTTTAGGTTAATTCGTCGCGATTCTATGTTTGTGTGCACAGTTCATGCAGATACACGCACACGCGGGTGAAGTTCGAGCGTAGTGACCGCTTAAACAATTTTGATCCATTAGAAGATATTATTTTAAGTAACATAATTATTAGTGTACGGCTTACAAATCAAAGCCTGGAATGTGTGTGTACTGTATATTTATCACAATCAACAAAAAATGGTTCAATTCGTAGATACCTTTAGACATTTAACAAAACAATAAATAAAAATGATGATACAATGATATTTATTTTTGTAGATTGTTTGTAAAAAACACTTTTACACGTCAAAAATAAATTATGTAACAGCCAATTTTTTTTTGAATTGATGAACAATACCAAAGGTATTGACATTCAGGTAGTCCACATAAATTACTCCAACTTTCACATCATCGTGCAGAAACATACCTTTTTTTAGAAGTCAGTTGTTTTTTTTTTTATATAAAAGTTTTTATTTTTCACTTGTTAGTTATACCTACCTTTTTTTTTTTTTTTTTTTGTTTCGGGGTGGAAAATCCTCATGGATGTCCGCCGCCCTGGGGCGGGCAGCGGGGTCTGTCAGACTCTTACTGACTAAAAACCACCCCGGTGTTCCCTCTCTCACCTACGCCGGGGGTCGCGGGAACGAACGATACTTCCGCAACCCCCGGCTGGCCGCAACCCCCGGCTGGTAGTTATACCTACCTACCCCAAGCAAATTCATATAACACTACTTGCTATGTAAATATCAGTGACAGGAAGCTGCATCTGCGTGATGTTATGTTGTGCGTAAACAATGCATACATATGCGATAGCAGCAATCGCGGTTGTTTTACTGGTATTTATTGAAGAGTTCCGTTGTCTGTCTCCGAAACTCATCACCAGATCTTTACGAAATTTAAATGGGACCATTTCGGAACAAACTTCTATCGAACAAAAAAAAGAATTTTGCAAATCCGCCCATTTATGACGGAGTTATGCCCGAACATACATAAAAAAAATAGAAACATCCGAATTGATAACCTCTTCCTTTTTGAAGTCGGTTAAAAAGGAAAGAAAATGACCTAAATAGTCTTCACACTACTTAGGTTTTTTCTTTCCTTTTGGTGATTTATAAAATAACAATAATGTTTTTCATAGTCTAAATATTCACATCATTGCGTAATAAATACATTCATCATGTCAAGTCAGGTTCAAAAGAAGTAAAAAAAAATACACTCCGCGCAACTTGAATAAGACCAATATATATTACAACCACATACTTATTTATAAGAATAATTGCATCAAATTAACGCTAAACGGTTTCTTTTTGTACGCTGTGTAGATTATTGCATTTTGTTATGCAACATGAAACATAATCGCGCCCTTGGTTAATTTAGTGCCCAATAGCAGTGCGCCACTTGATTAAGACCAGTAGCATTTTGCTGCCTGTACAGCGAAGAAGTGCAAGTGTCTATCATCTAAGTGTACTTATTATATACTCAAACAATTGAAATGTAGTAGTGTCAAGTAGTAGTTTTTTTGTAAAATGGGTAAAAAAAATGTTTAACATCAGAAAAACAAGGCAAAATAAAAATTTTGCATGAAGAAAGATATTCACACAGAACTATTGCAAGACGGATTGGACAATCACATCAGGTAGTGAGTAAATTTCTCGAAGAACCTGAAAATTACGGGAAACGTTTTAAAGGGCGCATAAAATTTACTACCACGGAAAGGGAACGTCATGCGATATTACGTGAAGCATCGAATTCAACTTTGACAGCAAGGCAAATAGCAATTAACGTCGGAACTAAAGCCTCATTAAGAACAGTTTAGAAGATATTACAACACTGTCCACATTTAAAACGTCAAAAGATATAAGTGAAGACCGGCATATAACTGAACGTCTTATATTTGCTCGTGAAAAGATTCACTGGAAAACTGAGTGGTATAAAGTTATTAGTGGTTAATCTCGATGGCCCTGACGGCTTCTCTTATTATTTTCATGAATTGCGAAAAAACGAACTCATTTTGTTACGACGACGTAAAGATTTCGGTTCAATAACTATATGTGCAGCTATGTCATACCATGGGGCGATTGATTTAGTTTTTCTGGAAGGTAGACAGACAGCTAAATCATATGTTGAACTGCTGGTAAAGAAAAGGATACGTTTGTGAATGTCTGTAGGGGTCAAGATTTTATTTTCCAGCATGATAATGCGAGTAGCCATTTTTTTTTAACCATATAAATATCAGATAAATATCATAAAAATCAGATCAATGTTCTGCAGTGGCCTTCAAACTCGCTTGACCTTAATATCATGGAAAATGTTTGGGGATGTCTTTCTCGTCAGGTGTACGCAAATTCAAGGCAATATAATAACTCAAAAGAGTTAGGGAAAGCGTTACAGCAAACATGGAATAATATTTCTGTCGAGTACCTAAAATCTCTGTATACTTCAATACCCTCCAGAATCTTTGAACTAATTAGAAGGAATGGCAAGAATACTAGTTATTAATCATTAAATTAAACTTCTGCTACAAAAAATAACATGTGTTTTTTTCAGTGGTCTTATTCAAGAGGCGCGGTACAAAGAAGCATACTCTTGTTACATGCAATGCACACAGTTTTCACTGTACATCCCAAAGGGCAATGTAATTGATCAGATTTACTTACTTATCTTATAACGATATCATACACGGGTTTCAAAAGCTCTTAACACATTGCTTTATCAAACCAGAGCTAATGTGTGTGGTCTTATTCATGTTGCGGGGAGTGTATAAGCTCAACATATCTGGTCAAAGTAATTTATACATAAATCAAATAAAATGTCATTTATTCAAATTAGTTAGCAAATTTTTTATACATCATTTACATAAGACATTCCGCCATAACGTTAGTGGATCAAAATGTGGTAGTCGGCGTACAATCTCGGAATTATATTTACGTATAACTCGCGAGCGCCTGCGAAGCAAAGTGATACGTGTTCACGCTGGGAGAGCCCGGTTGTTACTGACGAAATCGGGTTCGCGCGGTCGATAATATAGTTCACTTTGCCTATAATTTACTAAATGAAGTTATTGATTTTTTATATAATAAAATTTAGATTCTATTAAAAGGTTAACTTAAGATTAATGTGTAATTTTTAAATTTTCCTAAAAGTGTTTTTTTAGTATGGAAAAAAAATACTTATGTGTCTAAACGTTTTCTCAACAATTACGTCTTTCAGCATTTTTTTTCTGCTTTAATTCGTATTGATGTCAATAATGTTTTCAACCCATGTAACAGTAGACTATATAATGATGTTACAAACATTTTTTAATGTGCACAATCTTATGTAGTTTTCTTGTACAACATAGCCAAACCATCACTCGCTCCGTACTTTTGCGGAAAAGGGTGTTGGAATATGGGTGCTTGCCATGATTATATACATTATTTTAAAAAATCATTCAAGCCATGTAAAAGAATAATAAGTCGTCTCTTACGATAACAAAATAAAAAGTTCTAATTCTTCTTGCCTTTCACACAAGTAGTGATCTAAATTGTTTGAAATGAGTTGATTTCGTGCACGGGGCCTTAATTTTAACTTAATATTTAATTTATTGTAGTCTAAGTCCTGATCAATGAAAGATGGATGGAATGTGCGAATATGAAAGGAAAGCTCGCTTTCGGAAGAATGGATGAAGAAAATGTCAGGAAGATGATAATAGTCTGCCCAGCAAATCGAACTATTCGAATAGCAATGTTTATCAGCAAAACGACGATGTCTATTTGTACAAGAAGTTTTAGGCTCAGGTCAAGTTCAGCACCCTAATTGCGTACGTAACACACGATCAATCACAGTCTGAAACATTTTGAAGGATATTGCTAATCCATTGCTTCATAAAATTTGTCTGCTCAACAACTCAATGAATGTTGTTGCTGAGCTGTCAAAATGAAATCCATTGCTACTGTTAGTGTGTTACGCAACTACCCCGCAGGTCGACTTTTTACAGATAACGATTTTATTTTAATTTAGTGTTTCTATAAAACCGTTATACTGTTTCATGATATAGATACCTATATACCTACTATGAGTAGGTACAGGCACCATGTCATTAGTCATTTCATGACTACGTAAGTGTGCATACACACGAGCGGCCCGCGTCGTGTCGCCGACGTCGAGCGCAACGTGCAGCTCGTGTATTTGAGTTCGGTACTCGCGGCACCGGAACCTTGTCGACGGCTGCAGTTGCCTCTGCCGTTGACGCATACCGTTCGTGTGTATGCACCCTTCTTCTTCTTCTTGCCCTTGTCCCATTTTATTTGAGGTCGGCGCAACACGTTTTCTTCTTCCATTCTTCCCTGTCAGACGTCATGGCATCATTTACTCCTTTCTCTTTCATATCATTCCTCACACCATCCATCCATCTTTTCTTTGGCCTTCCTCACTCTCTCCATCCATCTACATTCATATTCATCACTCTTTTCGTTACATGCGTGTCATTCCTCCTCATTACATGTCCATACCAAGACAAACGACTTCCTTTCAGTTTTTCTGTAACAGGCGCCACTTTTAAACTTTCTCTAATACACTCATTCCTTACTTTATCCATTCTTGTCACTCCACACATCCATCTCAACATTCTCATCTCCACTACATGCAATTGTTTTTCATCCATCTTTTTCACAGCCCAGCATTCTGATCCATACAGTACGACAGGCCTAATCACGGACTTGTATATTTTCCCCTTTTCCCCTTTAACTAAACCCTACGAAATCTAAAAAAAAAATCCTAGTAGGTACATACGGAAGGGCTGTTAAGTTACCAATGTACTAGAAGTATCAAACATTTTATAACCAATGCCTATTGTAATAGAAAATTCCCCTTATACGAAACTGCGCACGGTAGAACGCCGTATGCGCCGACGTTTGTATGAGACTGCGAAGCTGTAACGATGGCGACATAAACTTACTTGTTTGAAAGTGAAGAGGGCACGGTTGTGAACCTTCTGGCTGCTGCTGTGTGAAGAGTGGTGTGGCGGTGAGCAGTCGCCTTCAGATCCACTTGATGAGGAACAGGACGCTGCAGCGGTGGTCAGCCGGAGTTGACGACGACGGTGCAGGCGCTTGATCTCGTCACATATCTCTTGGGCCATGCGCTCTGAAGATAGAACACGGTTTCAAAAGTTAGGGGTGAAATGATAATGAATATTGCGTAGACAAGACATAAACCTCTTTCTGACTGGCCCAAGCGGATTCCGCATCGATATGTGTGGTACGTCCTTAATTCGCGTAATTTCAAGAAGCGCCGATCAAGTTGCAGTGCAGTTAGTTCAAATTTAAATGTTAACCCGTATTCTCGAAACCTTTGTACTTACTGCGCGTAGCAGTAGAAAGAAGCGCTTGCGTGTGATGAGCTTGACGCGAGCGTATCTTAACTGCAACTGAATTTATTTAGTTAGGTGAATTAGCGTCTTCTTCGTCATGTCGATAACAAGACATTGAAAACAGTAAAATTATTATCAATTATCCTATTCAAGGGTGAGCTGAATTAATTTAAAAAGATGGACTAGAACTTTGTCCAGGCAGTGTAGCTAGAAAACGTAACGAACTGGAGGCAAATTATCAGAGCCTTTGCTCAGCATGACTAAAAATAGTCACATTAACTCATCATCTTAAAATCTCAAATGTGGTAGCAGGAAAAAACAAAGACTTGGAAATATGCTGTAACAATATAATATAGTGTGTTGCTGCCAAAATAGTTGTCATTATAAAAATAATTATGAAGGGAATAAGAATGCAGCTAAACTGAGATGTGTCAAGTAATCAGTGTCAAAATTTATGATTTCTTCTGCAGACTGCATGTGTTCAGAAATAGTTTGAATGCTATTCTGAAACAACATCAATAATCTGACATAGCTATGCTAGGTCTTACATGCATAAAGTTATGATGCAAGTGTGCTTAAGATAAAACTTGGATAATAATTTGTCCTTATCCTTAATCTAAATTATTTTAACTGTAATTTTCTTTTAAGACAGTTTGCAACTAGCCTGAATGCTTTTAAGACACAGAACAGCATGACTCAGGTAAAATAATACTTAGTACTAGGCAATTACCAGTATACATTTCACTGAAAAACTATTCAGTACTCTTTATGAAAGCTACATATCTATGAAATACCTACCCTACAACTATTTATCATTTATGAGTGCTCAGAATAGAAAGAAATTATGTTCATTGAAGTAATGCAATAACTTTGGGCTAAACAAAAAGCCTGTTCCAATTTTAATATATATTTTAAATTCTATGATCATGACAATAAAATAAACTACTGGCTTGGGCACAAAGTAAAGTATTCATAGAAAACAAAATATTCCTGAAATGTACTCAATTAAGTACACATTATGGTAGCATATTCATGAACAATAACTGTGAAATATGAAGGCTCAGGTAGAAAAAAATCAGTACAGCTGGTAATTGTAACAAAAAAAAAAAAAAAAAAAAACGGTCAAGTGCGAGTCGGACTCGCGCACCGAAGGTTCCATACAAATTTGTAGGTATGTAAATAGTTTACCAGGGAAAATTTTTATTTTTTGTAACTACAAATTTAGTTTTCAGATTTTTTGGTTGATTCTAGGTCAAAGGGAAGTAAGTGCCTATAGATTTTGCTTCACATGTAAGTGTCAAAATATGCAGCATAAACGGAACCTAAACACCCGCATTTTTTGATTGCGTTTACTTAGAAGTTTGACAATTCAAAAGTACCTGTAAATGGTTTAATTTAAATAAATGCTTAGAGTTTCATTTTTTCACTTCGACTTGATAACTCCACACATTCCTGAGAAAAAGGGTCTTGACCGACAGACAGTGAAGTGATCTTATAAGGGTTCTGTTTTTCCTTTTGAGGTATGGAACCCTTAAAAGGTTAAGGGTATAGAGAACTGAAGAGCACAAATCAATGTCTCCCACGTCAGTTGTTGTAAGTCATAAAATTCAGTATGTGAATATAGTTTGTAGTAATGCTTTATTACTTACTATATTCACATACTAATAATTCTACTATTTAGTAATACTTCATTACTAACTATATTCACATACTGAATTTTATAAAAAATAATTGAAAAGTGCAGTTTTTATTGCCAATAGTATCTTTGAAACACTCTCCTGTAAAATTGGAGTTTATGGGTTACAACAACTTACGTGGGAGGCATTGAAATAAACTTAAGTTTGTTTATGATCACCAAGTTTTTTTTGTATCTTGAATCTTGTTACAACTTGAATGTTGAATAAATAATGAGCATGAGTATTTTGTTTATAAATCAAATGACCTTACTAATGAATGCAAGCTTACTTTAGATGAAGTGATTAATTTTACCATATCAAATTGTTAATCACAAGAGATTTAATCAACTTGTATTGGTGAACAACCTTGTACCCTTATTCTTTTTGTTTAGATTTTTTATACCATTTTATCTGAATTGCAGTAAGTAATTCGTTTTTAACACTAGATTATACATATATGGACAAATTCAACTTTTAGACTTATATATTCACTAACATTGTGAACTACAATGTCAAATACAAAATAAATAACCAGCTGTTCATTTCTTATACACATTCTGCAATTTTTTACATTCTTACCTCCAGTATAACCTTCATAATGAAATCTATGTGTTGAAGATTAGTATCATATACCTAGATTTAGGCTCTTAGTAATTCTATATGAGCTTACATTATGTTTTGTTATGAATATGGAATAATTATTGTCAATTTATAAATAAAGCAGCCCACATAAGCATATAATTGCTTTGTTTGAATCTGTCCAGTCATCTAGTTAATTAGTAATTTGCTGAAACGCAGAAAAAGCAGACGGCGCTGCGTGTACTGTCCATATTTCTGCTAATTAAGCACAATCTGAGTCAGAGGAACTGCATGAAACGGACAAAAACTCTGGTTTCAGTAAAAACCGACCTACAATTTATCACCACAAAGACTTCGAAATGGGAATTGAACACAAAAACCAACAAGAGGACATGAAAAAATCCACGCAACTGTCTTCATGCATCACTCATCTCGCTCTAACCCGATAAAAATATTCATGATGCAGTGGAAACAATGGCGTTAGATAATACAGCTGATTAAATATACAAATAATTTATTGTTGCGTATTATATATAACAGAAACTCAAAAACTAGCAAGGCTTTATTGCATTCCTGAAGCCATAATAAAAAATAAACAAACCTGGGGTCAATTTCACAGGTGCACTAACGGATTCTCCAAATGACGATGGTTTACTTTCAGAAACTTTTATTCCAGGACTTGTACTAGAACTGGCTGCAAATGGTGAGCACCTTCGCCTTTTAGCAGGCATTTGCGCCATGGACTCCCAGTCCAAATTTCTTTTGAGAGTAGCACACGCCATTTTCTTTTTACGCCCAGCGAATGTCCTCTACCTATCCGATACTATGTTTGGAATTTCTGCTTTTGTCACGAATCAAGCAATCAACGAAAATAATATAAAAAATTTAACAGCGGAAGCACTAGAATTATTATACAGTTATTTCTAAATTATTTTATTGCAGGATTTCTATAAATATTAAAGATTATTTGACGCTGTCCGATTCTCTGACTTCCAAATAAAATCCGACAGCGAACACTTTTCACTCTATTCAATTTTATTTTGACATTTTGTTGTTGTAATCATGTATACCAACTTTGAAAAAATCTAAACCATAGACAATTTCTTTTTCCTTGACGAACTAGATGAGAATATCAGCCTGTAACGGTTGGGAAATGTATCGCTTACTTGTATTTGTGGATAAAATAATATATTCGATAAAAAGCTTCAATGAAAAGGTAAACTTCACCTTCATCTTGAATTAAATTAATAATAAAAATCATTCAATTAATCATAGTTTTCTGTCACACCCAGGGTATTAGTATTCTGTGGTCACAGCACTACATTACTATGACAGTTAAAGATAAGCAAAAATTGTTTTGACGACTGATTGTGAGTCATCGTCCAAATAATTAATTTTGCAACTCCTTAATCAATTTATAATATTAAAGGCTGTGCCTAGCCCAGTGCTAATCTGATAGGTCCACGAGCCTACTGTTTTTGTGTTAAAAGTTTTTTATAAGCCGTCAAACTGGGGAACGAAATGTCGTCATCCGCTATGGAAAGTATCCTTTTTTAAATCATAAGTTTTTGACACTGCGCTATTCAGGATTTTCAGCTATACAGGATTAAAATCTCTTTGTAAATTTATTCAGCATAAAATTTCATTCAATACGCCTGGAACTAAATCGTCATTCATCAATCATCCATGGATATTCTCTTAGGTATTCCCCAATTTGTCACTGGCCTTGTAATACCTAAATGTTTTTTTAGTTTTTAAGGCCTACCCTGTTCTTTGGTGTAGTTTGCAATTGATTTACCAATCATAACTAAGTCACAACTTGAAATACACCTTTACTCATTCAAGTAGTGAGAACATAATAAAGTGACTGTATTTTTTTAGTATAAAAACAATCCTTAGTAAGAATATGAGTCACAATAGTGAAGTAAGTTTTTACCACAACCACTTTTTTAAAAATTCCTAAAATCAACATTTTGTTTCTATAGATTTGCAGTGTGCTTATTAAGTTTTATTTGCAGCATTATTTTTATAAAAATAGAGCCTTTGTAATTATATTAATAATCCAACCTAACAATGAATCCTTAACTCACTTTTACCAGAACACCTATTTAATTTAAAATTTGCTGTAAAAGAGTTAGAGAGAAACTCTAAAAAATGTGAAAAGGAAGAAAAGCTTGAGAAGGAGAAAGCTAAGAAGGCAATACAGAAGGGTAACTTAGAAGGAGCAAGAATACATGCAGAAAATGCCATAAGACAGAAGAATCAGGCCCTCAATTATCTTAGAATGTCGGCGCGAGTTGATGCAGTATCAAGTAGAGTGCAGACAGCACTAACAACTAGGAAGGTGAGTTATCCAATAATCTTTGGTCATTTTCAGGGAGAGTATAAGATTTTTATTTTAATATGTCTAAAGAAGTTTGTATAATTCAAGGTAGAGTTGTTTGTTAAGTACCAAATCTCTCAGAAAAAGGAATAGTAAGTTGTGATCTTGCAATGTATACATTTAATAATCTTAAGACTTGGAGATACAAGTGATGATGGAATTCATTTCACGTCTTTCAAACAAAGTATATAATTATATATTCAATGATATGATTCATTACTTATCAGTTATCATACTTATCTTAAAAAAAAACCCCCTGATTTCCAAACATCCTATTTTTTATGTGGCTTACAAATAAAAGCCTTCTCAAACTCTTCAATGCTCTCCATCTTTTACAATGTACTTACTGCTGGAAACAGGGTCTTAACAACATGTGTACTGTCCCACTGCAGGCCGAAGACCCTCTTCCCTAAGCAGTCCAGCTCATCATCATTTTTAACAACATTATAGCATAGCTAATTTACCAATAAACTGATTCCAGGTAACAAACTCCATGGCAGGTGTAGTAAAGGCTATGGATGCAGCAATGAAATCAATGAATCTTGAGAAGATATCTACACTCATGGACAAGTTCGAGAGTCAGTTTGAAGACCTGGATGTGCAGTCTTCGTATATGGAGAATGCAATGTCACAGACTACCACCACCACAGTGCCTCAGGGTGATGTTGATAATCTGTTGCAACAAGTTGCGGATGAAGCTGGGTATGTATTGTTTTATTATTATAACCACTTTTTTATACTGGCTTTTTCCACAACTGGGATAGAAAGTATCCTATGTCTTAATTCAGTCATGTTCTACCTGCGTGCCAAATTTAATCAAAATTAAGCTGTTAAGGCATGAAAAGGTAACAGACAAACAGCTACTTTCGCATTTATAATATGAGTATGAATTTCTGTCTGTTGCTAAACTGATAATGTTCCACTTGCCAGTTTTCCTTTAAAGAGTAGTAATAGTTGAGCTAAAGGTTTCTTGAATGTATCGATGTTGGTGGGCACTGACATGCTCCTGTTTTCCAAACCAAATCAAAATTTATTTTGCCTACAGTTCACCCATATGATTTACTAGTAATGTGCATAATACTTGAAGTTGTTTCAACTTACATTTATGTAAGATTCAAAAGAGCTTTTCTCCCTAAAGTAATGATAATATTTTATAGTGTTACTAACTTACTTTTATCGAAACCATAATAGATTCAATGTCTGTATATGTTGCAATTTTTATTTCACGAGAAAAACGCTTTTTAATTTTGCGTAACTAATGCTGTAGCATGCTATGCTATGTTTGAAAAGGTACGCAAAATCAAAAAGCGTTTTTCTCGTGAAATAAAAACCTTACACTGTAAGGTATTTATGCCCGTGACTTACTTATTGCTTACCAACTGTCCACCTTTTCTTTCCAGTTTGGAACTCAACATGGAGCTGCCTTCAGGTATACCGAGCACTTCAGTGGGCACCGCGACCGTCGTGTCTCAGGAACAAGACGAACTAACGCAGAGGCTCGCGAGATTACGACAAGCGGAGTAACTACCGTTGTAGTATGGATATTATATGTTATGTATTATTATCATAAATTATGCACATGATTCTGAAGTAAGATCTAAATGAGGCATATTTGTTAAAGTGTATTTTTCTTTGATTGACTTATTTGTTAAACAAATATGGTGTTTGTACTGCGATTTTAATTAAGAAAAGTTGTTAATGACTAAAGTTACGATGTAATTCATACCATGTGTGTCTTACTAAGATTAAGACGTTCATGCCTTACATAAAGTATGAAAATGATGCAAAAACTACTCATTTTCGAACCATGTTTGTTTACCAAATAGGACAAATAATAAAAAACAAACTAGTAAAACGGGGTGAATAGGAAAGCAGGGGTGAATCGGATGAAACTTAAGATTAATTTAAGGATTTTAGCATTTAAATAATATTGTCTTCTGCCAAAAAGATCTCTAATGTGTTTACTATATTATCATTAACGATTAAGTGTCCTTGTTGGCAACAAATTATATTACATCAATGTTAAAATCCATTTAAAAGTTTCATCCCGATTCACCCCTCGGTTTCTATTCACTCCATTTGACGGTAGATATTTTGCGCAGTTCATGCTTTTTGGTAGGTACAAGATAAGTTTTCCATAATTTTCTACTTTACATTTTGTAAACATAACATAATATCATGCCTGTTATTCCCAAAGGATCAGACAGATATGTTCCTACATTTTGCCACCAACAAACAATAATTTTATATTTATTTCTTCATAACAACTGAAGTGCAAAGTTGTTGGGGGGGGGGGGGGGGGGGGCTGGCTTACCAACTGATGATGTCATCCTCTGACGTTTTATTGTGTGAGTTTATAAAAACAACATTAATTTGATGTTATTTTCTTGATCTGACCGGCCTGACCCAATCGTTGATATCTCAAAATTGAAATACTCACCTAATGATCGATTTTATTTTATCAGTTTGACATGGGCTTTGCTTAATTTATTTTTTATTTATTTACTTACTTGCAAATTATACCAGGGATGGATATTAATAAGGGTTGTTATGCTTATTAGCTTATTAAAAATATGTTCACAATGCAATTGATCCAAACATTCATGTTCACATAACTCGAGAAAATGTGTGAAAAAGTTCAACATATTGTCTTGATGAAGACCACTTTCCGGTTTTTTTCAGTTATTCCTTTTATAAAATGTTTCGTTTTTGTGAGACAAAGCTATTTTTAGTTTAGCTTAGTCTATGCGCTAGAATCGGCGTAACTTCAATAGTGACGGGCTTAAACTGCGCAATATACCTACGTCTGTAAGAGCTGACTTTTCCATCGTCAGATAACTTTTATTCGAGGAATGAAATTGACGTTTTGACAGTATTTGTATGGAAGAACAGACGTTGGAAAAATCAGCCCTAAATTAAATATGTAGCTTTCGGTTACTTCGACAATAAAAAATACTACTTATTTCTGTTGCAATTTATAAATTGCAAATATAAATATAATAAAATATAAAAATTGCTAATTTAGGTCCAGAAGAATACAGAAGATATTACAGCTCTTAAATGTTTGATAAGAAATGTATTTTCAATTTATTTTATTTCGCGTCATTTCCACTTATGCTAATATTGTACTGTGATCACAAAATATATAGAAAAAGGCATATAAATAAGTATCTAAGGTTAAATATAAATGTCTTGTAATTTTTTGTAAATGTTCTTTATAAAGTTATGAATAATGAAGTTATTTTTATTTTGTTTTTGATTAATTTAGATGTTTTACTAATATAACCCTCATAGATCTATGTTAACCCCCTTATCGCATCGTTTGACAGTCCTATTTTGAAATCTAGGTCAGCTAGAAAACTATGAATTAAAGTTTTTAATAGTTTATACATCCCTAAGTTATTTTGTAATGTTTCTATAAAAATAAATTCACTACTACAAAATGCCGAAGTGCGTTGGTAGTACAGCTTATATTTTTATTTGGTACTGCAGTATTTGTAAATGGAAAAGGACATTAAAGTTATAATAAACACAAACTTTGTCAAAATACTTTTATTATACATAAAACAATTAAAGGAACAAGCATGTATTAATACAAATAACAGTAAACCTCCAACTAATACTAATAATACGGAAAAATCTGTAGTGTGACTACATTTCTTACAACCTACCGTAAAAGCTACCTCAATACCATACGGTTTGCCAACTCCGCACAACTTACCCACTACGGAGCTGCTAAAACGTACATCACATCTAAAAATCAGGAAAACATTAGTTTTAATAATACAAAATAACTTCTTAATAAAGTGGTCGTTAATTTCTTCCATAGGAATCGTCAGCTGTATCCGCATTAGGGCACAAGTGGCGCAACATGTTCTGAAACGTGTGTCGGGGAGATTTTTCTGAAACATGTTTGTTTTATTCAATATAGTTACGGCGAGTTTGCGGCAAGACTTTGTACCAAGAATGTGCCCTAGTCCAGATATAGTTTTACATATATTATGTGTGGTGTTTAAACCTAGAAATATGGCATTAATGTGACTTAGTAAAATTGTGAATACTGTGTTGTCTTTGGTGTAGTGTTAAGCGTCCCCGTTGTCGGTGGTTTCGAAGCCTATATGGTAGAAGTACCAGTCTTCGAGGAAGGACGGCACGAAGGCTTTACTCTTCGTGTACCTGACCGGCGGCTTCAGTTTGGCGAGCTCTTGTTCGTAGAGCTCTAAAGATTCAGGGGAAGTGGCGCCGTTGCCCTGGAACAGAAACGTGGAGAACGTGAGATGGTGTTGGGCGATGCATATCTTTTCTTCCCTACAATTTATGCTATTTAACATATCTGTGCTGGAAATTAGCCCTCATGGCCGTAAGGTGCTCCCTCACTTGGAGCATGCGCCTGTAAAAAAGTTACACTTAATATATTTTAATATATTTAATACATATTCATAGTGATGTTCAGAGGACAACCATGGTCGTATGCCACTTTGCCACAAAGCTTATGATCGCTTATTACTGTTAGAATGTATTGTTTTGTTAGGGAGCTGGCATACGACCACGGCTATCCTCTGAACATCACTATGAACATGTATTAAATACATTAAAATATATTAAGTGTAAGTTGTTTATTTAGTAGACGAAAAAAATTTGGATTTTTTGTACATATCAATTTCAGATGAGAATATTTTTTGTTTTATATATTTTAGAGCGTGATTTTTCAGTAGTCGAGTTTTAGTTTTTGAACTTATTTTTTAAATTTTGTTTTCTTCTATTTTATTGTATGTTGTTAAACGAAACTATACAAATAGACGGCAAGTTTATTTTCGGGGGGGTGTATGAGTTTCTTCAGCTCCAAGAAGCGAGCTTGGTCATTTTTAGGGTTCCGTACCCAAAGGGTAAAAAGGAACCCTATTACTCCCGCTCCCCTGTCTGTCCGTCCGTCCGTCTGTCACCAGGCTGTATCTCATGAACTGTGACAGTTAGACAGTTGCAACTTGTAGTTGACAGTTAAATTTTCACAGATGATGTCTGTTGCTGCTATAACAACAAATACTAAAAAACAGAATAAAATAAATATGTAAGGGGGCTCCCATACAACAGACATGATTTTTTTGCCGTTTTTATAGATAACTAGCGACCCGCCCCGGCTTCGCACGGGTGCAATGCTGATCACTACATAGTATAAAACAAAGTCGCTTCCCGCTGTCTGTCTGTCTCTATGTATGCTTAGATCTTGAAAACTACGCTACGGGTTTTGATGCGGTTTTTTTTATAGATAAGAGTGATTCAAGAGGAAGGTTTATATGTATAATACATGCATAATATAGTAGAGAAACACTGATAATTTTAGAGCCATTATTTCTCGTAAAAAGTATAAGATAAAAAATCGTTATTGTGGGTTATCCCTAAGAGATGACATATACCATTGTGGATTTTTTGTAGACCTTCTTAAGGTGTACAATACTGTAGTACAGACGCCAGCACATCAAGCTACCCGAAACTGTCAAAATTTCCCAATCAACTTTGAACCTTATGCTTTAGTGATAAAGTTGAAAATCTGTTGGGTAGTTTCAAGCGCCACCGGCCGACTGCCCGACCGATAACGCCCGCATTTTAAAACTGTAATAATTTCGAAAATATTCATTTAAATTACATGCTGTAAAGGGCCATAATGATCTATATGAAATGCACAATGTTTTTAAGGTACTTAATTGGATAAGGATTAATGCTGTATTGCCTAAAATTGCTTCTTAAATAAGCCATTATTTCTCGTAAAAAGTTATGGATAAAAAATGGTTATTGTGGGTTATCCCTAAGAGATAGACATATACCATCGCGGACTTTTTTGTAGAACTTTTTAAGGTGTACAATACTGTAGTACATTATTTTGCTCTATCTCGAATGGTTCAGCCAGCGTTTACAATGTAAGCGCAAAAAAATGTGTTTATTTACGACATCACATTAGAAACCTCTAAAATTATCAGTGTTTCTCTACTATATTATGCATGTATTATAGATAAAAACCTTCCTCTTGAATCACTCTATCTATTAAAAAAAACCGCATCAAAATCCGTTGCGGAATTTTAAAGATCTAAGCATATACAGCGTGTAACGGAAAGGGGGTATCAACCCTGAAGGAGGTGAATGTGCTCATGAAACTCAACAACTTTCCCCAAAGAACATAGGTCGAAATATGAAAAAAAAAATTGGCCCTCCCATAGTAAATCAATCAGCTGGTAGTCAGTTTTGTAAGGGAGGGCCAAATTTTTTTTTCATATTTCGACCTATGTTCTTTGGGGAAAGTTGTTGAGTTTCATGAGCACATTCACCTCCTTCAGGGTTGATACCCCCCTTCCGTTACACGCTGTATAGGGACAGACAGACAGGGAAGCGACTTTGTTTTATACTATGTAGTGATGGTACGGAACCCTTCGTGCGCGGATCCGACTCCAGCTTGGCCGGTTTTTAGACTTCACCTCGGATATTTCATACATTAGGTTATTGTTTGTCCATTCATACAAAGAATAACTTTGTCGAATTATGCATTGCATCTTGCCTCGAACGGGATAGGTTTTATTTTATTTATGCATACAGAATAATAATAAGCTCAACTTCAATGTTGACAAATGCTTGGTGATAACGTTCACTCGGGCGCGGTACCCAATGTGCTACGAATACCAAGTAGAGAGCACCTATGCAACGAGTGTGCGTACCCCACACTATTTTGTACTGGGTATGGTGGGGTATAGAGAGCTCAAGGTTCGCCAGGAGTTCAGTCCTCCTGCGTATGTAGTGAAGCTACTACGTGGCGTAGCACATAACCCGGGAGTGCTGCGTCAACTGGAACTTAAGAGTGCCGGATCGGTACGTGTGGAGGCGGCGACGCCCGCAACTGCTAAACGTGCCCGTGGCCAGAAACAATCTACTGGCGAAAGCACCCCCCCCTCACCCGAAAAATCCGTGTGGTGGACGAAGTCAGTGAGAGACTGGATATTTTTTCGTGCACTTTGAGTGAATTCGCAAGAGCTTTATTAAATGTAGTTAGTTATGTAAGGTAAAAAATTGTATTATTTGTTGTTAGGTATGTAAGGTTAGATAAGTTATTTTTTAAGTTGACAACTACACTGTCGCATCAGGGTAAGGCCTGTAAGGATGATAAATAAATAAATACATTTTATTTTGAAACCAGGGAGGTACAAGTGCACCCTCTTGTGTTTCATTGGATAAACCCATGAAAAACTAAGATAAAAAAAGCGAACATACATGAGTCATAAACTTCCCGTTAGGCTTGAGAATCTTGAATGAAGAGTTCAGGATGGTGATCATGAACTCCCACAGCTCCCCGCACGCTGACTCCGAGATGGGAATGTCCGTCAGATCTCCGAAGATATAGTCCACCTTCTTGCCTTCAGTGATGAACTTGTTCACAGTCAACATGCAATCTTCTACGATCACCTGGAAAATAGATTATTTTAGGATTAGATGAATATGCATGGGGATGGAATATTCTGTAGTCGGAAGTTTTTAGGATTGCTTATTTTCGATTAGTGTCGAGAGTTCGTGACGTACACGTCACTCAGCGTAATTTACTTCGCTCGCTGCACTGACTACTGTAACGCATTACAAAACTCAATACATTACAAATAAACTTTGCAAGTAATCTCCGCCTTTATGATTGTTGATTCTGAGTAGCCTAATTTTACGTTGACTGTGGCGCACGTTATATGAATCAGAATTTAACTTCAGACAGGTGCGGCTTATTTAGGACCAGCGAGGCAGTGACCCGCCCCTGCTTCGCACGCCAAGGCTTTTTAATATAAACGAATTACTTATACGATCCACTCTCAAGTCGCTCCTTCCAGATTAAATTCTCTAAACGATTTTGTAGTTTAGAAGAACATCACGGTCATACCGAGACACGAAAAGCGACTTTAATATACAGCGTGTAACGGAAGGGGGGTATCAACCCTGAAGGAGGTGAATGTGCTCATGAAACTCAACAACTTTCCCCAAAGAACATTAGTCGAAATATAAAAAAAAATTTGGCCCTCCCTTACAAAACCGACTACCAGCTGATTGATTTACTATGGGAGGGCCAAATTTTTTTTTCATATTTCGACCTATGTTCTTTGGGGAAAGTTGTTGAGTTTCATGAGCACATTCACCTCCTTCAGGGTTGATACCCCCTTTCCGTTACACGCTGTAGATATAGATAGATGTCAACGAAATCAATTCCACGCCAAACTCTTGTATGGCGCTCGCGGGTATTGAAAACCACGTGAAATGCAGTGCATATTACCGAAATAAAATATGAGCTGACATTTACGGGCTAAAAATAGCGGAGTATATTTACAAAATTGTCTAGCCAGTGACAGTAATTTGGCCCATCCCGCCCATCGCATGCAACACTGAAATGACTCACAACCTTGATATAGTAACTAGGTGAGCCTATTTCCTCACGTTAAAACGCTAGTAACGACATAGAAAGACTTATTGCGAAGACCCCAAATGAATTGGAGAATGATGTATACAAAATTATAGTTTCTCGATAAATTCCAGATCATATGATTAGTTAGTACTTCCAACATGCCATGCAAACCATGTTTTAAAATTCACCTGAACACTCGTTTACGATACAGTTATACAGCGTGTAACGGAAGGGTATCAACCCTGAAGGAGGTGAATGTGCTCATGAAACCAACAACTTTCCTCAAAGAACATAGGCCGAAATACGAAAAAAAAAATTGGCCCTCCCATAGTAAATCAATCAGCTGGTAGTCAGTTTTGTAAGGGAGGGCCAAATTTTTTTTTCATATTTCGACCTATGTTCTTTGGGGAAAGTTGTTGAGTTTCATGAGCACATTCACCTCCTTCAGGGTTGATACCCCCCTTCCGTTACACGCTGTAGATGAATTTTCAGGGTCACACATACTGTTTGCAAACAATATAGTCACTGATAGTGCTAGGTTAGCTTTCATCCCACTGCTGGGCAAAAGTACATAGTACAAATAGCAAGGAGTAAGTACAGTCGAACAAGCCATTTGGTATACAGACACCTAACTTGCTACTTTTAAACAATATTGTGTTTGTGTTGAGTATCTAATTCTTGAAATTACTCTCTCAAATACCTATGCCATTAGCATATTGAGTTATAAGACACACACGGCATTTTAAAAGAGTAATTATGGAGTTTTTTGACCTTTCTTCTTTATACGAAACTAACTTTTAGAGGGGGTAACTAGAATCAATTTTATTTTCTTATAAATTTTGAAGTTCAAATGTGCCTTTTAATGGCTTACCTAATCGAAAAAAAAATGAAATTACTTTGACTTATAAAAATTAATATTGGCAGTGTATTCGAAAACTGAATAATCTGCCTGCATACGAAATAGCCTATCCGACTGTAAATGGGGTTTATTTATAAACGTTGCTTAAAGTTAAGAGGCGTTTAAACGTCAAAAATGTATGGTTAAACAGTCGCCACTACTCTTTATACAACGTTTATGAATAAAGGGGATAATAATTTACTTCATAATTAGGCCCCTTTCTTCTCTCCAGCACATCCCCGCATATGGGTCGCAGGTACTTATTACAGGCGGACATGACGACCTCGTCAATCTCCAACATCCACACGTACTTAGGCTTCTCCTTCAAGAGCTCGTATAACAGAGCGCCGTCGCCGCCACCTTGAAATAATTAGTCCCCTGTTAGATTGTTAGCGATGCATGCATGGGATTAAAGTAGACCACCGATGAATGTCACTTGCACGTCAATCTACATAATTAAATTCACTTACAGACAACGCACAGCCGAAACCGCTGGGTGTAGAAGCAACGTTAGAAGATACGTTCAGAGTACTGTAAGACGCCCGGGGTTGGGCTAGATGGACCGACGACCTTAAGAAGGTGGCTGGGACAGGAATGGTGCAGAAGGCGGGGTGTTGTGGCGTAGCCTGGGGAAGGCCTATGTCCGGCAGTGGACTGTGCAGCAGTACACTGAGTAGGTTGATTTAGATACATTACTACTTGAGTGAAGGTTCCATTTTCTGGATTTTTTTTTTCAAAAGTGGTAAAGGTTGACTTACAAATTTCTGATTCTGTATGCTCCACAGGCCGAAGAGTTCTATAACGGTCTGAATGAAGTTAATGCGAGTAAAACGGCGGGCAACCGTTAGTCTTGTTGTAGCGGTATCTATAAAAACGCCACATGCGATCTATGCGTCATATTGACGTCACACAAAATCCTGCATCTCGCAAGCAGAGTTTACCGCACAACTAGTATAAATACAATGGCCCAACATGAATCATCGGGCCCAAGACCGGTTAAGCAGACGACAACCTCACAGGTTGAACTGCGAGATGCAATTTATAAAAATAAAATAATCATCGGGCAGTTGCCAGCCAGACACAACACCCGTCTCTGGTCGGGTGATCCTCCTTTTTCTATAGAGTATGAGTGAACTTTACACCCCGTTCCCCATACCTAAATAGTGTCTTATAAAAAATTTGGCACAGGTTAATATGACCTTGTTAGTTCTCCTTTTTGAACAAAATATACGAGGGGGCTAAGTATAACTGGCTTCTTCAATAGCGTCCGCTTTAACGTAATAATCATCTGTATTACGCGACCACTATATAAAAGGGATGGGTTGAAAAGAAACAAGTTCAATCATAAAAGAACCAAAATAAAACACGTATAACGGACCTCTTTTGAGATGTTAACAGATTTCTTTATATCGAGATGAAAAGGACAAAGCGAATAAGATGTTGTATAGGTGGGTCCTTTATATCATTTTGAAAGAGACCCCCTGCATTATCCTTTGAAACGAGTTCCAGTAAAGAATAAATAATGTTTTAGTGTGATTTTTTTTTGTTGTGATTGCAAAAAGTAAGCAGACGGCAAGTGTCCGTTATCAAGAAACATGTAATGTTTATTGTAGTGTATTACTCGTAGTCTTATTAAAAAATATATTTACGACGACGTCGAGTAACTGAATATTGCATGAACGACGGATAAAATGGAATTATTCAACGTAACCTTGTTACGACTGTAAGTTTAGCTCATGTATATAGTTATATATATATATAGTTTCTACAATGCTTACACCCACTTTTTGCGCAATCGAGAAGTCATCCTCTGCCTAGCCTTTTCCCAAGTATGTTGGAGTCGGCTTCCAGTCTAACCAGATGCAGCTGAGTACCAGTATTTTAAATAGAGCGACTTATTATCTGACCTCCACTATCCAGCTACTGCGTAATACGAAACCCGAGACTTTCGGGCTTCTGACGACCGGTAACGACTGTCAGATCCACGCTTTTGTAGGCACGGAGGGGTTTTTGTATGTAAAGGTGGTCACCCATCCTAGGCTAGGCAGAATAGGCTACTATCTGACCTCCCCTACCCAGCTACTGGGTAATACGAAACCCCTTTGAGAAACTGGTTGTCAGACTTTCGGGCTTCTGACGACCCGTAACGACTGTCAGATCCACGAATGACAGCCGGGACCAACGGCTTAACGTGCTTTTGGAGGCACGTAGGGGTTTTTGTATGTAAAGATGGTCACCCATCCTAGGCTAGACAGAATAGGCTAGATGATGTTTCTTTGCCTTTTAATCTTTTTTATATGTAAGGTTATTCTATCAATTTAATATTTTAAAGAAATCCTATCGGTGTTTAATTACATTGAGGGGCTCTTAGACTAGCTCCCTCACAGTACACCCAGATTAATTTTGTTAGGGGATGTTCATTCATTACGTACTAGAGCGGCCCGCCCCAGCTTCGCACGGGTGCAATATTTTTTTCGAATTTCCGAAAATTTCTTTCATACAAACCTTGTCCTGGGAATAAAGAACACAACAAAAAAAAAGAATTATCCAATTTGGTGCAGTCATTCCGAAGATTATGTGCGTACAGACATTTCGGCGACTTTGTTTTATACTATGTAAGGAAGACGATTTGAGGGTGGAGCGGGTCCAAACAAGTCTTATTTTTTTTACATGGGGGTGGGAGAGGTCTAGACTGTTTTTAGGTAAGATCACAAAAGTAAAAAAAATATAAGTTTTTAATTTCTTGCTACTTTTTCTTTGTAATTCTGGTAGATACTGATCTTACGTCAGATTAAAAAAAAACAACCAGGTGCGTTTTTAACCACGCACAATGAAGGCTTCCGTAGTTGAAATTAATTTATCCCAAGAACCAACTTAACATTGCAGTTGAAAATCATGTTCTACCATACATTGCAACTGCAAATGTAAGTCGGTCGACTATTACTCGGAAACTTGTAAAGCCTACTTAGCTGTGATAGTTTTCCTTCTAACTTCGTTATAATATGCTATTACCTACTTACCGTGATTTTTTTAACATATCCAAAAAACAACCATTTATTTGGCAGGGGACGACGACACTTGACTCTAACAAAAATTAGCACTTTAACCTTAATATTTCACAAAAGGACCCTGAATCGAATCATTGTTATCGCAAACCCCCAGTATTTTTGAAAGACTTAACCAACGATACCCCACACTCTGGGGTAGACGAGGTACCCTAAAAAACCTTCTTTTTTCATGATTTTATTTTACCACTTTGTCGGCATGATTAATATGTATATCCGTGCCAAATTGTAGCTTTCTAGTACTAAGAGTCTGAGCTAAGCTGCGGACGAACAGACGGACATGGCGAAACTATAAGGGTTCCTTGTTGACTATGGAACCCTAAAAATAAAATAATTTCCAATTATTTCCTATCTAACACGAAAACCCTGATCAAATAAATATAAATATGTCAATAAAGAGAACTCTATTGATGCTTTCTGTTTCAAATAATTGATAGGCGTCAGACAAATTGAAGCTTAACAAAACGGTCAAAGGGTTAACAAGACAATTTACGCATGCATTACTAATGCAACCATTACCCAATGTTTTGGTTAGCAACCATCCCACTAAAGTATAATAGGAAACTGGGCCATTAGCCGATATTACCCTCCAAATGTTGCGGACATTTGGCATAAATGGATGTGTGTAATACGCGTGCAGAAAGTACTTGACCAAATTATCCGTGACATTTTATGAGGTAGTCAAAATAGGCGATGGGTTAGCTTTAAAACAGAGGTGTTTACCTAATATCACGATTTCTTTCCCTTCATAGCTCTCCTTGCCTCTTTGCATCAAAGTTTCAGTATAAATGAGATCAGCCTCTGAGATATCTGAAAGCAAACAAAATTGGTTGTATATCTTATCTGTTGGTACAACTATTTGAACAAATGTTCGCGTTATGTGCTATTACAAAATTAACTTTACTAACATTGAAATAGGGTACATTCTGTATTGGCCAAATAACGCGAATATTTGAACAAATACGCAGAGTTACGCCAAATTAAATGTTTGTTCAGCAAACTTACTTTGTAAATCATCTAGCACCAACATATTGCCAAGAGTTTTGGAATGGACGATCTGAACTCTTTGGAAAGGGGATTGCTCGTCGAATATGACCGCATCGATGTCGTACTCTAGTAGGCGTTCGTCTGCGAATTTCAATGTTACCCTTTAATATGTTAGCAGATACACAAATCTGATAAAAAGTTTGTGTGTAAAAAGTTTGTATTTAAATAAATGCGTTGTAGAACTGGATAGGGTTTATAGTTAACACAAATATAACTTGACAATGTATGTTAAGGGTGGAGGCAAAATCCTAGTTTCATCTTTTAGAATCCTAGTTTTGATTTTACTAAGTTTCATATAACATGGTACTTCTAAGGGGATGGATAGGAGCAGTGGTGGCCCAGAAGTAACGACCCTGACCTTGTGTAAATAATTTCATCACCACTGCTCTCAAAACGGTGAAGGAAAACATCGTGAGGAAACCGGCATGTCTTAGAATAAAAAAAATTAAAGACATGTGACATCTACCCGCTTTGGCCCGCATGGTAGATTACAGCCTAATCCCTCTCGAAGAGAGGGCGGATGGGACCTTTTATTTAACTTTCAAATCAAATCATAAATTATATGGATTACTTATTTACATTATTTTAAAATGACTATGTAACTTTCTAAATAAAGTGCCTTTGGTATGTTAAAAAAACTTTGCAAAAAATAAAATAAATTGATCACTGACCTGAGGTTGGGTAATACCTGCCGAAGAGGCATCGCTTTAGCGGCGCGTAAGCTTGAGATTTTATAATATTGATGTATTTTTTCAGTTGACTTTCCAATACTCTCGCCGACTATTGAAAAAATAAATCATAAAGAAGGAAAAACAAAAAAATGAATGCAGGTAGTCTAACATGCATAGTTTTATAAATTTTAGGCCAAAAAATGTTAGGTTGAGCGTCTCATAGGGTACTGGAAGATTCGTTAGTTTGCTACTAGTAGGGTCTAATTAGATAACGTGGAGAACATGCATTGAATTGTTAGTTGTGGAAGTTGGATGGGAGTACAAAGCATAGTCTTATTCTATGATTATAAAAATATTAAAGTGTTTGTGCATTTTTATGATTACCAAGTTATGAAAAGTATGGGAAAAGTTGGAAGTAACTTAGTTAACAAGATGACATAGTCATGTAGTGCAAGAAGCTTTTATCTTTGACTAGCGACCCGCCCCGGCTTCGCACGGGTGCAATGGAGAAACACTGATAATTTTTTTCGTAAAAATTATAGGATAAAAATGGTTATTGTGGGTTATCCCTAAGAGATAGACATATACCATCGCGGACTTTTTTGTAGACCTTTTTAAGGTGTACAATACTGTAGTACATTATTTTGATCTATCTCGACGGGTTCAGCCAGCGTTTTAATATAAGCGCAAAAAAATGTGTTTATTTACGACATTACATTAGAAACCTCTAAAATTATCAGTGTTTCTCTACTATATTTTGCATGTATTATACATATAAACCTTCCTCTTGAATCACTCTATCTATTAAAAAAAACCGCATCAAAATCAGTTACGGAGTTTTAAAGATCTAAGCATATACAACGTGTAACGGAAAGGGGGTATCAACCCTGAAGGAGGTGAATGTGCTCATGAAACTCAACAACTTTCCCCAAAGAACATAGGTCGAAATATGAAAAAAAAATTTGGCCCTCCCTTACAAAACTGACTACCAGCTGATTGATTTACTATGGGAGGGCCAAATTTTTTTTTCATATTTCGACCTATGTTCTTTGGGGAAAGTTGTTGAGTTTCATGAGCACATTCACCTCCTTCAGGGTTGATACCCCCTTTCCGTTACACGTTGTATAGGGACAGACAGACAGGGAAGCGACTTTGTTTTATACTATGTAGTGATTGGCTGTGCAATATCTGCAAATGTGTTGAATGTTTCCTTTCTAATGAATCTTGGAGTAAGCAATCAATGATGTGATTTATGGTAATTCACAGACCAGGATTAGGGGTGTTACAAATTCAATTTACACATTAGTGGGGTAATTGCGTAACACCTATAAAATGGGAATTTATTGTAATGCTTTTCATTTTGACATGCTTTGCTTCATAGGTTTGAAAAATTTGTCTGCTCAACATTTTAAATAACACAGTGAATAGGGCTGAATAATCAAAATGAAAGCCATTGCAAGTGATTGCTATTCTACGTGCATTACACAATTATTATTATCATTCATCATCATCAAAAAGCAGTCAGACATTTTTTTTCATTAATAATTCTCCTTACACATTTGTCTTTGAATGAAAAACTAAATTATTTTGAATATTTTAGATACAAATTTCATCAAGAGGAAAAAGATTTCTATGAAAAAGAAATTAAATCCTGTAAATGAAAATTGAATGGGTGCTACAAGACTGTTTAATGGTGATCATGTTTGTGTAAATTAATAAATATAATATTACATGCTTTGTGATCCTATTAAGAGTGTTTACGCCATACAGCACTTCATACAAACTTTAAAGCCCTTGTTTTTCGAAATGAATGAACCGATTTTAATTAAACTTCGTATGCATCAGCAGGATACAAAGGTCTAAAAAGTTAGTAAATAACATTTTCGAAATGTCTTATTTAAAGAAAGATAACTGGAAATCTCTGTTTCTATGGAAAATTTAAAATCGGTCTAATTTGGCTGTAACACTATTTTTCGAAAATGTTCTGAACTAACTTTTTAGACTTTTGTATCCTGCCTAAGCATACAAAGTTTCATTAAAATTGGTTCATTCTTTTCGAAAAAACAAGGGCTTGAAAGTTTATATGAAATGCCGTATGGCATAAACACCATTAATAATAATTAAAAATTTAAATAAATAATATGGGCGTAGATTTTGAAAGCTGAACTTGTAAGTATAGCTAATACCAAAAGTAAAATTTTACGTAAGGGTAATGTCATCAAACTAAGTTCAATTAAAGGGTAATAAATAGAACAGGTACAGTAGCTAACCTGAACTAGTGAGATAAACATCAAATTTATAACCCCGTTTGATTGCTGGGAATAATTTTACCCTTTCGCAGTCCAATGACATTCTTACCGAACTTTCCAGTAGTTTAGAGCACTAGAAAATAAATTTATACGCTCAACCTTCACACTATGATCTTTATTTATTTATTATTATGATTATGTCAGCAACCCTTTGAAGGCTAATAAATATGAAGTTTCTGGCAGTCAATCAATTTTAGAAGGCTATGCATTGGCACATAGCAACAGTAAATCAAGATAAGTTTTTCTGAACCATTGTTCTACATTTTAAAGCTCGGTACTTTTATTGAACAATATTTATAATTTATTTTTGTATAATTGTGACTGCTATGAATTGTATGATTTTTAAATTGTAATATTATTCAGTTACAGTAGTCAATAACTAAATAACTAAAAAAGGCTTTTCAGCAATATTATTAGCATTCATAGGGAAAAATATTTGTTATAATAAATATTAAATTAGTTCTTGCACATTCTAAAATATCTTTGAAATTATCAATAATTTTGTTTTAATAGTTTTGTTAACCTTATTTACAAACTTTAGCTGGTGGTCATACTATTGATCCTGTGATACTATAGTTCCAATGTTCAGAAATATTAGAAAACAAAAATCAATCGATTCTGGAAGTTGAGAATATTTATGACTTCCAACCCTATTTGAAATTAGGATCAAAGATCGCTCAGCGTCGTATGTAATTGAAATAGACCAGTAGTGTAATTTATGAATACTTGGTTCGATATAGTGCTATACTATCACATTTTTCGCTAATGTAACATCACACGGCGCGCTTACCTTGAGGTTAATTAATGGTTCCTCGTTCTCTTCCTTGTAATATTCAATGTTTACAGTGACAAGGCCACGGTCGAACAGTCTGACGGACACTGTAGTACCCTTCTTGCCAGTCAAAAGTTTCAGCGAACCTCCTTCCAGTTTTAACTCAGTGGCTAAAATAAGATTCGGTATGTATTCTTTCAACACGGTTTCCAATTGCCCGAATACTGTTTTTTGGCCGTTTTCGTCTCCCAGGCGGGCGGGGTCAACCGAGAAGTCTAGCAGAAGCGTTTGGACAGACATTTTCAACTATTCAACGTTAATTGCACTGTTTATTGAGAATATCTAGTTGGACGGGACCGGCAAATCCAAGAGTATGATAAGAACGAAGCCGCTCGCTCTCTTGAAATTGAAGGAAATGGCAAATTGATTTGAAGGATCTATTTTGATATTACAGCAGTGTTGCCAATGTATTTATATTTGTATCGATTAAAATACTCATCTAATGGAGGAATTAGTCTATAATGTCTATGCAATTGGTTGACTTTGTTGAGTTGGGAATTTGGGACGTTTAAGATTTTGAAGCGATCGAGACTGAAGAATATTATCTTGTCCCATTCGAGTCGTTGAAATAACGATAAAGTTTTTTTTCCTCTGGCATCTGTGTCAATCATGGTTGACTGACTTTTTGTGTGTGGGTTGCAACACGTAAATATTGAAAACCATTTTCATTTATTCGAATTGAGGGTAAAGGCTCACCGGTTTTACCACAAGTATTTTAGTTATTTTATTAATAATAATGCTTAAACGTTAGTGACAGGAATGAACATAATAAAAATGACCAAAAAAAAAAACCAGAGCTATGCTGGCTTATAATAATCGGCTTTGTCAAAACACTATAATATATGAGAAAAAAAACATAAGCCTGCAGGCTTGCAACATTTTATCCGTCTGTCTTTCTTTTTTGTAAAAAAAATTGCATCGTGAGATTCTTGTGAGTTGTGACATGGCTGGAAATACTACTGAAGAAGTAGAGGTGGGTAGTTATAATTAATTGTGATGTAAATTGCACCTTCCACCCGTATTAGGCATTATTTAAATCATACTTCCCTTACTTTTTACGGAATATGCTGATGTGGCTGAACTAACTTTCACTGTTGCATTTGTTTCCCGTTTGCAGTGTTTCTAGCTAGTTTACTACTTTTACATAACTTTATAGTAGTTATATACATGCTTAATAATACTAAAAAATAAATATTTTTAATATATATCAGGTTTTCTGAAAAGTTTTTTTAGGTTAGGATTAGAGTATAAAGTATAATGACTTGTGTATTCAAGGGGTCTGCGACGACAGAGACCAAAGGCACCACTAATGCTGAGGTCCCGCCGGAGTTCCTGATCAAGCACCCTCTGCAGAACACTTGGAGTCTCTGGTTTTACGACAACGACAGGAACAAGACATGGGAGGAGAACCTAATTGAATTAACTACATTCGATACGGTGGAGGATTTCTGGAGGTATGTTGCTGAAAATGAGGCACAGTAACCTGTGCAGAAGTTTCCTATTTATGTATAATATGTACTGATATCATTTTATTTGCTAATACTATTATTTGCCATAAGGACCACTTTTGACTGGATTGGCGAACAAAAGTTAAGCAACAAACTTACATCAGGTTTTATCATTTTTGTACCATTGTAATACATAACAAAAAAAAAAACAAAAATAAAAAACAAACAATTATTCTTTACAAATTACTATTGATGATATTATGACTGATGTTTTGCTGCCAAAAATAACAAAATCATTCATTGATGAGTAAACAGGATAGTAAAAAAGTGTGATTACCACTGGACATGACATGCTTTCTACTAGTTGCAGTCACATACAAAAGAGCTTAAACATGGGGTACACAAAGTTGGCGCTGACCCTATAAATAACCATATGGCTCCCACACTGAACTGCTTCAAGAGTCAAACTGGACAGATTAAATATCTCTAAGCTATTTGATACACATGCATCAGGTAATTAGCTGCTAGTCTGCCTAACAAATAAATAATAAATATAATTGCAATCATAACATGATAATAATTTTTATTTATAATTCAATCATTTTAATAGTTTTTTTTTATCATTGTTCGTCTCAACGAAAGCACCTGCCATCTAATCTCTTCACCACCCTTAGTTGACTGGTAAAGAATGCCTAAGGCATTAAGTTTGCCTTTGTACCTTTTTGTGTGGGAAAAGATTAAATAAATAAATAAATAATATTGTTGAGACCTCTATAAAATCCTGATGACTAGCGGACCGGATCTCATCCTCACTGTGGAGGTCGTCCTTAGTTCGCAGAATCATTTCATTATTAATATTTTGTAGTTTTTATTTTTCACCTATGGATTGTAAATATCTGAAATAAAGAATATTTTATTTTATTTATTTATAATTAAATCCTACGTAGACTGGCATCAGCCAAACAACGAGTTTGTCAATCGGCATGGTTTGACTGCTAAGTACTGGTCTAGATGCAAAGCTGAAAAATCAAATAATTATCACTCATCCAAATAGCAGTGTTGGCCCAGTAGTATGACTGCGACTTAAGAGTCAAAGGTTGTAGTTTCGAACCCAGACAGGCACCTTACTTTGTGTACATTATTCTCATCACCACTGCTCTCAAAATGGTGAAAGGAAAACATTGTGAGGAAACCAGCACCCTAATTGCGTAACACAATAATTCCTCTCAATTTGAATAATTTTGAAGCGTATTGCTACTACATTGCTCCATATGTTGGAAAAATGTGTCCGCTCAACAACATAAATAATGCAATGAATGCTGTTGAACTGTCGAAATGAAACCCCTGATTATGCTTATGCAAAACAAAGCTACTGCTGGACAATGGTCTTTTCAAACGTGCAATGGCTGGGGCCAATGGATAACATAGAACAATAAATAATTTATTCAATCACTTTATTTCCAGACTATATCACCACATCAAGCTACCGTCAGAGCTGCGCCAAGGTCATGACTATGCTGTCTTCAAGCAAGGCATCCGCCCCATGTGGGAGGATGATGCAAACAAGATGGGAGGCAGGTGGCTCATCAGTCTCGAGAAGAAGCAGCGCAACTCTGATTTGGACCGCTTTTGGTTAGATGTGGTATGTACTAATATAATTTTTATGTTTTAAAATTTCTTAACTGGAATAAAAGTACAGATATTCTGTGTTCACTGACCACTGAAATGCTTTTAGCATTTCAGTAATTCAGCAAAAGGTTATTGAATTAAGGCGAAAGTGTCATGTTAGCCCATGAGATTCAAATTTTCATAAGTTTTTTTTTTGGTACAGATCTGAATATGATTTGCGGCCGTAATATAATATTTTTTTTTATAGAATTAACCATATCTAAAAAATACATATTAAATTGAACTTATTAAAGAAACTAGCTTTACCTTGAGTTTGTTTTTACTAATATGACCCTGACCCAGTTTGGCAGCGGTAAAAGTTGAAACAGAAAGTATTTCAGTATAAACAAAAGGCTTTTAATTTTTTGACATCACATAAAGTACTCTCTAACTCTCTTCATTGAGAATAACCTGGTAATGTTATTTTAATCTTGCTCTTCTTTATCTTATCTTTTTTCATCCCTTCTGAATAATTAAAAATTATTAAATTTAATTTGAATTAATTAGGCAATTCAACCGTTCACAGGTTCTCCTCCTTATTGGTGAAAACTTCGACCACTCTGAAGAAATCTGCGGCGCCGTCGTTAACGTTAGAGCGAAACTCGATAAAATTGGTGAGAACTAGTTACCTTTTAAGATATTACTCCTCTTTTTTACTGATGGAACTTTGCGGACAGTGACCAAATGCATAGTGATCTGAATATCTTCAGAAAAACATAAGTGATGATTTGGAATAATCAGCCTATAATGTTCCCACTGCTGGGACAGAGGTTTCCTCTCTTCGAGGCAGTCGTCTGTAATCTACCACGCGGGCATAGTGCAGATTGGTAGATGTCGCATGTCTTCGAATTTTCGGTTCTAGGACATGCTGATTTTCTCATGATGTTTTCCTTCACCGTATTGAAAGTGCCCGCCTGGGTTTGAACCAAAGAGAACTCAGGCACACGACTCACCACTGCGGGTCGGAGGATTAAGAAAGTATTTTCTTACCAAATTTGAAATCGCGAAATAAAATCAGCTGTTCACTACATTTATGTTTGCATAACTTGTCAAAATGTAGGGAACAGCTGATTTTTTTTTCGCGATTTCAGGTTGGTCCCGTAGTAAAAGTTGTTTATAATGATGACTACAATGACCCCTTATGAGGTTGTGCGTTATTTAAGTTACAGCTTGTTTAAACAGACATCCAAATTGAGAACTCCTCCTTTTGTGAAGTCGGTTAAAAATAATGTGTTAAGATCACAGCATAACAATATGATGCTCCATAGTCGCCTACTATTTTGTAAAGGCTTATGTTTAACTTACCACCAGATATAGTAACAAATAGCAGACAAAAGTAGTAAATGATCACCAAAATGAAACTCGCATTTTAATGTAAAATTATAACCAAAGTTTTAACACTTTGCTATCCTATTTAAGTAAAATGACTCCAAATAAATCATGAGTAACCCAAAAATAGTAAATGATCACCAAAATTAAACCAACATTTTAAAGTAAAATTATAACCAAAGTTTTTAAATTTGCTATCCTATTTAAGCAAAATGAGTCCAAATAAATCATTGTTATCCCAAAAGTAGTTTTTTTTGGCATGTATTTAACGCGGCGACAGATTAATCTGAATTTGGGATTAAAAAATAATTAAAGACTGTAGCAAAAATAGTAGGTTGGCAGCTACTGACGGCGGATGAAAAGTAGAAAATGGGCATTCTTAAATTAAACAAAGAGGTTGTATATCAAGTACACTAATTATTATCTTTAATAATAATAAGGCGTAGTCGACGGAGCCCCGCTTCGCGGGGCCCCTATTTCTGTCTGCAGGGTTTAAAGGAACCTAACACGAAGCGGATGACGGGGGCTCGTTCGCTCGCTCCGCTCGCTCACTTGAGCCTCTGTCATCCCCTTCGAACCTAACCTGTCCGTGTCGGGGTGCCCCAAGTCACGAGCTCGCTTCGCTCGCTATGCATCCTAAGTTCTCAAGTTCAATCTTGTGTTTTTCTGGGAATGAGTCTTCAGAGATGCCTATAGTTGCCCATAATACAGTTTGTTATCCCACTGTTAATATTAGTCGCCATGTCATTATTTTTAGTAGCAAATAGATAGTCGCCCTTTTAAGTTGTTAGTCGCCTGGAAAATAATATTCCGTTTTTTTTAGTAGATTTGGTGATCATTTACTAAATTTGGTGATCGAATACAATTTAAACTGGAGTCGTGACTAAAATAGCTGGTACTATTGCATTTTTAGACTTTATTTTTCTGGTGTTAAGTAGATATTTTTGGTTACAAAACTAAGGGTATCAAAGCATTTTATGGTGGTCATTATATTTATCCCCTTTTGTAAATAGAGCTGTGATTCTCTGATTCAGCTACAAATGTAGTTTTTATTTATCCATAAATCAGTAGTACCAACTGAAGCTGACTGACTTTTTTAAGCGTTATCTGATATAAATCTAGTTTAAAAAATCTAACATGAATATATTTTTTTCGTCTTTCAGGTGTTTGGACAGCCGACACTTCAAAGCAGCACGCTAACATCGAAATCGGCAGGAAAATCAAAGAGCAACTGGGTATCCACGGGAAAATAGGCTTCCAAGTCCATCGCGACACCATGGTCAAACATAGTTCAGCAACTAAAAATCTATACACTGTTTAGTTGCTACTCAACGTTCGTGCACTCGATATAAACAGTGGTATGGGGTGGCTAGGTAAAATGTCTTTAGAATGTTGTTTATGACAGGCGAGTGCTACACGGCTGACAAATCGACTAAAATAATCGATAGTAGCGTTGCATTTAGTCGAATTGTCATCTGTCATTGCGCACTCTTGAGTTGTCCTCCTTTTCAGTTAATTCAATTTTCTGAATTCGAGAAAAGGAATAGTGAGTAAAAACAATATTTGTGAGTAAGAGGACATGTTTTAGCAATACAGTGAGCTGTCTCATACATTGTTGTTGTTGTTGTTTTCTAACCATTGATTAGCTCCCAGGAGTATGATATTTAGGTTTGATGTTAAGGAGTTGTCTCACATAATTTATCTTAATATAACGTGCATGTTACGTCTGTGGCTAGAAAACGTAAATTTTAAGTCTGACTTTTGTACTAAAGTGTGCATTAGTTGTAATCTATAGATATAATTGTGTCGAAATGTGCTAGCTTGTTGTTGGTTGCAGGATATAAATTATTAGTATTATAATAACATATTTTTACATTTAGCACCTTTAACTATGTTATTCTGAAACACTTGGCTTGATTTAACACTGCCCACTGTCGGTCATATTGTAACAGCATTTCAATGATGCAAGTATACCATAAAACATTAAATACCATTTTATATGAAAATCTTAATATGTGTTGTTATTTTCCTTTTCCAGTTATAAATTATTGGTACTGTTTTTACTTTGAAGATATCGCCAACGGCTGAAAGTATCTAAGGGAGTGCGCCCACGAGCAACTTTTATCTTCGTAACTAATTTGTCTCTCACATCAAGTCTACGGGTTCGTATGAAAGTGAGCTCCTTGTAGCGACGCCACAGCTGGGAGACATTTTGTCCGCGTTTGGGAAGCAACCGTCGCACGTCCCATTGGTTGCAATGCAAATGCGCGCACGGCGACAAAACAGTTGTCGGTTACCCAGTTACCGATCAACCGAAAATTTTACGTAGTACGCAGTAGCGTTGCTGTCGCTCCGTGTGCGCATCGTCCAAACCTCGGTGAGGAGACAGTGACATGTGCACAGAGACAAACATTTGCTGGGCAACTAAGTTGTTCGTGGGCGCCCTCCCTAAGTGCTCATACACACGAGCGACGCGTCAACCGCAGAGCCAACTTGACATTGATCGCGCTTTATGTCGTAAGGGTAATTACGTGCTGAAAATGCCTCACTGCGAAACAGCGTGTCACTGACTCTGGCAGGGCCACCTATAAACCCTTATATCTTTTGAACCAGTGTCCGACTAATTCTGATATTTGGTGACTAATTTCGACTAATTAGCGACTAATTTTTTGCGTTTTCAAAATTAAAATCCCTGATGGTGGCCCTGCCAGAGTCAGTGACACTGCAGAGAGTTAAATACGATCGCAAAGTATCGCAGAGAGGCATCTTCGGCATGTAATTACCGGAACAGTAAACGCTGACGCATATTTGGGATGGCTGCGCAGTGACCGCGCCTGTGTTGTTCCGCTACTCTGCAGGCTGCGGGACAGTCCCCACGTCATCCTGTAGTCAATAGCCGCCCGGGCAGACAGTCCGCTAGTGTGGGTACTTATAAACCGAACTTGGGTCTGTTTTAGTTATTAAGTACTAACGTAGGCTGAGTTACTTTATTACTAACAGTAACACTGGACCCAGGCCCGAACTGGGACCTGGAACCGGCCCGGGCATTTTAGAGACGGCTGACCCTCCACTTTAGAGAAAGGAAAACTACGAATGTAAAGTTGAATGTAAATTCCGTTATCATGTTTGTTGTATTTAGTTAGGTACAGTTGTGGACATATAATTAAGAACAAATACACTTTTGGATAAACAAGGGTTTTTACTTTTGTATCAACTTATAGATAACAACTTTGAACCACATAAAATAATAGCTTTATTAGTTGGTTTTAACGATATTCAATAATCAAAGTATCTTGGCATCACTTTGGATAGGTCCCTTAACTTCTGGAGAAACTGCGAAAATATCAATCAGAAAGTGCATACCAGAAACCACTTACTCCGTCGCCTAATATCCAACAGATGGGGGGCATTTGCTCAAGTCCTGTGAGGTGTTAAACTCCCCCCGCGACGTCTAAGAGGGGCGCGCGTGGAACACTACGCGCCGCCGCCTCGGGTCCTGACGTGTGGGGGGCGACAGACGTCCCCAAGTCCGTCGACCCTGGACCCATTTAGGGGGGCTGGAAGAGGGCGTTATCCGCCGTCCGCCGACGCCCGGTGCGCCTGCTGCGGGCCGGGTGAGGGGACGAGATCTCCCTCTCCCTTTCCGCAGCCTCCTTCTGCGAGACGACTGTTTCGCAGAAGGAAACCACCGCGTCCCAGGACTCTTCGCTGCCATAGACTCGACCAGGGCCGGCAGCGATAGGTCACTGCCTACTCCTGAGATGAGGGCACGGCGTGGCTCCTCCCAAGCGGCACACTCTGCCAGCGTGTGCCGCGTCGTGTCCTCCCGGCGTGAGTCCAGCCAAAGTCAACCCCTCCACGGAAAGATGTGATCTTTGGAAAGAGCAACGTAAACCTCCTGATCTCTTTATTAAAGCATCAGAGAGTCTCTCATCTGGGCATAAGTTACCGTGGCCTACTAGGAAAACCTTAACCCTTAAATTACATTGATTTTTAAGGTACAAATAAAGTTGTAAGAAAAAATATTTAAATAATATATTCATAAAAATACTTTTATAAATGTGTTGGTGGAAATTTACATCTTTATGTAATCAGAACTAACCTACTGGGAACAAAATGTGTAGTGAGATTATAAACTCACTCATTATGGTATTTGTTGAAACAATGATTGTTTTTGTTGAGGCAAAGGTTAACATTACATTTAGAACAATGTATAGTTTAATATCCCTTACAATTGGGGGATCCCCGTGCTCTGTGGAAACGAAAATATGGCATTGAATTGGTTGATGGAAATTTCCATCACAATGCATTTAAGGGTTAGGTATATAGATTTCGTACCCAAGTAGGCCGCAGCACGGACAACCTCCACAAGTGGGTGTTCATGGAAGGCTCTGACCTCCGGTGTGTATGCGGTGTCTCTCTCATCTTGCACCACATGCCCTGTCACCTGCACACGTGAGGACCTAATGACTGCGTCACGAAATGCTATCCCCCTTGCTGAATTTTGGGCCAAACCAATATACGAAAAAGAAATCTATATTTTTGCCATCGACACGCTAAGCAGAAAACAACTTCCCTAAACTTCCCTAACAAAATAATTTCCCTATAAAAATCAATGTATCGTAAACTAGCTTTTGCCCGCGGCTTCGCTCGCGTTAGTTTAGAATTTGAAAATCAATTCGGGTTGTACTCTGCTTGTTGTTTGGCCGTTGCACTCATGGGCTCAGAACGGAACATTGTTCTAGGACGCTCCTATACACAATGTTGTATGTCCTTTCTATTTGGCGCTAATACGTACAAATTCTGGGCATTCGACACACGTAAACATGCTACACATAGCTGGCCATGGCAAAAACATGGCTTTTCCAAATGCACCCCTGCTACCTGCAATGTTTGCCCTAATTTATATTATAGTTAGGAGGAAGAAAAACTGGTCTATCGACACTCTAGACTCTCAAAATGTATTACCTACAATCTGTCAGATTTCTTTAATAGATTTTCAACTGTAGCGCTAAAACATAAGGTTCAAAGTTGATTGGGAAAATCTGACAGTTTCGGGTAGCTTGATGTGCTGGCGTCTGTACATACCTTATGTCCGTTTCTGTAAACCTGACAACGCATATGCAAAATTTCAGGATGATCGGTTCAGTGGTTTAGGCGTGAAAAGGTAACAAACAAACTTACTTTCGCATTTATAATATTAAAGTAATAGATTGAGTGTATTTCAAAAGTACTGGCCGCTGGACAAACAATTAAGAACGCAAAAAAAAATTGTTCTCAATTTTAAATTTCGAAAACAAATAGGTAGCACATTTTTTCATTTCCTAGGCAGGAAATTAAAAAATGTGCTAGGTACCTTTTTGGTTTGCCCATATGGCCAATCCGGGCCTGTGTGGACCTTATTATAATCCGACTAAAAAATGTTTACTACCATCGCACATTACAGACAGGCCTGTGGGGCAGGTTGCTCCGGGCTTTTTGTTTAAGAATGCGTTGCGCTGCAGCCCTATTCAGTGGCCTTACGGGCAATGTTTTCGTATTTCGAGGGGTTACTAACCACTGACATTCAGTTGACTGTACCAAGAAATAAATACTACCAAACTATTATTATCAATTAGAATTACCATATTAAGTATTTTTCTACGCTTCCAACACTGATCACACGTACTCGGGGCTTCGATGCATCGTGTCGTGATCATTGAGATATTATTTTGTATGTCTGTGGTCGTGATTCATACAATAAGAAGTAAACACTAGAACTTAAAGCGCGCATTTGAATCATGTTATTGTGAGTGAAGCAACACGTACGGACACACTTATATCGGTAAGTACCTAAACCAAATTATATCTTTTAATACCTAAAGATCTTTAGAATATTCATTATTTTCATTATGTCTGTACGCTTGTAAAAATTTAATGTGTACGGGATAATCGTTTTATAAGCAGAGACGCAACTGGGCAGTTGATAATCTTCTATAAATACGATTGCATAATATTGGCTAATAATTTCCCATATTTAGGAAGGTTACAAGTAATTTAAAACGATTTCTTCATTATCTAACCCGTTGCCATGGCTTATGGCTTAACTTTGGTCAGTTATTTTGAAACATTTCTTAGGGCTGATTTTTAACCGACTTCAAAAAGGAGGAGGTTATCAATTCGGATGTTTATATATTTTTATGTATGTTCGGGCATAACTCCGTCATATATGGACGGATTTGAAACATTGTTTTTTTTGTTCGATAGAGGTTTATTCCGAAATGGTCCCATTTAAATTTCGTAAAGATCTGGTGAAGTGTTTTGGAGACCGACAACGGAACTTCAATAAATACCAGTAAAACAACCGCGATTGCTGCTATCGCATATGTATGCATTATTTACACAATCGATAACATCACGTCTGTGCCCTATAAACGCAGATGCAGTACGCAGATGTGTTAACGAAAATACATAGTTTGGCTAAAAATTTTTTTTTCCTCAGTGCCCCGTTACGTAAACTCTAACCCAGAGCTCTCAAACCACCACACCGCCTTACATACGTTTTTTAATCATTTTAGACCTACAACAGCTGCCGACAAAATGTTGATCTCCGCTGATAATGTAAAGCATCCTCTACAAAACGAGTGGAGTTTCTGGATGTTCATAAATCGTGAAAAGAATTGGAAAGCCAATTTAGTTGAGCTCACCTCTTTTGACACAGTTGAAGACTATTGGTGGTAAGTGTACCTATCTGAATTGATAATGACGTGATGGACCGTAATTCACCTGTTCTCATCTAAAAAAAAACTATTTTACAAAAAAAAAAAAAACAACCGACCACAAAGTGAAAAATAACTTTAATTTCGGAAGTCGGTGTCGTCAGTTTCACATTTCGTTTTTTGACACCGACTTCCGAAATTAAAGTTATTTTTCACTTTGTAGTTCTACCTACCCCAAACGAATACATTTAACACTACTTGCTATGTAAATATCAGTGACAGGAAGTTATTAAAACATCATCAATATAAACCAGGGCTCGGAAACCGGTTGAAATTCTTAACCGGTTACGGTCATTGACCCCAAACCGAAATCGATTTAGGTTAAGGTTTGCACTTTACCGGTTTTTACCGGTTTTTGCGGGAAACCGGTTTTTCATGAATTTTGGTTATGAAAGTGAAAATTAACCGGTTAAACACCCCCCGCCCCCTAACTAAGCAAGTCGCAACATGAATCTACCCGCACCATTTAAGTTCTCCGGTTGTATTTGACGTCCTCAGATCAAACATTTTTTTTCCTAATGTTTTCTGGGGTACTAAATGTACTAATGTCACTATAACTTCTTGGAAGTGTTAAAAAAGTAGACGAAAAATATTTACGACTTACGGAATTAACCGGTTAATTTGGGTGTCAAAACCGTTTGTGCTTATGTAACCGGTAACCTTTGTCATTTGGGTTACATATGAACAGTTCACTTGTTTAACCGGTTAATGAGGGAACGATATATTTACCGGTATTTCATCGAAATTAACCGCTCTTTTTAAACCGGTTCAGAGCCCTGATATAAACTAAGTGGAAAAAAATATTATTGAAGCTAACAAGCAAACAAGGATTCTCCCCACTGTACTAGATTATGTTAAGTATTTAAGGTGATGCAATAAACATTTTTATTTTTGTTATTATTAACCGAATACTACCAAAGCTAATTTAATAAAATTTCTATGGGACCACCCCTGAGGCATACCTTATTCATTAAAAAAATAATTTTGCAAATCGGCTTATGAATGAATAACGGAGTTCTGAGGTAACAAACATAAAAAAAAATATTCTACCGAATTGAGAACCTCATCCTGTTTTGAAGTCGGTTAAAAATGTGGTTGGTGCAGTATGTATTTTTCATTCTTCAAACCTGCAGCTTCTGCAACTTTCATTCATGTAATTTATTTATGCATAAGTATATTTTCTTGCACAACGCCACAGAATACATAATAGTAGGTATAAATAACAACGCTAAAAGAAAGGTTTAATACTTGTTTAATATTTGAAGCCCATGTCTGTCCGTGGCATCGTAGCTCCCAAACGGATAAACCGATTTTGTATCCGATTTCAACGAGTTTTTTTTAAGATTGATGTTTTTAGGGTTCTGTACCCAAAGGGTAAAACGGGACCCTATTACTAAGACTCCGCTGTCTTTCCGACCGTCCGTCTGTCACCAGGCTGTATCTCATGAACCGTGATAGTTAGACAGTTGGAATTTTCACAAATGATGTATTTCTGTTGCCGCTATAACAAGAAATACTAAAAAAATAGAATAAAATAAATATTTATGGGGGCTCCCATACAACAAACGTGTTTTTTTTTTTTTTGCCGTTTTTATAGATAATGGTACGGAACCCTTCCTGCGCGAATCCGACTCGCACTTGGCCGGTTTTTTTTACTATAAGAATGATGATTGTTCCTACAGTTTGTACCACCACATGAAGGTACCTTCCGAGCTGAGGCTAGGGCAAGACTACTTGGTGTTTAAAAAGGGAATCAAGCCGATGTGGGAGGACGAAGCGAACAAGTATGGTGGTCGGTTGTTAATCATGCTGGATGGCGTGCATGCTGTGTATATGGATGCGATCTGGTCAGATGCAGTAAGTAAACGGGGGGTATCCTTTATCTATCGTACTAGCTTCTGCTCGCGATTTCGTTCGCGTGTAATTTCCCTACCCACCCCGTCGGATCACGTCGCCCACCCGCGCTATTACTTTGTTTTCGGTTAACGTTATTTCTGATTTTTTAGGGTTTTGTACCTCAAAAGGAAAAAACGGAACCCTTATGGGATCACTTTGTTGTCGTATGTACAGACATACGGCTACAAAGTGATCCTATAAGGGTTTTACGCGTGGAGGTATCGAGTTGAAATTAAAACCGTATACTCAGGTCTACAGTCCCTTGAAGCTGTGAAAAAAGATCAAACTTTTAAGTTAACGTGAAAAAAGATACGGCCGTTTATGCCGAAAAAAACGTATACAATGTGTAACGTTAAATGCGCAAAACCTGAAAATAGTTTGATCAGAATAACGAGCACAATTAATTGAACCACTTTTTAATATAGGTCACATTTTTCAAAAAATCTTCATTAAAAACGTTGCCGTCTCTATTTATTAATAGGTCAAGCAAGCCAATGTCACCGCGGCGCAGCGGCCCGGTGACGACTCCTCCCTCGATAAAGCGTCGTCGCAGACGCAAGAAACGATCAGAATGGCCAGTAAAACTAAAACTGCACATAAAACCTTTACAATTGTTTTTATGACTTATTTTCTGTCTGAAATAGGTCAATTGAATTAAAAATCAGTTGGGGTGTCTGCGGTTTTGCGCATTTAACGTTACACGTTGTATACGACAGACAAAAGTATATACGACACAGGGTACTATAAATACTTATAGATACTTCCCGTTAATCTAGAATCATGAAATTTGGCAAGAAGCGATGTAGCACAAGTAAAGGAAAAAAATCCGAAAACCGTATCTTTATAGTTACATAACTACGTACGGAACCCTGGGTGCGCAAGTCCAACTCGCATTTGACCGTTTTTTTTTCTTTTTGTTCAGCTGCTAAGGGTCCTGGACTCCTGGCGTGACGTAAACTAGCCTATATGCAAAAATATTTTTTCTTATCCGATTGTCAGTTCCAGAGATTAGGGCGTTCAAACAAACAAATAAAACTCTTCAGCTTTGTTATTAGTATAGATAGATATGGAGGGGCCCGTGGCTAAATAATAACAGCCGCACAGATCGATCGATCAGGTTAAGCTAGCCGCGGTTGGTCTGTGGATGGGTGACCATCTTTACATACCGAGACCCCTCCGTGCCTCGGAAAGCACGTTAAGCCGTTGGTCCCGGCTGTCGTTCATAAATCTTTGACAGTCGTTACGGGTAGTCAGAAGCCCGAAAGTCTGACAACCAGTCTTACCTAGGGGTATCGTATTACCACAGTAAATAAATATACTGTGGTATTACCCAGTAACTGGGTTGTGGAGGTCAGATAGGCAGTCGCTCCATGTAAAATACTGGTATTCAGCTGCATCCGGTTAGACTGGAAGCCGACCCCAACATAGTTGGGAAAAGGCTATGCAGATGATGAGATATAGTATCAACGGTATGTACTTAGGTACACAGTTTAGTGTTCGTAGGTCCGTCTGCCTCGTTGGCCCAGAGGTCGCAAGCACTCCCGCTGAGCGTCCTCGGTTTCATTCCCCGGTCGGTCAAAGTGTTATTGGATTTTTAAATCTGCCCGTCGATTCTGCTGGTCGATTCTGTAAAAATCTCACCGTGAAATCATGACTGAAATGAGCACTTAATAGTGTTAATCCCTAGCCAATGACGGCTCACTCCACGCTCACTTCACCCAAGCTTTCACGGTGAGATGGTTACTCCCTACTATTAGGGAATGACAGAGGTCACTTCCCGCTCAGTTCACCTGAGTTCTCACGGTGAGATTTTTACAGAATAGCACTGCTGGAAGTTTTCAGTAGCATTCCAGAGTCTGGATTTGTGCTCGGTTGATAGCATTTGGCTCGCCCCCTATTACATGGGACTTGAACATTACTTGCGCAATGTGTACTCACTATAACAGCCGGTCGATTCTGTAAAAATCTCACCGTGAAATCATAGGTGAAGTGAGCTTGAAGTGAGCAGTCAATAGTGTTAATACCTAGCATTAGTCTACCTACTGAATCTCACTTCACGCTTACTTCACCTAAGATCACACGGTAAGATTTTTAAACATAGAATAGCACTACAGGTGCACTTCTGTCTGACCCTTCGAGGAATAGAGGCGTGATGTTACGCTATTTCTAGGTAGGTATAGATTTCCTGTTAGGTTAGGACTCGTTATTGTTTTTTATTAATTACTAGCGGCTCGCCCCAGCTTCGCACGTGTCTTTTTTAAATTTCCGAAATTTTCTTCATACAAACCTTGTCCTGGCAATACCGAACACAACAAAAAAGAATTATCCAATTTGGTGCAGTCATTCGGAAGTAATGCGCGTACAGACATTTCGGCGAATTTGTTTTATACTATGTAAGGATAATTAAACTACTTTGAACAAAAGAGCCATTTTCAATAGGGTTCCTGCTATGGGTGAAAAGAAACCATAAAAAAAAATGACTCAGTTAATGGATTTTTTCGCTAGGTAAGTACAATGTTTTCAGGTTTCACACTTAACCCGTGAGAAGGCGCGCCTAATTTTCTTACACGAGTAGGCGCGCGCGAGCAAATTGCTCACACTATCATAAATGTTTATATTTTTAGTGTTTCTATATTTATTGGCTTATAATGTATTTAAATAAATAACACAAGGTTTAGTAAGTAAGAAAACAAGTATTTTAATCAAAACTATTAAACATAATAGCAACTTCTAACGCAAATAACAAAACAACCTAGTATTAATTAATTTTTTGGCACGTTTCATAAAAATCACAATAAAAACTGTTCCATAACAAAAACTAAAAAGTGTTATTCATCCATTAAATCTACACTAATGTGCCTCTCGAAACACACTGAACACATGTATTTTACATGTTTGGTGCAAAGTAATTGCTGGGCGCGTGATGAGCAAATTGCCGCACGTTGGTACACGGCCTCCACAAACGCCTTGCTGCGCGGTCGCAACGCCACTGAGCGGATCGAGAATTGCGTCAGGGGAGAGGGGGTGAATATTTAGGAAGGTACTTAAGTGCTTGAATTGGTGTGGCATGGGAAAGACAAAAAATTTTTGAATTAGATTTTTGTGTGAGCAAATTGCTCATAGCGCGCCTTCTCACGGGTTAATTGACGGGAACATTTTTAGAAATATTTTGATGTTTTTTCGTTTCTACTGCATTCAATTAATTTTTGAATTAATCTGCATTAAATGATCTATACAATGGTATATAAATTAAGTAGGTTTTGTGTACTAGTAGAAACAGTTGCAGAAAGAAAGCAAAAAAAAAAACGATCGTAAAGCACTCTCTAATACAACGTGTAACGTTAAAAGCGCAAAACCTGAAAATAGTTTGATCAGAATAACGAGCAGAATCAATTGAACCAATTTTTAATATAGGTCACATTTTTCAAAAAATCTTCAGTAAAAACGTTGCCGTGTCTATTTATTAATAGATCAAGCAAGTCATCACATGCGCAAATCCGCCAAAATAGGTAAACAAACAGAAATTGTTGTCGACCAATTTAACTTTTTCTCATACGCGGGATAATAATAGCTTTTATTTCAATGCAAATACGAATCTTCCATACAGTACCATGTATAAGACAATTTGAAGTAAACAATAATGCTACCTATATTTTTTTAACTTATACGTAACCTATGGGTAAGAAAGAGAAAATTAATGACGATCTGCACGGAGGCGGGACGTGCGAAATACTTGATAGTGGCCATTTTACTTCAGTCTGAGCGGCGCCGGCACATGCGTCACAGGTGTAATTGTTTTATCCCGATACCCTGGCGGCGCGTGCGCGCGAATTTCGGGACTATTGTGTTTTTGTACACAAACATTCAATATTGTGAAATAAAGAGAATGTTGGCGAAAGTTTTTCCAAAGCCTGGAAAAGTGTGATGGAAACATTTAAATCACTGTTCAAAGATAACCTATGTTCTTTGTGAGCGTAGATACTAAATAACAATGTCAGCGCGGCGCAGCGGCCCGGTGACGAATCCTCCCTCGATAGAGCGTCGTCGCAGACGCAAGAAACGATCAGAATTGCCAGTAAAACTAATAGAGCACATAAAACTTTTACAATTTTTTTAATGACTTATTTTCTCTCTGAAATAGGTCATTTGAATTAAAAACCATTTGGGACGTCTGAGGTTTTGCGCATTTAACGTTAGACGTATAACTAACTAACCTTAGTTACATCATTACATGAATAAATAGGTACCTACTGACATTGTTTCACCTACTTGTAAATGCGCGCTGAGTGCTGCTCTTAAAACAGTATTGATAACGAAATCACTGTGTTATAATCAGTGATCGGAATAGGCTGAGTATATTTACCTAAAGTTTAAAGAACAGAGACGGAAATCGGAGACTTCCTTATGAGTATTTTTTTTTACCGGTAAAGGAGGATGGCGAGGTTGCATGTACAATGGGACCCACTGTTAGGAGTATCGTGCAGTACGGAAACTTATACATAGTTGTAGAACTATATAAAACTAGCAAAAAAGCAAATGGGCAGTAAGTCGTAGAGGCTGGGAGAAAAAAGATATGCAATGTAAAAGATTATAACCTAAAACTAATCTAATAGTGCTTATTTAATAATATAATACAATATCTTGTTTATATATTATGTAGTTTCAAAAATGTGATCAAACAGAATAGAAATATTTACCAACACTACCATCGTGTTTCTGTATCAGTCTCTCTGGCAAAATATAGGTAGGTACTTACATACCTACTCAAAATAAAAAATACGTCTGGAAGCTAGGAACTAGAAAATAGTGACATGGTCAAAACGAGATATGAAAATGAAATTAATACTGTAAGCATAGACTGGATTGATATAGGATGAAACTACTCGTATAATCACCGACTTCTACTCCTAATACGAAACACGGTGCGTTTAATTACTGCATGATGACTTATTTTTATGTAAATAAAATTCTTTTCTAACTTTTAATTCCCATCATCTAGTGACTCAATATTTTTTATATAATCCTCTTATAAACTCTTAATTATAGTAAATATGAACTTGCAAGTGAACGTCACTTGGTTAATTTATAAATAATGTGGGTCCAAACTCGCCATCCTCCTTTACCGGAACTTTAATTATGTAACTTTCAATATCTTATTTTATAAGATACTGAGAGTTACATAGTTAAAGTTCATAAAAACATAAAAAAATAGTTACATAAAAAAAAATCCTATTTTATAATTTCAGTATCTGACTTTTCATAAGTCCCTGCTCTGTGATGACGTTTTTAGTCAAGTCACAGGAGACACAAAAATCTCGTAACGTTGCAAAAAATTGCACAATAGGTATGTTATAATTATTATTATTGAGATGTTTTTAGAATAGATACCAATACTGTTAATCCAAGTTTACGGCTTCGAAAGACCGGTGCTAAGAATGTATGTAGAGAGTGACTTACGCGTAGGATGCATCTTTTAGAATTTACAAGCCAAAAACTGAAAGAAGTCTGAAAATTTCGAGGTTTTACGAGCACCACGCAAAAACAACATCCAAAAAAAATTAAAGATACGGTGCCAATTTTGCAACCTAAGTGCTCATACACACGATCGACATGCGTCAACGACGGAGGCAAATGCAACCGTTGACGCGTATGGCTCGTATGTATGCACACTAAGATGTTTTAAATGACTGGCCTTTTTGGAAATAGAGAAATAAGCTCAAAATATAGGCATTTTTACAGGTGCTGCTTTTGATCGGAGAGACCTTCGAACACGCGGACGAAATCACCGGAGTTGTCGTCAATGTTAGAGACAAGAACAAAATCTGTGAGTTTCAACTACACTGGACCCCCGGTAATCCGACAAACGTTTTGCAGGGCAGTGTCGAGATTATAGAGTACTGCCTAAGACACCCCCGCCCCCTATAGACCGGCATTTTTTAAAAAAGAGTACCTTGTAATCCGACAAATTACAGCAGGGTAATTGCGTAACACACTATCAGTAGCAATGGGTTTCATTTTGACAGTTCAACAACATTCATTGCGTTATTTACGTTGTTGTGCAGACACATTTTTCGAACATATGGAGCAATGGATTAACAATATGCTTCAAAATGATTCAAATTGAGAGTAATAGTGTGTTACGCAATTAGGGTGCTGATCCAATCCACTACATATAAGATTCTATATGTTATATGTAGTGGTGGCGCGTACAAGTTGTAACCTGTTCAATAATGTATTATCTACATTAGCGAAGATTGTCAAAAAAATATGCAATAACATGTCTGATTACAGGGGATGCTGGATTAGACAGGGGCTGGAATAACCGGGGGTCCACTGTATTTACATTACATTATTAGAATTAGGTTTTGACATTACACTCACACCATGGATATTCACTCAAGTCAGCTTCTCCACGACCTTGCTGGCTGGCTAATGTACCGCGTGGCAGAACGGCGACGTGCAGCCTGTTACCATGGATTCAGTACATGGTTCTTAAATAATAATAATAATAATATTCCACAACTTTCACACAACGCCATCTAGTCCCAAACTAAGCAGAGCTTGTGCTATGAGTACTAGACAACTGATAAACATACATTATATACATATTTCTAAATACATACATATTATAGATAAATTACACCCAGACGAACAAATGATCGTGCTCATCACATAAACATTTGTCCTAGGTGGGAATCGACCCATTCATTTGTATATACCGTGCAGGTATTGCACTTTTTTATGAACCAGCAGCTGATTGTTACGATTCCGTACCAAAATGGTAAAAAGGAAACGTTAAAAGGAAGGTTCGCATATTCCCAAGCATTTTTTTTTGCAGGCCGCATAGTTTTTGACTTTTGATGAAAAATGTAAAAAAAAAAAATTACCGTTCTCCCCTTATCTCCAAAGTTTGCATAGAGAAAAATCTGAAATTATTCTATGTGATAGAAGTTTATGTAAACATTACAGAAAACATAAAACGATTTATCTAAATAGCACACTTTTTCAGAAATCATCAACAAAATTTACATTAGTTCTATTATCGGTCAAGAGATGGCGCTGACTTAAAACTACATTATTCTACATCGCAGTGTTAAAATTCTCTGACGAATATATCACCGGGACACGACGGTCTCAGCATCGAGCATCTGCAGCATGCAGGTGTTCACTTGCCTAGGGTCCTGTCCATGTTATTTACCTTCTGTCTGCGTCATAACTACCTACCAGATGATCTCATGAAGACCACAGTAGTACCTATAGTTAAGAATAGGACTGGTGACGCATCTGACATGGTTATGCATAATATTAGCTATGCTGATGACATGGTACTGCTGGGAAGTTCCTCCGGCATGTTCGCCGACCTCGGCACGGACGGCTTTCAGGCGATGCTTCGGAAAAGATCGGCCTCCCTGTGGTTTCGGGTAGAGCGTAGCACCAACACGCTTCCGAACGTGGTGTCGGATGGAGTGGACACCCAAATCCTGAGGCATTGGTCATCCATTCATGTCCAAAATAATAATCATTATAATCATTTTACTAACATAGCTTTAAGTATCCCAACATATGGACTTGTAATCAATTATTTAGTCTGAAATAAATATTTTCATTTCATTTCATTTCATATAGGCCTCGCCGATGAAAATTTAATATATGATGGTACGTAACCCTCGGTGCGTGAGTCCGAGTCGCTCATGACCTTTTTTTTTTTTTGATAACCGAAGAAAAATTTCGGTTTTTGGTCTTCTGTCATATTCTTCCAGGCAATACGGGAGAAGACCAAAAACCCACAAGGAACTTTTCATCATTCATACGACGTCTATTTATTACCTTTTCGCGCCCTAACGACTGAGCGGATTTCGATGTAATTCGGTTATTCGGCTCACAGTAGACCATGACCTGGGTTAAGACATATAATACTTTTTATCCCGGTAGACGTTCCCGAGGGATAATTTCCGACCACCACAGGAGAGAAATTACGAGCAAAATTTTTTAGGTATCTACTTATTCTATAATCAAATACCTACTTAACTTTTTCAGCTATTTGGATGCGCAGTGTCAACCGTAAAGCAGTCTTCGAGATCGGCAAGAAGTTGAGGGTACAGTTTCGAATACCTTGCAAGATGTGCTTTTATAAACACAACTCGTCCGCATCTTTGTACTCTTTTTAAGTTTGTTATTACGAATATAACATAGGTATAGGTAAGTTTAGAATAGATATGTTTATGGGTCCGTATGAGAGATACAGTCAGCGATCAGTCAATATTTAAAATCTAGTTATCGAGCTAAATATTTAATTTTAATCGGCACAGAAGTAAAATTAAAAGTAAATTATTTTAGCTTATTATATGAAATGATGAAATACAATAACCTATATCGAATTATTTTGTGTCAATTAGGAAGTGTAAAAGACTTGTCGCCGACCGTACCACTATAATTACAGTGCGGCGGACGAGAGAACGAGAGGCGTGATCACTTCACCCTTTCACGACACTTCATGAATCTGGTGAAGTGATCACGCCGACTCGTCAGGACTATTCTAATAAAAAAAAATAAAAAAAAGTTACATTGAGATTCTGACTGAGTTTCTGTTTTGCTATTTAATTTTAAAATCTCACAAAATAGTAATGTTTTGACAACTAAAATAATAGCGTTGAAATTATATAAAATGATCAATAGAATTAGCATAAAAATATGATTACAATTTCGATTATGATTGTAAATGTATGCTTGGTCAATCCCTAGTGTCAGGTGGGATGACATTGACAGCTCACTCCACGCTCACTTCACCTAGCAGATGTATTATTTTATTAACGTAGCGATTACAGTATTTCTGTGATATTCGAGAGTATGCTATGTGCGACCATAAAGTACAAATAAATATTCACAATATTTTTATATTATGTCAAGTTGTTTTCCTTTTTTTTTGTAATAATTCCAAACCAGAAAGTGTAAGCTTTGAATCAAAACATGTCACCAAAATTGTCAGTGTGCATACACACGAGCGACACACGTCTACGGCAGAGTTGCCTCTGTTGTAGACGCTTTTCGCTCGTGTGCTTGAGCACTTAGTAGCAGGATTTCATGAACTGACAGAAAAACGCAAAAACACTGCCCGATGTGGATTGGTCCTAACGGTCAGCAGTAAGGGATTGGACACATCACCACGGCACGACGCCGCTACCGGGAGACGGCACGGCGGCGTGCCGCGGCACAGTGCCGTGTACGGTGCACCGCGGGCACAAGGCACCCAGCTAGCAAAACTTGGTATTACAAGTATCCTAAGAGCATATTTTGCTTACTCTTTTAGTACACTTACAAACGTTGGTAAGTGTGGAATTGGGCGCACTTTGTAAGAGTGTTTGCCCTTATTGTTATTGTATTATGCTCTTATCAAGAATGTTTTCAATCTTATAGTGATCTGCCTAGTGCCGTTGTAAAAGCAATTAGTCTTACAAGTGTCTTACACTGGCATGGTGTAAAGGTAAAATGCCATTGTGTAGCCTTACGAATGCCGTTCTAAGTGTGCTTCGCCTTATTTGCCTCTTTGTGATCTCAATGTAAGAGTATTTTTAAGTATGTAGAACATTTTAACAAACAGTTGTGCGCATGCAGTGAATATAATAAAAATCTTTAAAAAAGTAAGTACTTAACTTACTTTAGTAGTAGTAACTTTTATAATTTAAAATATTTCTACGTTACTTCTATCTTACCTACTATTATTATAATGTTGAACTACCTGCGGAGTAGGTTTATTCGAAGTATTTTTAATGTAAATAACATTAAAATCTCGGGCCATTTCTGAGATGTGTTTTTGAATAATAGTTATTAATTTAGTAAAATATGAAATAATACAAAATGTCACCATTTTTCCATTATTTACAATCTTACTTAAAGTGTACTTCATCAGAACATTTAAAAGCTCAATCGTTTTTAGTTAAATGCACTGTCAGACTAGATATTTTTATATGACTCTAGTTAAGTGAGTTTAAAGACCATTGCTCCTATTAAACACTAGCCTAAAACAATTATCGGTGGCCATTGACAGTGAAGAATACTTATATCAATAAATGAGATCGGTAATATAATTAATAAAGCATGCTTACGACGTTTGTGAGCTTAAATGTTCTTTTATACAACTTCCAACATGCTACTACTCTTTAATATGATTTAGCTCAGAAAAATTACACTTATAATTTATTGGTTCTTCAACAGTTGTATATCATGCTTTAGTAAGATCAGTACTCTTTTAAAATACTTACCCAAGAAATCTATAAGAACATACGATCTTATAAGATGCCTAAATAAGTATAAAAAAATATCAAGAGTAATTAGTCTTACACAAGTGCGCTTGTAAACTTTTGCTCTTATAAATATTTTTACAAGGAGTTCTTCTATGTATCAATAAGACTTTTTTATAAGTTTATACATTCTTTTAGTTCAAATCCCCATTATACATGCCTTTATAAGAGGCCCCTTCTTAATCAGGACACTTATAAATGTTTTACAATGCTTTTATTCTTTTAAGTAATTATTTACAAGACTATTTTGCTAGCTGGGCAGCAACCATCGTTCATTTTTTGTCTTGAATCTCCAGAGATGACATGGACCGCGAAAGACGTATTATTCTGCTCCTGTTACTAAGACGACGAATGAAGAAAAAAGCAGATTCAAAGAAAATATTGGGTATGGGGTAATTAACGGCACTGTGCCGCGGCACGACGCCGTGCCGTCTCCCGGTAGCGGCGTCGTGCCGTTACACGCTGGCCGTTGCCGTACCGTAGACACGTGTCCACGCCCTAATGCTTGCTTCACCTTACCATCAACATTTCAACCGAAAGATGACCACTGCTGGACATAGGCTTCCCCCAAGAGTCGTCACATCGAATGGTCCTGCGCTTCTCGTATACAGCGTATTCCTTCGGACTTCGAAAGATCCACCGGTCCACGTTGTTGGAAATGCGTGCGCCTCCCAAAGCTGCGTCTTCGGGAGGCTTCCCAAAAGGTGTGTCTTTCGCTACGCGGTCGCCACCCTAGAACCTTTCAGCCCCCATCGGCCATCTGTGTATTTACTTATTTATTTATGAATGCCTTAGGCATTCTCTACGACTCAACCAAGGCTGGTGGATAGATAACATGGCACGTGTATCGTTTAAATGAAAAAAAGAATATTATAAAGGTATCCGTTCTGCGAGCAATGTACTCTGCCGCCTGCCACAACCAATGTACCACACAGTGTACCATTCCCACCATTCCCACACTCGGTTTCGTACACTATTCTAACGAGATGATCAGGATAATGAATAGAGTGAAATAATAGCAATAATAAAAACTTTTATTGTTAAGCTAAACATAGGAGAAGACAAAACATTTATAATATCGTGCACGTTCTGGAGCTGGTCTGGTTTCTGATCTCCGTCTCAACGGTTTCTTCCACTTTGTGGATACTGTCCTCCGCTGTGTCGAGGCCTTTGTGGACGTTTTCTGGAAAGAAATGGTTTCGCTGATATAACTGCCGGTCTTTTCTGTAAAAATCTAACCGCGAAATCTTAGGTGAAGTCAGCTGTCATTTCACCTGATGCTAGGGATTGACGCTATTGACAGCTCACTTCACCTAAGATTTCGCGGTTAGATTTTTACAGAATAGTTCGGCTGCCTTCTACTCGTAAATAAACTGAAACGGTGTGAATTTTATTATGAAGGGTGGGATAGATTATATCTATGACACAAACAGGGTGCCCGGTAATAAGTGTATAACCTTGAAATGGCTGATATAAAAAACTAATTGTCTGTCATAAAAATGCAATATATTTTTTGTTTGTTAGTAATGAGACTAATACAACCTAACTATTCACAATTCACTCATTACTGGGCATTGTGTACAAGAATTTAAAATAATGTGAATGTCTATTTATAAAAACATGTCTGTTAATCCTGCTTGAGATCAATTTGTTTTTGTTTTATTTATTTTTTTAAACACATTTTAATATTTCCATTACGTAATTACCGGGTAGTCTGTACTCTATGGGTCTTGTATTTATTTGGTAAACGACAAGTAAATAAGGTTTGTCATCTATTGCGCCTTTTTGTAGGCAGTTTCATAAGTCTTTTCCATCCACATGTTCTTGATGTCTTAAATTATTGTTATTTTACTTATTAGGGACAACAAACAGCAGTATATTAAATATGACACATGATTGGAGTACTAAACTAATAGAATTAACAAATACACTACTCACGACGTTATCCACTTTATCTTACCACGTTATATCAAATTAACGTACTCGGGTAATAATGATAAAACATTGCCTTAATTACCTACCCTGTTTTTACCCTGATTTTTATTGTCTTTATTATTATCTTATTGTTCTACTTACAAATGAATAATCTTAAGCAGAAAAAGATCACCAAACAGGGTACGAGAAACCTAAGTAGGTTCGTTATGCAGCGACAACAGCTGTAAACAACGTAAAGTAAACAAACACAAATGTAAACAACTTACCAACAACTTTTTCTTCGATGACTTTCCCTTTCCCCATACAAGAATGTTCTTTGTCTCTGATAGTCTGAAACATACGCGCGAAGCGTCCTTTCTCTGGAGTTTTGTGAACTACAACGTCACTTTCCTCATTATGCACTGCGTCTTCAGGAATGTCAATGTGGTCTTCACTCCGGACAATGGGCATCACAGCTTGCGTCTTAGTTTTGCCTGCCTGCGGACTAGACTTATCTGATCCACAGGGTATAGTCTCATTCTCAGATTGTCCTGCTTCGCTTTTCTGCCCATCGTCACTATGTTTACTGAGAACCGGACTTATCTGACTTAAGTCAGGAATGTGGAGTAGTTCTGGTAATATTGGCGTCTTCGGCGGAGGTGAATTTGCTACCTCTATCATTTTGTTCGGTATGTCAAGAATTTTCTTCGCTTCATCATGCACTATGGGAGGAACCACTGCAGCTTTCTTCACGAACTCCTCAACAATTTCCACTTTCTCATTCACATTATCAGTAACAGTCGTAACGACTTCTTCCACTTTATTTTCAGCCTTGTCGGCCATCGTGTCCATATTCTCGATGACCTCCATAACTTTTGTTTCTCCATTAGAGGCAAGCGTATCATTCGCGTCTGTTTTTATATCGGGAGCGTCATGCGTGCTTCCGTTTTCGTTCTCAAGGTCGTTTATGTTTACTATGTGGGAGCCGCTGACGTTGGCTTCTAATGAATCTATCGATCCGGACTCTTCGTTCACATTTCCATTCACGTTATCGGTGTTGTGCACGTCAACGTTAGAGTTCGTGATGTCCTCGATTACATGCGAGTGCTCTTCGGATTTGTTCATGGTTGGTACTTTCTGTAGCGGTGGGAGTTCAGTTAGGGAGATCTGTCTAGTTTGTTCGTCCACTACGTTGAAGTCGTTGTTTGTGAAATCCGCGTTGGAGCCCTTGGTGGCGGTGAGTAAGGTGTGGCACCCTCCGCAGGCCACATTGTCTACGATGTGCCCATTCATAGCGGTGACCCGCTTAGGTGTGTATTGATTGGGGACCGCTTCGTTCGCGTTGTCAGCATCGTCGATTTCCTCCAAACAAAGTTTATTGTGCCGGGACTCGCCGCAGGCGTAAAGCAATCCGTTGTCTGCAACGTAAAACGAAGTTTTATACGTCCAGCGACGACCAATGGTAATCGAATACTGTTCATACGGCTCGCCGAGGGCAATTTAGACACTATATTTATGTTGACGTGACAATGAAAATGAGCCAATTACATTAGGTATCGAATGTGTGCCAGTAATAAATGGCCGCTTTTGATGAGCTGGAAGGAGCTTTTAAATAAATGAAATGTGTGTCATTTCCTTGATATTCAGTGAATGCAAAGTGTCTAAATAAATATTGGACACGTACGTACGTAATTGTGTTTACGAAAAGGTCTGAGGTCAAACTGTAAATGTAGCACATTTATTTGTTTACTGTGCATTCGTTGATTAGAGTATTTTGTCACAACACACGGTAAAAAGTGAAAGTAATGCATTTTTATTTCTATTACTGATTTACAACACACATAATGACACGTTCTCGAACTACGAGCACACAATACATAACATAGACTTGCCGCTCACAGCGTGTCTTACGACTACTAACAGTGAAAGGCTTACGAAAACCTTTCCACAACAAAATCAATATTACCTGTCACAAACGCAGTGTGCATTGCTCCACATGCGACCAGTTTCAGCTGGTAGCCATCGAACATCTTCTCCATGTCAATCTCGGTAGGTTCTGTCACATGTTCGACCTCCTTTGGAAGTCCGAGCTGTCCTTTCTCGTTGGAGCCGAAGGTCAGGATCTTGGACTCGTCCATGGAGAGCAGGAAGGTGTGGGCAGCGCCGCAGCATGCGCTTTTTATCGGGATGCTTAGTGGTAAGACTGTTGGGACGTACACTGTGGTGGGCTTGTCTGCTATACCCAGTTTCTGGTTCTCATTGTCGCCGGTGACGAAGACTGCGCCTATTGCTATTGGACATACAGTTAATGTATAAATTGTTGTTTATTTTGAAATTCGTGTGAACAGCAGTGCTATTCTGTAAAAACCTCACCGTGAGAACTTAGGTGAAATGAGCGGGAAGTGAGCTGTCATTAGGGATTAACACTATTGACACTGCTCACTTCAAGCTCACTTCACTTATGATTTCACGGTGAGATTTTTACAGAATCGACCGGCAGAACATTATGCGATCTATAGTCGTTTAAATTTATTAATAATTTATTTTCGTTTTTATCAGAAATGAATACACAGATGAAATTAAGGAATAAAGCAAATACGTACAGGACTGTTCACAAACGTCGTTAACAATATGATTTAACAAAGTGAACATGTATCGACGTTGTGTAGTTTTGCAAACTTTTGCGTTTTGCTAAATCACAGTGTAAATTAATTTAATGTAAGACTTTATTATTGTTCTGAGTCAAACCGAACGTGTTCAAAGGCAAAACTTCTGCCTAAATTGTTTTAGCAAGTGTATAAATTATCATAAAAAATAGTGTAAAATACTCATTTTTATTTTAATGAAAGAGCTAACATGTTGCCTGTCGTAGACATACATAATTGGAATGTGATTTGCGTAGATATCTCTATGCATAATGTAAATAAGCTCGTAGCTAAGTGCTACGGCGTAGACCGACCGCGTGCTACGACGTTTATTCTTTCGATGATTGCATCACCGCTGTGATTTATTTATTACACCCGCAACTTCGTTTGCGTAGAATTAAGAATTCCCGCCGTTTAGATCCTATTACCCGTTTTTCCGTAGGAATGAAGCATTTTCCCGCGGGAAAAAAGTAGCCTATATTCATCAGGGATAATGTCGGCTTCTAATGGTAAAACAATTTTTCAAATCGGTCCAGTAGTTTCGGAGCCTATTCAATACAAACAACCAATCAAATCTTTCCTCTTTATAATATTAGTGTAGATAAAGGCGCTTAAAACAGTGTTCGAACCTATCTGTTTTTTTTTTTAATCATGACAGGTTTCAATAAGTTACTATTGGAGATGGATTATGTTGGCAATATTCAATCATATTTCGTCGCACTACTTACCAGTAATGAATACGGTATGGTAGTATCCACACTCGACGAAGGCGATCTTTTCCATAAACTTGAGCTCGGTGAACTTAACGCACGACCGGGTGTCCTCGCCCAGTCCCAGTTGACCTTCGGTATTGGAGCCAGACACGAACACTCGCCCGTCATCTGATGGAAAAGAAGGAGTTAAGTCATCAATTGTATTAAACCATAGCATTCCATAGCAGATGTTAAACATTACTTAACTTTAATTAATGTTTAATTGCGACGACTGGGTCGGGCCAAAATTGTTCAATTTTTTTTTCTGCCAGTGAATTATAAATAGCAGTCCCGACTTGGGCAATTAGCGGTGTGAGACCGCCGTGCCTCGGACAGTACGTCAAGCCTCCTCCGCCTGATCTTTCTGGATTCGTGTCGGATTGCCGTACGTCCGTCGGACTATGAGAGTGAGGAAGAGAGAATGGTACTGTGTTTGCGCCACTTATGCACTATTATATCTCCTGTGTACCTGTCTAATTTCCGTTGATATTAGCAACTCATAATATATACTTTTTCGGCCAAAAACAAGAATTATCAAACATGGATATTTGACCCGAAAATTGACGAAAACCGAAAACGAAATTCTGTCATACTATATTTACCGGTAAGTATAGCGGTGTGGTTGCTGCCAGCTGAGAGCTGTTTGATGGGCCCGATGTCTCCCTCCAACTCTATATACTGTGGCACGGTGTGGTGCTCCAGGTCGCCGGTGCCCAGCTGACCCTCGTCATTGCACCCCACCGTATAGATCGCGTTCGAGTCTGGTGGCAAAAAGTTTATTTTATTATTAGTCTATTGATTTAATTCCTTAAACTAGAAACAGAAAAGATCGTAAAAGGTGCAATATCAATTTGCATGTGCTCGGTTGACGGACGTATGGTGGACACCGGTCATAGTATGTTTACATACTTCGGCAACGTCATCTCATTATTAGATTCGTTCGCTGACGGAGGCGCAGGTCAAACGCCGTAATGTGTCCCAAAAGTATCTGATGAAAGAGTAAACAAATCCAGTTTAGGTTAAATTCTTACCAGTGGAGGACTACGCCTGACGGCGGGGCGGTAAAATAAACGAAGCCCTCGCCCAGAAATGAACGTCGAAACGTTTTGCACGCTGCCTCGAAAAGATTAGGTTCTCTTTCGACCATAAATAGGAGATACTTTCTACGGCGAAGATTTTTACGCAATCACTCACTAAAGGGAACTATTTAGTAACAAATTCATAAAGGCATTTTGAAGATTTCTACTTTATATTTCACCACTTTTTTGCAACAATTATTATTTGAATGACATTAAATTGTAATTTTAAAAATCATCAACGACAAATTGAGGTAATAGAACTAACCTCACATGTGGAATCAAAAACATCTTTAAGGCGAATTTAAAATTAGAATTTTGGTTTTAAATATTCAAATAATATATGCAAAGCAAAAATAACAGACACCACAGGTACGTTTTCTGATCCGTTTGTTTACATTTTCATCACATACTTTTGGAACAGACCATAAATATTAGTAATAGTATTCTCATTACATTCAACAGGCAATTGCAACTACATTGTTACCTGTTACGAACACAGTATGTGCTCTCCCGCAAGCCACGAAGAGTGCTCTGTGCGGCTTCAGCCACTTGACGCAGCTTGGACGGGTGACCTCATCCTTGTGGCCTAGGCCTAGCTGGCCCCACGTGTTGCCCCCGAACACGAACACGCGGCCATTCTCTACAACAATAAATGAGTTATTTGTGGGCGTTGTAGACGATAAATACTTTGGGCGAAATAATAAGATAAAAAGGTTAAGGGATAAGGCTACAAACTCGGAAGACATCATTGAACTTGGTGTGGATTTTCCGGCTAAATTCTTACATTACACTTTACACGTTTTATCTGTATTTTTATTTGTTTTTATGTGATGTATCTGGCGTGTCTTAATCTGTGCTAATTAAATATATTTTCTTTCTTTAGGTATTCATATTTCACTTTTCAAGTAAATAGTAAAAGGAAAATCTTTCTAATTAATTATTCTTAATGTTAATCAACAAGATGTCAATAGTGTTCCATACTGGAGGCGCTACGAATGGAGCATTCATTTCTGAATTAGATTTTTACTTTTTCCAAATACGGTATCGACTTTTTAATATTAGTAGGTATTTTAAACACAGCTATTAGTGCCGTAGAGCTATGTTTCTTGCGGCGGCTGGACGTCTTACGTCTGAGATTGGCACGCTAGCCGGACTGAAGACCAGATAATTGATCCTGATACTCGTAACTACTGTAATTCAAATATCAGTGGGCTTTAATATCGAGGACTGTGTTTAGGTACAATGTAACCAAAACACGCAATGTCACAAGAGGCAGCTGACGCAATGGTGGGCGACTGTTTTTCAGGGGTCCTACTTAGTCATTTGTGGGGCAGGTGATGCAAGGAAGGTCAAGGAGACGGTTAACAGTGTACATACTAAATGCATGACACTTCATTTTTCGTTTACTATTCACCTAAGTGAATAGCGTAAATGCGTAATTACGCGTATGGTGTAATAGTGTGCGTATCGTTCTAAGATAGTTACCTCACAGAACTCTAGACTTAGTTGATCCGTCTTATTACAAAACGAGTTCAAACTAAAACCGTCGAGCCAGTAATCGTATTTTGGACTATATTCCGACTCCATAAAATTCTTAAAACATAATTGAACCCAGTTTTAAAGACAGTTTTTGCGATAAGAACTTATCGTACGTTGAAATAGAAATCAAAATACAATAACCGGTTCGAAGGTTTGGGCTCGGGACTAAAGTTAAAACTCATTTTGTTGTTAGACGGTAACTATATGTAGGTATCTTGTTGGTCTATTACAGTAGCCCGTCCGAATAGCGTTTGTTGGAGTTGAGTTGGAGAAAAATTTACGGCATGGTGTTGGATAAACTGCCATTAGCTAGACCAAAAATGAATAAAACCTTAGGAACAATCGGAATCAGACCTCTATAAATGTTATACAGAGTAGCAGGGGCGTACAAACTGTAACCATGAATTCAGCACATTTTAGACGCCCTAGTGTAGAAAATTTTCGTAGGTTATAAAAAAAAAATCTGCTGTGTCATAGAAAAGTGCAATGTGTGCGTTCGCGCAGCGGAATGTTGTTGAATTTAAAGATTTTAATTATGCAGATATTTAGTGTATGACGTCGTATAATTGTGTATGGTAAAAAAAAATTTGTGCACGCAGCAATTGTGGAGAAATTCACCAAAAACTGATTCCGCTGGGCGAACGTTGTCCTGGCGGAACTTTTTTTAATCCATAGACTTTAGAAGAAAAGAGATGTGTCCAAAAATTAGTGTGTATTTGTGTGTAATTGTGTATGTATGAATAAAATTACTGCATGCATAAACTTCGGAGAAATTCAAGTTTCCGCTGCGCGAACGTTTGGCCATTAGCTAGTTTTCATATAAAGCGCTTACATAGAGAGCTGTAGATTTTTACATACGTTGTTTTGAATTTGTTTATATTTGTTTAAAAAACAGATTTAGAAAAAATCGTAGGGCTTAAAAGATAAAAATATAAACGTAAAATACGCTTATTAGGTCTTAGTTCTTAAAGTATGCACTTTGGGGTCTAGATTTTCACGTTTATACAAACCTTGTAAGTGTCTGCAACATGTTGCCAAGTATCAATGATGTTCCGTTAGTAATTAAAGAGTTATAGGACATTTTACCATGAATAGATCACTGTTTACAAAGCAGTCAAATATCACGACGTTCTAAAGGAATTGCATGGTAAAATGTATGCTAATAATTAGTGTATTCATTCAACTATTCACATGCAAAATTTCATGTCATTAAATTCAGTAATTAAAGAAAAACAATTATAATACTGACGAAGCATCGAAAACCTACATAACCCGACCAAGTTCGGATGGCTACAAAAAAGCGGCCGTGCCATATATCTAAGAAACGTTCTTAACCTTCCAATATAGTATTTATTAATATGGTACAGTTACGTACACAAGCGTTAGGAAAAAAGAAAACAATTGCATTTCTTGAATGAAAAATATTTTTTTAATAATAACTTACTTTACTTTACTTTATTACTTGCTTTCCTTTTAAGGGGAGTATGTCTTAGTGATATAGAATCATATGCATAATTAATTATTGAAAAACAGCCGTTATTGCCATCTCTACACATAATCCCACAAAAAGAAAGTAGCTAATAAAAATCTGCCAACATTTCGTTACAATCTGGTCGGTCGTTTAGTTAATTCAGTAGTTATTCTGTAATTTTCTATTCAGTAGTTTGTCTTTAACCGAAAAACATCTACTTTGTTACGATTTTATTATAATATATGTCTAGTATAATAATGTATTATTACGAATTTAAGTAAATAGATATAGGATTAGATCAATCCGTAGATATTAACTTGGGTTTATGGTGTCTGTCCAATGTTAACATAATTATTATAATTTATCTGCCTAATAAACTACGTAAATGAATAAGTGTATAGCTATTAATTTATTATAAAATCTTACCTTATATCAGTTGTCCTTTTATCAGTTGTCTAGTACACACAAGCTCTGCTTAGTTTGGGACTAGATGGCGTTGTGTGAAAGTTGTGGAATATTATTATTATTATTATTATATCTGTTATCAGCTTCTCACTATCACTCACTCAATATACCTACTACATAATTATGTTAAGCTTCACTGTTACACTATAACATTAATAACACACTTTGTCAATATTATTATTACAGAGAATTGGCGATGCATAGCAAAACAACAGCGCATACGCACATTGTCCTTGACTGCACATTGGTTTGTGACTGGGAATAAAACAAAATCAGGTTCAAGTTCAACAGCAAACGAAAACATATTGCCCTCTCTTTTCTTCAAGGATGGAAGTACCGTTTCAAGCGGGAAGCCGCGTATCACTCGTTGCGCGCAGCGCGTTGTCTATTTTTTCACACTAGAATATTTTTGATCAATTCATAACTACAATACTTAGACTATTTAACCAAAGGACTAGCCTTAAGCGTACCGCTTCGAACAAAATAATTCTGCATATTTTGGTGGGGTGCGGGGGAACACGCTCACATGCATAAGTCAATACCAGTACAACGGCTTACCTACATCAATTAAAAAATCGATTCAAGAAGTAGTTTTTTTTAAGTTATTAGATTGTTTGATCCACTAAAGTTGCAAAGGGGAACGCTCGTGCATGCCTAGTCCATTGGTTAAATAGTGTAATAAGCTACAATATGATAAATATTTACCTAAACAGTAGTACTTACATGTGGTAATTATTTAACTTCCCTAAGGGGTCTATAGTTAGAATCCTGATCCGTGAAATCTTCAATAGAAATTAGCTGTATGAATTTTATTTGTCTTAAATAATATATCTAGATTATATCTCAAGTCTCAAGCGCATAGTTAAATAAAGTACCTACGTAAATAGTACCTACTTTTTGTCATAGTCAAATACATTTAAAAAAGTAGGTGTACAAAAATAAATGACCTATAAATTATATCGAAACAACAATTGTGTTATCACCTATACCAATTCAATACCGATATTATACTGTAAATTTTGGGATGTGACCTAAATATATTGCACGGCCGCTTTTTTGTAGCCATCCGAACTTGGTCGGGTTATGTAGGTTTTCGATGCTTCGTCAGTATTATAATTGTTTTTCTTTAATTACTGAATTTAATGACATGAAATTTTGCATGTGAATAGTTGAATGAATACACTAATTATTAGCATACATTTTACCATGCAATTCCTTTAGAACGTCGTGATATTTGACTGCTTTGTAAACAGTGATCTATTCATGGTAAATTGTCCTATAACTCTTTAATTACTAACGGAACATCATTGATACTTGGCAACATGTTGCAGACACTTACAAGGTTTGTATAAACGTGAAAATCTAGACCCCAAAGTGCATACTTTAAGAACTAAGACCTAATAAGCGTATTTTACGTTTATATTTTTATCTTTTAAGCCCTACGATTTTTTCTAAATCTGTTTTTTAAACAAATATAAACAAATTCAAAACAACGTATGTAAAAATCTACAGCTCTCTATGTAAGCGCTTTATATGAAAACTAGCTAATGGCCAAACGTTCGCGCAGCGGAAACTTGAATTTCTCCGAAGTTTATGCATGCAATAATTTTATTCATACATACACAATTACACACAAATACACACTAATTTTTGGACACATCTCTTTTCTTCTAAAGTCTATGGATTAAAAAAAGTTCCGCCAGGACAACGTTCGCCCAGCGGAATCAGTTTTTGGTGAATTTCTCCACAATGGCTGCGTGCACAAATTTTTTTTTACCATACACAATTATACGACGTCATACACTAAATATCTGCATAATCAAAATCTTTAAATTCAACAACATTCCGCTGTGCGAACGCACACAAGTGCAATGCCTACGCGGTCAAAATGTATGGATTTTTTTTTTTTAATAACCAACGTTACGTTTCGTTTTTATTTTGGACTGTGGTCACTATAGTTGGTGATCTTCCTGTGCGAGTCGCAATAAATACTTTTTCTTTCTTTCAAAGAAAGAAAGAAAAAGTACAGAATCATGTACCGAAGCCATGAGAACAGATTGCTTGTCAATGTTACTGCTGATGGATGGAGTGAAAGAATTAATATAACTTACGGCATATGACAGCGCTGTGTTCGTCGCCGCAGGAGATGGCGACGATAGGGTCGTTCTTGATGAAGAAGTGGCTCGGCTCATTCTCGGCGAAGTGGGACTTGCCGAATGTGAACACCGCACCTGTTTCTGTGGAACATATGTTTGAACTTTAGTACTATATAGGGCCGATTAATCAATCTTCAGATAACTTTTATCCGGAAGAATAAAAGTGCGGTCTTACAATTTCTGTAAATATAGAAAATATGTCTTATCGCCACATTTATTTTTCACATAAAAGTTATCTGCCCATTGAACTGCTTCATAGTCTCCCACAATATTGTAGTATACTTTAATATTATTACTAAACAATATTTCCATGTAATATTTTAATATTGTGTTGAGAAAATAAATGAATTATATTATCTATTAATTATTATTCATAGTGCCGAGGGGTCGATTCAAACTCACGACCTCTCTCTCGCCAGAAAATCAACATACAACTCTTTTCTACAAATATGAGTTTAATGAATACCGTATGTAAAAGTTTAGACTAGCCGTGCACCTTTATTCTTTTTCGTAGACTGCTACGCACGTCGTAGCCGATTGCTACGAGCTACAATTGTCATAATCTTCGTAGCCCGAACTTATGAGTAATAACATGTCGTTGTATGGTGATGTTAATCCATTAAAACGACACAAATATTATGTGAATATCACTATTAAATTTTGTTTTAACATTGACGAAAGAATCTACATATAAGTAGGTATGACTTGAGTCTGGTACTTGATTTATCGCTATAAAGCAATAATCATATTGCCCTTATCAAGAAATTAAATAAAGCCGTAATCAAACTATCGCCACTTGAGTCAATGTTATGATAATCATAAGTGCAGCCCTTACCTTAGCCTTGTGTAAATACTAGAACACAGGATATAATATGTACCTACTTACATATTTAATAAGTCCTTACTACTCGTGGCAAAATAATAACAGCGCACGGCTCGATCGAAGGTTATACGCTTGCCGCGGTCGGTTCGTGGATGGTTGACAAATCCATTACATATCGAGCTCCAGCTCCTCCGTGCCTCGTAAACCACGTTAAACCGTTGGTCTCGGCTGTCATTCGTAAATATTTGACCTGGCAAATATTTACGAATGATAGCCGGGACCAACGACTGCGTTACAGGAAGTCCAGAAGCCCGAAAGTCTGACAACCAGTCTTACCATGGGATTTCGTGTTACTCAGTAACTGGTTTGTGGAGGTTAAATAGGCAGTCGCCCCATGTAAAATACTGGTATTCAGCTGCATCTGGGTAGACGAAGCCGACCCCAACATGGGGAAAAGACGATACTGATTTTTTTTAATGATAAGTACTTCCTATTTTCGTAATTGCCCCGTTAATCTCGTGGTCGCAAGCGCGACTGCTGAGCGTGGGGTCCTGGGTTCTATTCCCGGGTCGGGTAAAGTGTTATTGAATTTTTCCATTAGGAATTTCTAAATTATGGCCCGAAGTTTGGAAGTCGGCGGTGTGATACCCCCGCGCCTCGGAAAGCACGTTAATCCGTTGGTCCTGCGCCTGATCTCTCTCCGGTCGTGTTGGATTGCCGTCCCATCGGACTATGAGAGTGAGGGAAGACAGAGTGCACCTGTGTCCGCGCACACTTGTGATTCTCCGTTGAGATTGGCCGCCATGGCCGAAATACGGTCTGGAGGACTTTATTATATATTTTCATAACATAATCGTGTTATGCAACAGCTGTGATTCAGACGTTATAACCATGTAATCGAAGTATTTAAGAAAAAAGGTTGTTTGCATTCAGAAACTTTCTAATGCTCTTTTGCAATTTTTTATTAATATTTCAGTGCACCACCGCAAGTGCGAAAAAAAATTGATTGACAAATAAATCAAAACAGCGAAATTATTCATAGCTATTTGTGATGACTATGAATAATTTAATAATTTAATTTCACTACGTTGAACTCTTAACGTTATTTGTTCTGTCCAGTTGATCTATTCTAAAAAAAAAATCGCCGTGATATCAAGTGAAATGATTTTGCAGTGAGTTTTCTATAGTGTCAATCCTTAAAATCTGCCGATGTATTCGTACAGATTTTGTGAATTTTTTTACAGAAGTGAACTGTATTCCACCTATATACCGGTCTATACCGATAGGTGGAATGACAGTTCACTTTACCTAAGTTTTCACAGTGGGATATTTACAGAATAGACCGACTGGGAACGAATCCAGTGGGGTAATTTCGTAACAAAATAACAGTAACAATGGCTTACATTTTGACAGTTCAACAACATTCATTGCGTTATTGACGGTGTTGAGCAGACAACACTAAGCAATGTACGCACTTTCTGTCACAATCTGAACCATTTTGAAGGATACTCGTATTATCAATATCCTTCAAAATGATGTGTTACGCAATTAGGGTGCTAGTCGAGAAAAGTGTTATTAGATTAATTTATTGAACGTATACCCATTGATATTGTAGGTATTTTAGGCATAATTTATCAGAGTGTACAATAGTATATCTGATTACTGAAATAAAAGATTACGTTAATTACCCTTATAACCTCGAACCTAACCTCGAGGGCTTTGGAGAATAGGTCAAAGTTCAGGTTGATTACCAAGGCTTATTACAGCTGAAGTCAGGTATAAGTGAACAATATCATGGTATTTGATATCATCAATTGTTAAACTGGACATTAAATATCACATTTTTTTATTATACTAGAAAATCTTGAATTTCGCGTATGCTAAAATAGAATCTGATAAGTTCTCAACTTCTTAATCTCAATTCAGAAACCGAGTGTAATTGTATCTGCAAATTTTGCGGCGTTGGTATGCCAAGTTCGTTTGTCCCAAGAGCGACTATTAATGATGATTTTTTTTTATATCATTATAATTCTCAGAAATTTCCCGGTCTCTTCAAAATTTTGGTAGTCAACCGCCTCTTAAGCAGCTTTTCAGGCATTACCGCACTCATAAAATGTTCAAGCTTTTCATAAGTTAATTTATACACATGTAAAGCACACACCTAGTACTTATACAAGTAATATTTTACAATACAAATCGCATCACTATTTTTAGAAAGTGCCGAGTACACAATGTATATTAATCATGACGAGTGACGTCACCGCATAGCCAAATGATGTCGTACCTAGGTACGTTACTGGGGTTACTGTGTATCGAAAATAAAACCGCCCAAGTGCGTGTCGAATCACGCACTGTTTAAGGTTCCGTGATTTGAATTTAGTGGTCAACAAAGTTCTTAGAAAACTAAGTTTGTGAGCATTTCATCATGATATTGTGAAGGTCATTATTGTTCTTGCGGTCATCGGAAAATTGCGGATAATTTAATATTTTTGTACTTACTTATCGTAAATCGTGGTTCATTGTTTTTCCTTGAATTTGTAAAAAAATTGAGAAATATCGAGCTAGTAGCATATCTTAATTTTTGTCAAAAGATACGTTTGAAAAGTTTAAAATAAAGACGTTACATGACGAAACTACTTGGGTTCCTAGTCCTACCTACTACGGAACCCTGAAATGTAAAAGAGCCATTAGCACTGCGCACGTAACTTCCGACGTATGCCCTTGGGTCAGTCCTTAGATTTGATTGTAGGAGATTAGTTCCATTGTACCACAATGACGCAAGTTATGAAAAGGAGTTTGTTATCAGCGTTTGAATTTGGAATATGCATAAAGAAGTTGACAAAAGAAAACCGGACTACGGGAGAAAACACCAAAAAAACATGCAACTAGAAAATGCTTAGGTAACTTTTGTTGCGCTCCAATCGTTGAAAGATACTCTTTTTGAAGTTTTCTGATAATGACTACCTTTCAGGGATGTACAATTGTACAGATTCTAACACATCAAGCTACTACAATCTGTCAAATTTCTTTACTAGATTTTCAATTTTATCGCTAAAGCATAAGGTTCAAAGTTGATGGGGATGATTTGACAGTTTCGGGTTGCTCGATGTGCTGGCTGTACAAGTGTACATAGTAGTAGAATTACAGCGCCGCCGACGAGAGAATGCGTTCCTGACGCCTGTCAGCTTCACACAAACGAATACGTGTTTTGCGAATTTTATCTTTATTACCTACTAGAATTGTCGCACTGACAGGTGTCAGGAACGCATTTTCTCGACGGCCTGACTTTACAGCGAATTTTTTAATCGCAGTACTAGGAAACGATCAATGAAGCGGACAGCGTTGCCAAATGCTTAAGTGTTATTTTTTTACTTTTCAAGGTCGACCCCCTCGTTTTGACCATTTAAATGATTAAGGGGTCAACTAAAATACCTTGATACCGTACTTTACAAGTAATCAATAATGGGGTTTATTTCTAAACGATGATTAAAGTTAAGTGACGTTCAAACGTCATAAATATATGGTTAAACTGTTGGTGATCACTGACTTAGCAACGTTTATGTATATAAGTGTAAACCTTTTAGCAAAGCGTAACTACCTCAATCAGTTTAATTCGTACCGAGACGTTACAACTAGCAATAGTTATGTAAATTTCGGCCTTCAAATAAAACACTTAGCTGACAGCCCAGGCTAAGTAATTACTCTTATCAGATCTAGAATTTCGTGAGCCTTGGAAATGGCCTGACGTCTATTAACCACCCACGGAGAGCTAAAATTACCAACGCTTTGCAAATTGTGTAAGTACACGAAAAATTAGTACAGACGCCAGCACATTAAGCAACTACAATCTGCCAAATTTCTTTAATAGATTTTCAACTTTATCGCTAAAGCATAAGGTTCAAAGTTGATTGGGAAAAGTTGCCAGTTTCGGGTAGCTTGATGTGCTGGCGTCTGTACCTACGTATATTTTTTTGTACCTGGATTTTATTACATTCATGATAAATTACCTCCAATTTCCAACCAAGAATTCAGCTCACGGTTCCAGATTCCCTAATTTGTTTTTTATAACTGACGAGAAATTTCTACGCTAGGTGTAAAGTAGAATTTTTTTGTCGGTTATACGTCGATATCCTTGCAAACCTGTATATTTGAATACGCTTTTAGAAAATCAGGGTACATGGACAAATCAGAAGGTGTCCAAATGTGCCTGTAGCTAAATACGAGCTTCTAGCCTGGGGCGTTACAGTATCATTTGGAAACACCGACACATATAAACGTCAGGATCTTCGGCACCCTAATTGCGTAACACAATTGCAATTGCGTCACAATCTGAATCATTTTGAAGGATATTGATAATCCATTGCTTCATATGTTCGAAAAATATGTCTGCTCAACAACAAAAATTACGCAATTAATGTTGTTGAACTGTCAAAGTGAAAGCCACTGCTACTGCCACGGCTACTGTTAGTGTGTTACGCAATTACTCCGCTGATTTTGGTAATCGTATACTATTATCCCTATGGTCACTTAATCGAAACATCGTCTTGAAAATTTCTGCGATTTGAATGGCAGTCTTCTTATTTTATATTCTTCGTTTCGTGCTTCTTTATCTCATCCAATCCTGAAGCGACCACCATTTTTTTAATCGAACTCAAAGCATTTATTTTAATTAAAGCTACAGGTACAGGCACTTTTGAATTGTCAAGGAGTCGACCAGTCAGAAAAATGAAAGTAACTAGTAGCCCATTTCAAAGCGTACATAGTACGTAGGCACCTAGGTGAAGAACGGGCAAGAAACTCCTTGGACACCCTTTTAAATCAAAAATTTGTTTCAATACATTGGTTGCATCATTCATGTTGAAATTATATATGTGAAGAATGATGTAGAAAGAAGTGCATGTTAAAAGCATTCATAGTAAACAATTTAAAAATTAAAATAAAGAGAGATAACCAGCAAGCCGTACTGCCGGGTCCACGAACATGACGGACGTATGGATCAGCAAAATTTAACTCCATTTTGAAGGGAACACACACACCACCATCAGCGAGAGTTTTGAGTGAGCATAACATACTCTTTGTCGCCAGGGCTCATTCAAGCCAATGAAAAACGTACCCAGTAAATGGTAGATCTGTAGTACTATTCATTGTCAGTATGTAAATATGGACACCCATTGGCAAACAAACCGCGGCAAGCGTAGCAACACACTATATTGGTATGTTTACTAATTTTGGCCTCCAGTCAGTTCTAAAAGACTGTGACAGTCTCACTACTTGTGTAGAAACTATAAATGGCGTTCTAGCAATTAGTAACATGCAAATACATTACTAAAATTATCTAGGAAATATACAAATAGATAACTAAATGTACTGAGGTATCCTAGTGCAGTGCACCAGTTATGCGTACCTGCACATGCAAGCCTGGCATAGCGTGACGTCACTGTATTTTTATTATTTTATGGTAATTACTCAGCATGCACGCCGCGTCGACGTCGCTGCATTACTTTACATGGCAGCGGAAAAATTGCACATGTTTTTATATAACGATGTTAGTGATATATTGTATGCTGTTTATAACAAAGTTTATTTAGATTTAGAAGGGTAAACGTGGCGGCTCGTAATGGCAGAGATTTTAGACCCAGTAGGAAAACAGATGATGATGAAGCATGATTGTCTAGAAGTGACGATATCTTAGATTGGCGAGGAGAACAATAAATCGTTAACATTTATGTAGAAATCTTCTGGTTTGAAGGATGAGTGACGGTGAAAACAGCTGTTTCATTTAACCATTACAATTGCAACTCCATAAAGCAAATTCGCTCGTCTTGCCGCTTCTTAATGAAATAGAAAGAAAAAGATGCACTGAACTTAGTTTATGAACAAGAGAATCGGCGCCTATATCTACCTAGGGCAAATAATCCGGCTCGGTACACATAACTTTGAGGTAGGAGCCGACAGAAGGATCCAGTTGGGTTGGGCAGCATTTGGAAAACTCCGTCATGTCTTCTCGTCGCCTATCCCGCAGTGTTTGAAGACTAAGGTCTTCAACCATGGCGTCCTGCCCATCATGATATATGGTGCCGAAACGTGGACACTGAGGGCCCACCTGGTCCACAAATTCAAGGTCGTTCAGCGCGCAACGGAGCGAGCTGATAAAATCAGGAATGAAATCCGGAAAAAAACCAGAGTTACCGACATAGCTTGCAAAGTAAGCAAACTGAAGTGGCAGTGGGCTGGCCATGTCTGTCGAAGGACCGATGGCCGGTGGAGCAGATGAGTCCTGAAGTGGAGACCGCGTATCGGCAAGCGTAGTGTGGGACGCCCCCCAGCTAGATGGACGGACGACCTAAAGAAGGTGGCTGGGGTAGACTGGATGCGGAAGGCGGAGGATAGGGTGTTGTGGCGCAGTCTGGGAGAGGCCTATGTCCAGCAGTGGACTGCAATAGGCTGAGTTGATTGAATGCAAATTTACAAGGCTTTGAGCGATGTCGAATTGCATTGTGGATCAGGAGCCACGTCCACCTAAGATGCACAATGCAATTCCACAAAGCCTAAAACCTTGTGAAATTACATTGTGCATCCTAGGTGGACGTGACTTAAGAGAAGAGGTGGGAATTCAGTTATCAGTTGTCATTGGCACAAGTATCTACCCCTAAAAGTGACCATGATATGACAGTTCAAGCATTAAAACCCGACTACACCCACCACAGTGTAATCTGTTATGACCCAGAAAAACTTTTAAATCGATATCATTTTTATAGTCATACACATGTAGTTAAATAAAACACGTTGGACCAATGAGAAGTATTCCGTAATTATATGGCACGTCAACCTGGTACTCAAATATGCTACAATTCCAAAATTGGGGTGAACCTTGAATCTACTACTGAATTCGTAGACGACATTTTAATAGAAGCTTGTGTTCTAGAACTTGTAGAAATAGGTAAAAGGGCAACAACATTTGAAAAGAATTTTATTGGAAACAACACGTAGGTATGTAATGAGGCAGTTTCAAAGTTAGGGACCTTTAGAAAATTTCTCGTTACTGTGTGCGGCTTATTGTAAAATCGACAAGGATATAGAAAAGTGGCATTACGTTATCCTAGTCACTAGGATACATAATGACACCCTCAGACGTGGTTAAGGACTCCCACTAGGACCTAGTGAGTAGCTCCGCGAAACCCTTCAAGGAATACAGGCTTGATGTGATCATGTACAGAAGCCAGCACATCAAGCTACTACAATCTGTCAAATTTCTTTAATAGATTTTCAATTTTATTGCTAAAGTATAAGGTTCAAAGTTAATTGGGAAAATTTGACAGTTTCGGGTAGCTTGATGTGCTAGCGTCTGTACTGAATCGATTTGGGTTAGACTTTGAATGAGTCGCTTACCAGAGGATACTGTTCAATACCAAGATTAATCTTTGATCATTACTTGGGGAACAGAAACGGCCTTTTCAGCTCTTTGAAACGTGCAATCAAGTAAAAATAAAGTTTGTGGTTCAGCACTTGCAAGACGGCTTCATTCATTTAATATGCTTATGGGTTTATGATTGGCTCTTTCAAGTCTTGCTCAATGATCTGTTATCATTGATTTGGTTAGTCATTTTGGCTCAAAAACAGTTTTTGCAATAATAGATTACGCTCACTTTTAGAGCTTCTTCAGCAGGTTGATGTGAACTGATTGGCTAGTCATAGAAATAGATGAATTTCAATCTGAAAAGGCTTCTTGAAATTCATCCCCGCTGTTCAATTCAGTACAAAGTAAAATCAAGTGCATGGGTGTATAGTGAAATGCATTTTAGCGTTCCTTTGTTTCTCGCTATACTGATTGTGAAGCAGCACCCTTATGAACGAGATATATACCCCAATACCAGCATTCAAGACTTGCGAAACCCATAGTATTAGATAAAGATACAATCAGTTGTTTCGGGAGAGGAAAGAGCCAAATCTATTTGGCATGGAAACATGTATGGGCAAAAACTAAATTTTATAAAAGAATAGCAATTAGGTGAGATTAACATGGAATAAACAGTGCGCTGAAATAGCTGGAATTAAATTAAGGACTTGCAATTTGAAGACGGCAGTATGGTTTCGACCCCTTTGCATACTTATAAGAACAACATTGACACCCATCTATAAATCCATCGTGTTTGACACCTATCTACATATATATATATCTGCAATAAGGAACAAAAACGAATAGAGGTAAACACTCTTTCAACCTGCTGTTTTCCGACCTGAAATATTGACAAACCCTGAACCAAACCAATACATAAAATCACAATAAGTCCATAGATTTTCACATACCATCAAGTTCCCGCCATTAAAACAATGATGGCGTCGTTCAATTTTCAAAATAAGAACACAGTCACCTGGAATGTCGTCCGTCATATTGGTAGCGGTCAGTGGTATACCATGGCGTGCACCGGTCGGCCGCGGGGCGAATACTGACCGCTGGCCACGTGCCACCCTCGGTAACCACCGCGGTTGAACGAGGAGCGTGGAAAACTGGAAATGACTTGATGGGTGTAGAAATTGTGCATTGTAAGGAGGCACAACCACTAGCAAGAATACCATCGATCGAGAGGAATTTGAATTCAAAGTTCACAATGATCACTGATGCGTAACTTTGCGTCTTTGATTGAAATCATGGATTAAAAGATTAGTTTTGATATACACTTAATTTTCCAACGAAAATAAAAACTATTCAGCCTCTATTGGACACCTATACTGAAATGTTATCATGAAAATAATAATTCTATTCCATAAAAACTAAATCCTCGACCAATGTTATTGTCGTGCAGACCACTGGTAACCAAAACCACTTAACCCCCTCTGTCCCGCGCTAACCCTTTAAACTTCCCTTATTTTGAGGTCAGCGGTAATTTTCCATGGGTCTTGTTATACTGGCCATCAATTTACTGAAATACTTTTTTTTCCTGTCGCAATAAATATCGCCTATTGGTTTGTTTACAAAATAATTGTTTACCGTGTGCATCGAACTGTTCGTTATGAGGCTTTATATAGACTGTCATGTTCGATATATGGGAAGCTATTGGTAAATAGCCTTACCTATAGTAATAAAGTGTTAGGACTTGTAATGAAGTATCGAAGTAGGGGTGCAAAAATATCTAACTATTATGATTTCATGTTTATGAACGTTCCTCGGGTTTCTCGTATTTGATTGGTGGAAAAATAAAAGCTTGTAAGAACAACGTGTTCTGTACTTTATGTAGGTATCAAACCGCACATTCAGATAAATATGATATAACTAGTCCAAACGCACCTTTTCATTGCTGTATCATTCGTGTTACACTCATAAAACACACAAAAAAATACGCATTTCCAAGAAATATTAGGTATAATATACGAAGGCCATTCAAACATGTGGGTAGCAGAAAATTTCCGATTGGATAACCTGAAAAGTGTTCTTTGTGCTGGGGCGTTTGTTATGCATAGGCGCCATAGACTCGATGACTGCCTACGTAGTGTCCTGTTGCGTTTACGACTACAGTTGCATAGACCTCACCACTGCACAGACGGCGTGTGAACGCCGCGTGAACGCTGCGAGAAAGCTGCGTGAACGCCGCATAAACGTCGCGTAATTCACGTTAAAAAAAGTAATTATTGTTAAGCCTTGACTGATTACTAGACAAGTCATCATCGTACCTCAAGGTGCTGATACAGTCACTCCACCTTACAAGTTATTCACCGTATCTTAAAAAAACTTAGCATTGGAAACACTTTCGTATAAAATATTCGTCGAGTTGGATCAGACGATCGATTTCAGTTCCAAGAACAAGAAAACCCGTTTCGTTTATCGTATCATTTCTGTAGTCATTTGCTTATCTCGTTTAATTTTTTGACCCATAGGATGTCGGTTTATAAGAAACTAGATTCTGCCCCGACATCATACGTGTGAAATTTCATGTTTTAACATAAAATTATACGCTGCTTCCCACCGTTGGGTGGGAAAGAGTCATAGTAATTGCTTTCCTCTTTAGGGCGGGAATTAATTTTTAAGAATAGAACTAAATTTGGTTAGATAGTCAGGTACGATTTTTTTTTACAGAATTCAGAACAATGCTGCGGTCTTGTCAGTGTATAAACAGCCAGTGTGAATTAAAAAAAAAAACACCTATTCGACGGCCCGCGTCGGTGACGCGGTGTGTTCCATATTTAAAATGTAAAAAAGACTATAGTATAATTTGTACTATTCATGTTATTATTATCTATAAATATTTTAGAAAAACTGTTATTTTTTACTTTCCTTATATTCGAAATGAAAAGTAGAGTGTTTAACATGGGGAAAGTCATCAATTCCTGCTCGGACTATAGCTTAATAAATACCTCGTATGGGAATTGCTTCCTTTCGACCCTTGTATAACAATCTACTATTCCGAAGGTTACCGCCTACATACAAACTCACTTTTATTTCTATATTATATTAATAGATTAGATGGATGAAGCACAGAGACCATGCTACTAGTAACTGCAAACTGCACTCAAGTGCTCGCGCACAATTCGCAAGCAAACTCAATAAATTGTTATTGAAGTAATCATCGCGGGTTCACACCCCGACGCACAATTCGAATTTCGCGCTTTGAAGTTTCATCAATAGCCAAAATGAACAAACCACAAACAAATTAACAAATGAAGCTGAAAAAGTGACGTTAAAAATGTTCCGTTTTAGAACCTTAAAAATGTGTGAAAACTTCTGAATACCATGAAACGTTTCTGATTATTAAGAAGAAAAAAGCAGAAACGCAGAAACTTAGGCTCATGGACATGTGTATTCTTCCTGTCCAAACCTATGGTGCACAGACTTGCATAAGCTCGCGAAAGATGGAAGGAGTGGAGGTTGCTAAGAAGTGGGACAGAGTCGGTAAGTAAAATATAAAAGCTTATTAGCTTGACAAAAAAAAAAAAAAGGATTCACCCGAACTTAACGTACAAACATTACGTTCTATATTGAGTCATCTCTTACACTATTTGCAGAGTCATAACTTACTCTACTATTTACTGGCAGCGTTCACATAGTTCTATTTTTACTTTAATTGATTATGCTCACGGATAAAATGCGCCGTCATTATCAATAATACCACAATCAATCAATAAACGGTAGCCTGTAATCATCTTTGTATTCGCGATCGTAATTCTTATAAAGAACAACCTTGAACCTCTCATAACGTACAACTGTATCGATTTATTGCATTTTTCACTGATGAAACTGAACGTGATCAGCACATCTAAGTCCGCTCTCAAGAACTGTCAGTGTCAATATTCCATACTCAATACTCAATACTCAATACTTTATTGCATTCCATAATGTGTACATAATGGTTGAATGTTTAACATCGAATCAATTATGGACCCTGTCGGGCACAGCAAAGTTAATATTTAATAGGAGAGAGGATGAAGGCGCTTATTGTTAAGAAAAAATAAATTAATATTAAATTAAAGTAGTATCATTAAAATTGTATTATTTAATTTTATGTAAATTAAAATGAGCTAAATGTTTATAATAAAATCGTATTTTCGAGTTTTGTAGAATGTTATTATTAATTGTGTACTTATTGTTGTTAAAATTTATCGCAAAAATATTCATCAATAGTATAGTAGCTTTTGATTATCAGAAATTGTTTTAATTTATTGATAAAGGTATTATTTTTATTTATATTTTTGATGTATTCCGGTAACTTATTGTATATTTTAATGGACATAACAAATGTACTAGAAGAGTGCATTTTTAATCGTGAAGTGGGTATGTTTAATCTGCTTTCATGTCTAAGTGCAATTTTTGTTTGGATATCTCCTCTTTTGGTATAGAATTGCGGATATTTTCGTACAAATTTACAAGTCTCAAGTATGTAGAGGCAGGGCAGGGTTAATATTTTTAGGTCTTTAAAGTGGGGTTTACAGGAGTCTGTATCTTTGATATTTATTAAAATTCTAATCATTTTTTTCTGTAGAGTGAATAATGTAGGCGCGTCTGTACTATTTCCCCATACTAATAATGACACTGACAGCTCTTGAACGCGGTTCACTTTCAGTGGTGTAATTCGCCCTTAGTTATAAAATCTGTGGTAAAACATGCCTTTCTTGATTATATTTTGATTGGAAAGGAAATTGGAAAGGAAAGTACTGATTACCTCGTTGGGCTAGTGGTCGCGTTTGCAACCGGCTAATCATGGGGTTTTTAGGTCTTTCCCTAGGTTAGGCAGCGTTATAGGGTGATCACAGAAAGTATTTTTCAGAAGCAGCCCGGAGTCTGTATCCGTGTCCGGTAAAAGGCAATAAATAGGCTCGCTCCTAAGTCGTATAATATCGGACTTTAACATAACTGGCAAAATATGGGCGTACTGTGAATTCAGTTTGACAGTCCAGTATTCAGCTAATAAGTGAGAAAAGAAGAATTCGCACAAATACAAATATTATGTAGGTTAGACAAAGTTTTTCTCAGGGTCGCCTCAGTCGTCTGCCAATAAAGTTTGCGAACTTCCGGATAGATTTTGGCTCGAGTTAAGTGGATTGTTTCCGTTTAAAAGTGTTGTTTTAACAAGTTCTTGGTGTATTTGCAGAATGGAGCCATTGATTTGATATTCTTTTGCTCATTGTTACGTTTTCCTTTATTTCCATTGTCCTATGACGTCATGTCTAAGGATGCCATTTTGCAGCTATTGAGCTGGGCCAACAGGAAATGCAGAATAATTGACAAAAATGGCATATTTTCACGACATGCGTTGTTTAATAAAGCAGAAAACTATGAAAGATTCTGGTAAAACTGTCGGATTGTCGCTTTTTATTAAATAGGCTATTGGCCTCCTGGTGTTCTAAAAATGACATCTTTTGATTTGCCTAGACAGAGGTTGCTTCGTAACTTTGGTCAGATTTACTGATTAAACTGATCGTGTGGAGCCAAATCCAAACTTGTACCATATTAGTGAATCAGATGTCCGTTGCGTAGCATCGACGTGTATCATTGTCACTAGTTGTAGATACGCGTTTATGACACGCGCCGTAGCAGATTCACCCCGATCCGTATGTAACCGCGTATCTTATACGTATGTACGTGGTATAATAAGGACGTGATTTTTGGCCCAATCGGCGAGCAATAGGATAATGATACGATGCGGTCGAAATGGGTGTCCATACTTATAATACGAATACTCGATACAGGAAATCAGATGTATGCCTGATTTTGAACTTAAAGATGATACAAGTCTGGACCCGGCTTACATCAGACGCTGCAGTGACTTGCACGTCACCTACAGTCGTCGGCTGTCAATATAAAAAAAAAAAAGTTTTGTGTGGTTATTGTTTTGTGTTTTACCTATTATAATGTAATGTATTAAGTAGTTTTTTTTTTTTGCTATATTTAAGTTTTGTGTATTTTTATATACAACATGTAACGTTAAATGCGCAAAACCTCAGACACCCCAACTGATTTTTAATTCAATTGACCTATTTCAGAGAGAAAATAAAATATTAAAAAAAATGCAAAGGTTTTACATGCCGTTTTAGTTTTAGTGGCCATTCTGATCGTTTCTTGCGTCTACGACGCCGCTTTATCGAGGGAGGAGTCGTCACCGGGCCGCTGCGCCGCGCTGACATTGGCTCGCTTGACCTATTAATAAATAGACACGGCAACGTTTTTAATGAAGATTTTTTGAAAAATGTGACCTATATTAAAAAGTGGTTGAATTAATTCTGCTCGTTATTCTGATCAAACTATTTTCAGGTTTTGCGCATTTAACGTGAATTATTATTATTATTATTAATACGTTAAATTGATACATAGATGATCGAAATTCATTGATAAACATTTTAATCATTTTTGTCCGTCTCTATTGATGGTGTGACCTCCACCAACTGACCAAAACAAGGTCAATTGTCAACTATTTCTCCTGACAGCACGGTGAATCACGTTGATTCGAAGGATTGTAGGGTGGAAGGCACGATTCAGCTGTACCTATTATCATTCAACTGACCAAATCATGGTCTATTGTCAACTATTTCTCCTGATAGCATGATGAATCACGTTGGTTCGATTACGCTTGTAAGGTAAAAGGTACGATTCACTTGAATAATCATTCGATAGTGGACCTTGACCCTTATCGATTGTACCGAGCAGATGTTACCGCCTGTGATTGCGTGATGTGTTGCATTTCACTCTAGTATTTGTATGCAAATATTTTCTCTGAAGTCGGTATTTGGGTGAGCAATCCCAAAGTGGTTGCTTTGTGTTAGGTTCAAGGGCTCGCAGCTGTTGGAGAACACATACAGCATAACATCACGCCTGTAATCCCGAAAGGGTTAGACAGAGGTGTAACAATATTAGAAAGTCATAATGCACTAGAACGAGTAACGGTATCTAACCGCAACATAGTGACACTACAATGGACAAAAGGACAGCGGATTGCTAGGTAACGATGCAGCTGAAAAACTGGCCAGAAAAGCATCCAGCGCGTCAGTCTGTGGACCCGAACATATCGTGCCAATCCTCTTCAACCAGCTACGCATGTGGGTACTGGAGTTCACCCACACACAAGGGGAGAGCCGGTGGATATCGACACCGGACTGCAGAAATTCCAAGGAAGCTATGCCATCATTGGATGGCAGACTAACCAGAAGTTTACTAACAAACCCTCTAACATAAAGAACATAGAGAGGTGTAAAAACAGTGAGGACATCACATTTCTCCTGTAATATTTAAAGAAAAAAAAAAAAAAGAATTACGATATTTTCATATCAATTAAACACATTTTAATACGGGTCCTTTTGTTATGTCAAAAGAATAAAAATCAAGAAAAGAAAGCTCGCCCAGAAAGTTCTTTATGTAAAAACTGAATCACAAATAGCTAACTTAAGTATACATTAACATATCCACTTCCAGTGCTAAGTACAAGTTTAAGTTAAGTAAAGCTAATTATACAGCTTGGAACAGCCACAAAGACCTTCATCATATCGCGGCGTTTATCTAAGTTCAGGCACCTTCAATATCACAAGTTCATTACCACGAGGTTAGCCAGCGGAGCTCAAGCTTTGATTTCTTCAAGAAATTATAAGTGCCTATATTCCTGTATAATTTTTCAAAAGTTGGACTATCATTAAATAGTCGATAAGGCTTAAAAAATACTTACAGGTGAAGAAAATCATCATTCATGTTTTTTACACGCATACGCCACAGTTCTTCTTAGCGTGTCGATGGTAATTCGTCTGCGAGTTCAAACTCGCAGCCGAATTCTGGGCAGACTCCATTTACAGGGATAGCGTCACCGCCATCAGTAGCGCCCGTCAGTCCCTGTAACGTGCAGACGACAGGCCACGCAGGACACCATATTAAGTGTCCCATGGTTTTTGGAACAGCATCTGCACTGATTGAATTTCAGTCAGATTGTCAGACGGAGTATCCTTGTTAAAGGTTGCCGTTTAACATGTTACGCCGAATGCAACACACACAATGAAAACTAATGGCCAAAGGTATGATGAGTAAGTAACCACGTCTTCAAACTTTTAGCTTTCTTTTATATACTTCCACAAATATTCATACAACGGCTAGAATATATTATTTATTTATTAATAAAGATTTACCAATAGCTCCAGTGTACAATATAATAATATCATACATACATAGGTTAACCACATTCTCAGAAATCACACTAATGTTATAAAGGCGAAAGTTTGTGTGTGTGTGTGTGTGTATTTTGTTTGTGGGTGTGTTTGTTACTTCTTCACGCTCAAACGGCTGGACCAATTTTGATGAAATTTGGCACACAGATAGTTTATAACCAGGATTAACACATATAATACTTTTATCCCGATATTCCTACGTGATCGAGACTTCTGCGGGTGAAACCGCAAGGCGCAGCTAGTATGTATAATAATTACGCAGAAAAAAAATTGAAGTATAGTATTTTTATCTCACGAAGCGACGCGCGCTTTGACTGCGTGTTTGTACACTTAGTTACCTACTACAAGTAAAGAGCGCGTCGCTTCGGTAGAGAAAAATACTGTATTAGGCAAAATTAAAACATTAAGAAATATGAAATAACAAAACGAACACCATGTAGCAATTTTGCCCAATTACTTAAAACTAAATCATAAATCACTTAAATTGTAATTTAAAGAGACCAAAAGAAAAAGTTTCAACACATGTGAAGGGTACAGGGAAAGAAGGATCATTGTCAATTTTTTTCAATATAAATAACAATGCCATCTAGTAGAAAACCTACTGAACTATTAGTCCCTGTAACCCGAAAACGAATAAAAAGATCAGTTTACACACAAGAGCCTTTAAAAGCTAGTATGGATGTAGGAAAGAAAGGTCGTAGTCACACCTGTTGTTTTAAAAAAGAATATTGTCTATGGACTTTGATCTTTTTTTGTATTAATAATTTAATTTAATTAATCTTTTTTTTTTAATCATTTGTATATTAATACAAATATAATAAAAAAGTAAATAATAGTAAGTTATTCAAAGGCATAAAATCAAAGTGTAAATATTTTTTGTGTTTTCATTTAAGTTACTTAGAAGAACTACATATTAGAAACATGTAAAAAGAATCATAGTCAAGTGACATTGATCTTTCTTTAAAAAAATCTCAAGTAAAAAAAATTATAAAAAATATTAACTGTATAAAGGCATATGTAATAGGTATAAAATATAATACATAGTAATGCCCTGTTACCATAGTATTAATATAAGCTTTATTCATTTTTTAGTAAGTGCATTAATTAGTTAATCACGTTTTTATTATTATCTCCTAATGAGGTGTATCTGACAATGATCTTTCTTTCCCTGTACCCTTCATGTGTTAAAGTTTTATAGGAGCTGTCACCGACTTCGGCTTTCTTTGATCGGTGATTGCCACTCCAATAGGTAGGTACTACGGTATTTAAAACCAAAGCTTTGAGTACCATTGACCTGTAGGTTTCTTCAAAGAGTTCGTGGCGACGTTCACGATAGCTCACAACAGCCCCTATGCATAACTAATCAGTTGCGTGGAACATTCTAATGCCATTGAACTGAATTTGCGTCAGTTCAGTGGAAAATTGGTCTGTTTAGTCTTTCTTGTATTTCCTTTGTTAGATTGATTTTAGTACATGTATTTTTGTGGGTGGCGTGTCTGTTGAAGTAATGGGCGGTTTGCACGATGGACTTTGATGGTTTATGTTCATAGCCCGGATCATAGAAAAATTATCTAGATTTTTTCGATGCAATCAGTCTGTAGCTAGACGTATATTTCTTTCCAAAGTTGACCTCTCTCTGAAACTAAAACCTTTTCCTTATTAAATCATCATAGTTATGGTAAAAAGTAAGTTCTATTCCACTAAATTTTACAACAGAAACGTAGCTATTCAGAGAGTCCAAAACAGACACGCCTAAAGAAATTATGCTGTCAAAAGCTTCCACAAACGGACAGTTCCCAGAAGGCGTGAATCATAACCTCATAGGCCAGCGATCAAAGCATCAGATAAGGTAGACCCTATGACCTTTGTTAAACAATGACATAATAATAGATTAACACTAAGTTCCAGTTCCCAGAACAGTTATGAGTAAGCTTTTAATGCTATGTTGTGAAACCTTTTACCCCCTTTGCATCTGAATTTTTCGCTTGTTCTTTTCTCAAACCATAACCTGCATGATCCTTATATGGCCTGCCTGACCAAGATTATGTCTGGACTTCAGTTAGGAAACCCCGAACATCCAGATCAAAATTTTAATTTAATTTTGACTTGTAAAATGGTTTTTTTTTTCCAATTTACAGTACAAAATATCATTATAAGTATCTTAAGGACCTATCCTATATATGCATATATACAACATTATTTTTAGTATATGGCAAACCCGAAACACGTGTCTAGTATTTTTATGTAAAAAATCTATGTTCAAAATTTCAAATCTGTATCATTAAAAATCACGAAGAGCTTGTTATGTTACCTGATTGTCCGTACAAAAAGTTGGTTACCAGTTAACACGCACCGCCGACCGACCGGCTGTGACCTGTGTTGTGCGCATATGATTGCGGAAAAGTACTTAGTGTCGCTTGGTGTCCAACTTGTTGCCATTTTTAAATATTTTTGGGACAAAATATAACATGGTGTAAAAACTATTGGAATAGATTCAGTTACTTATTCTGGACAAACTATATTCAGGTTTGCAGTATACTAAAAGTAATGTTGTATAAAGTAAAGGCAGCACTATCCTGAAATGCGATGTCATAAAAAAAAAAACACCCACTCGTTTGCCAAACATAGTGTTCATGCAATACCTACATATGGTACGGGTTGATGAAGACATGAGTTGGGTTTCACCTTATCTTGCGCAAGATTCTTCTTAATTAGTTTATGCGCCCTTGTGGAGCAGGACCAGCGTTGAGCCAAGCATTTTTGTCAGCTGCTGTGTGTGTGTGTGTGTGTAGTTTTTGTAGTTGCGCGCAGAGCTGCATTTTTGTTGTTGCTTTCAGAAGTGGAATTTCTTTGTACGCAGTGAACACACAGAGGCATTAGTAAAGGGTAGTCTAGGTATATTCTTTTATGAGATAGTGATATGGTCCTAGGACTACTAGTACGAGTACCCTGTAGGTCTATCACGCGAGATCCATATCGAGCACGAAGCGATACTAGAATAAAACGCTACCGTTCTATGCAAATACGCTGACACGTTCTACGGTGCTGTTAGTAGTTCATTTCTAGTGATTTAGAAGTAGGATGTCTTGAAGCACTCTCTACTTAACTGTATTCGATCTAAACAATTTTAATCAAAACTTTGAATGAAAACTCGAGTGAAAGTCATTTATTTTGATATCCCACATGATAATATTTTTTTCTCTTTCAATACGTTTGTTATTGACGTCTTAAATCCGCTATTATAATTTTATAAAAAACAAAATCTAGCCTATACAACTCATGAATTAAAATTCATCCAGCCTTTAGCGTGTTTCGAGAGTACAAAGAATCCCACATACAAAGAAACTTAGATACGCATACCACTGTTTTTGATATCACGCAGTCGGGTAAAACCAATTTTAAATTGCGTAATAATATGACACACCCAACTGTTATGAAAGTACTGAAACTAAAGCTTCTGAAAATAGGGCAATGGCTTTTATAGCTTGAAAGTTTCTTATAGTGAATGGAAGATAATTATCTTATTTTTACTTCAATAAAGTTCACAAAGTATAAGTTAAAAGTTACGCTGAGCTGTACTCCATGCATAAATCAGGTTACTCCGACAGTTTTATTTAAGAAGTCGGTCATGAATCAATGTTCTACATACTACGCAGTTTTCACACGCGTATTTGGGTCAGAGCTGCCCCTACGTATGTTAAGGCTAATCGCTGGCGTTTTGTGCGAAGTAACCTACATATCGCTACGTTATAAGGTCATGTTTGTGGTGCAATTAGTGAGTAGGGTAGAGAAGAACGTCTTGCGTGTGAGGAACTTGACTTGAGGTACTAGACTGGTAATAATAGAAAGTGGTCGATCGAAGGAGCTCAAATAGGTGAAAGAATAGAAGATCAGCACCCTAATTGTGCAACACACTATTACTCTCAATTTGAAGCATATTGCTAATCCATTGCTCCATATGTTCGAAAAATGTGTCTGCTTAACAACGTAAATTACGCAATGAATGTTGTTGAACTGTCAAAATTAAACCCATTGCTACTGATAGTGTGTTACGCAATTAGCCTGCGGGATAGTGGAGATGTACAATGTGGATATAACAATACGACAGTAAATGATAACACTAGCAATACTAATGCATAGGAGTATTTTGGAAATATCAAATAAATCCTAGCTTTGAAAATAAAAAAGTGTATTTTTCAAACAAACTAGTTAAATAGCAGTGATGTTCCAACCAAAAACCCAATCTTTGATATACGAAGATTAATTTATTGTCGTATTGTCGTCTCCAGCGTATACCTACAATAGACGAGAGTATTCTCTGAAGGACTTGAGTTTTGTGTGAACGTAAATCTAGTACTACAAGACAGTGTTTAGCGTCAGCAAGCACCAAGTAGCAAAGAGCTGGTTATTTCTGAGCAAGGACCGATGGCCTTTAGATCCAACTAGTTAGTCGCGGCCTGTCAGTTAACGGGCCGTGGGACCGGGGCATTAATGTACCGAATCTACCGCGTGTGTACCATATACATGTGCTGTATGCCACCTATGCGTCATGATTTTAATCACAAACTCAAAAACCATAAAAAAAACTATAGTTAAAAACAAAACTGGTGACACATCAGATATGAACAACTATCGACCCATCTCACTAGCTACCACCATGGCTAAGTTGCTTGTCTGATGAAGGGCTGCCTCTCAGAACATGTTAAAGTGCACGACGCTCAGTTCGGATTCAAGGCGGGCGTGTCCACCGAGAGTGCTATTCTCGGCCTGAAGTACACCGTCAAGTACTACACCATGAGGAGGACGCCGGTATACGCGTGTTTCCTTGACTTGTCGAAAGCTTTCGACCTTGTCACCTATGATGTGCTATGGGACAAGTTGAGGGGCACGGGTGTGCCGGTGGAGTACACAGCGCTTCTCCGGTACTGGTATGCTCACCAAACAAATCGGGTGAGATGGGTCGGTACTCTGTCGGATGAGTATCGAATGGAATGCGGTGTAAGGGGGGGGGGCTTAAGCTCCCCCCTGTTATTTAATTTATATGTAAATGAGCTCATCGAGCGACTGAGCAGCACACATGTCGGCTGTCATATAGACGGTATTTGTGTCAATAACATAAGTTACGCGGACGACATGGTGTTGCTCAGTCCCTCGATGAGTGGACTGAGGAAGCTTCTCACGATCTGCGAGACGTATGCGGAGGTGCACGGCCTTAAATACAATTAAAAAAAAAGTGAGGTGTTAGTGTTTACGGCACCTAAACAACAGCCCCGTCGTGTACCTCCAGTATATCTCAACGGCGTTGAACCGAATGTGGTAACTCAATTTAAATACTTGGGTCATGTTGTCACCAGTGACCTACGTGATGATGGGGACATAGAACGCGAGCGCAGGGCGTTGGCGGTGAGGAGCAATATGCTCGCCCGTAGGTTTGCTCAGTTCTGTCAGTCCTTCTACACGAGCGGCCTATGGGTGTCATATACGAGCCGAGCCTACAACGTCCTGCGCGTGCAATACAACAATGCCTTCAGGATGCTGTTGCGGTTGCCGCGACGTTGCAGTGCGTCGGGAATGTTTGCTGAAGCACGTACGGATGGCTTTCACGCCATCATGCGTAAGAAAGCGGCTTCCCTACTGCAACGTTTGCGTAGCACTCGGAACGGCATCCTGAAAATGATTGTTAGCAGAGTGGACTGCCCCATCCAAAGTCACTGGGTAGAATTAGGCATAGGTTTATGTTAAATAGAATTAAGTACTAACAACAATAACATAGCATGTAAGCACAGTTTGTTACTAACCACTAACTACGTATGGACTACTTAGGTCTGAAATAAAGATATTTTATTTATTTTTATTTATAATAACCTCTTTTTTTGGCTTTCCCGTAGTGAAAAAAAAAAAACAAAAAAAGGATATTCAAGTTCTGAATAGCATTTGTCTTTACCTAATTTTCGTTCGTGACTAAACAAGGCGTTAAGTAAAAGCACACTAATCGCAGTCGGCAGGAGTTATGCGATGAATGAACAAGATAGCTCGTAGCTCGTACACTTGTGGACGGCATTATGCAGCGTGGACTGAAATAGTCTTGTCTATGTCGTGTCGAGGTTACAAGTGTCATGTGTTATGTAAGTTCTGCTTTTGAATGGCATGGTAACAAGGATTTGATAGTGTTTTGTTTTTGTTTATAGATTACCCCCATACTAATAAACGTTGTAAAGCTCTGTACAGTTACAAAACGCTTTGTCCTCTTCTTCCACCACTATGTTAGGCCTCGAAAGAGTTCAACGAGCAATATTAGAAGTAATGAGCTTCAAGAAATTTAGATATCCTACCCACTTATTATACAAGAATTTATCTTTGCTCACGGTAAGACAAATATTTATAATTAATGCTTATATTACTTCAACACTCTAAGATACTGATACCTGATCTCACTACAAGACGAAGAAAAGATCTGGTGTACTCCATACCTAAGCGTAAGACTATCTTTTCAGCCGGTCGATTCTGTAAAAATCTCACCGTGAAATCATACGTGAAGTGAGCACTTAATAGCGTTAATCCCTAGCGAATGACAGCTCCACGCTCACTTCACCCAAGCTTTCACGGTGAGATGGTTACAGAATCGCACGGCAGATACATTTTTTGAACCACGGGCCACATTTATATAACAAATTATCGAAGACCATTAATTTATACGATTCAACTCTCTCTGTTTGCAAAAAAACTTTAAACAAATATCTCATCGAAATGAACTATAACGATACAGAAAATCTATTGAAATCCATATCATAAAACATTCACAGAAATACACATATAATACATACATATTTTAATAATACACATGTTCATTCTTTGCAAACACACCTACACATGCATTCACTAACCTACATTTCACACTCATAGATAATTCTTTTCCCCTTATGTTTTATTATTTGCTTTTTAGTAGTTCTTGTTGTTTTAGTAACTATCGAAACAACTTATTTTATTTTTCTCTTATTTCTTGATTTTTGATGTTATATAAGGTCATAACCGTAACTCATAAGATCCAAACTTTTTATCTGAATTTTTTGCTTATACTTTTAATATTTTATACCCACCCTCATTATATTTGTCATCAAATCAGCAAATGATCAAATAATACCCACTAAATATCTGTATTATTGTAGCCATACTTTTAAATCAGTGTGTTATTTTATTTTATTTAGCAGTCAAGTAAAAACTTTCTGTAATTGTGTAGAAGTGTGTGAGTGTTTGTGAACGAGGAAGACTGACCTGCCGTGATACAGTTTTCACTAGTACGGAGGTCAGTGTGAATCTAGCTCAAACAACCGCATAAGATACACAGGTATTTATAATCACTGTATTTTTTTTTTAATATGTATCATTAGACATAAATTACAGGATTGTTGGGATTTGTGTGTAAGGTTTGTTCTTTTTTACTACCTATCAATAAACTTTTTACTTCACTTTACTTTACTGTTTGAAAGTCAAATTAGTGACGACTGAAAGAGAGAAATCTGTGTGTTATTCACCTGAGGGGAAATTCTCGTAATTTTAATAATGTTCAAAGTCTGATCTCAGTCTCAATCTGTCAAAGAACCTCTAATTTCCTTAAATTTTGACAAGTTTTTGATATTTGTTTGTCGCCGAGTTGAGACTGCGACTAGATTATGAACGTTTTAAATTACGAGAGTTGGCATTCGGATATATCTATCTAATACGTTTGTTAGTAAGGATGTTATTACGGAAGCTTTTTATGCACTAGTTTGCAGGTTCAAATTTAAAACTCGGCTAACGGCACTGTAACTTCTTGACGTGCTACTTATGTGTGATACCGTAAACTTAAACATTAAAGTTAAACGTCACTTTAGTAGTACCTAAAGATGTTTTAACTCACGAATCTGCATTATATCACGCTTTGTTTCCTAAAAGGGTTGGGCAGAGGAGTTCCAATAGACGTACTATTGGAACTCCTCTGCCCAACCCTCTTGGGACAACAGCCAAATTTCGTAATTTATGTTTAAGTTGATTTATTTGATTTATTCTGTTTTTATTTGATTTGATTTGTATTGATTTTTATTTTAATTAATTTTATCTGATTTTATTGGATTTTTTATTTTGTTTTTTTTTTACGTGTCTTCTATTAATGGGTGTTATTAACCCGAAATAAATGAATTTATTATTATTATGTTTAAGTCGCCCCTCGCCCCCTATAGGCGAACCTATTGCTATCAAACAGGCACAAATAAAGACTCCGGGCTGTTACTGAGAAATTCCAGAATTAATGAATGAATGAATGGAAAAACCCAATAACACTTTGCCTGACCCGGGAAACGCAGCTAGGACCTCATGCTCAGCAATGAGTGAGTGAGTGAGTGAGTTAGTTAATCGTGAACAAAGTTGTATGAAACCTAGCCTTTAGTGGAACTAGAAATAAGACCCGCACCCTAATTGCGTAACACACTATTACTCTCAATTTGAACCATTTTGAAGCATATTGCTAATCCATTGCTTCATATGTTCGAAAAGTGTGTCTGATCAACAACGTAAATAAAGCAATGAATGTTGTTGAACTGTCAAAATGAAACCCATTGCTACTGATAGTGTGTTACGCAAATAACCCTGCTGTTGATGATTTTGGCTTCAAGTGTTTCCGCGAGAGAGAAAATGGAATTATATGGGTTTATGCCGAAAAGTGGCAGTCTGTAAGTGGCAGTCTATAAGTACGGTATAATAAATAGGAGAATGCCCTTAAACGATCACGAAAGACCGATTTAGATTTTGATTATCCGGCCTTTGTTCAGCGATAGACTATGAAAGGTCAAAAGAACTAAATCTAAAAGTAGATAAGGCACAGCTAAAATATCTTTAAAGATACTAAAACGATTAGCGTGGTTCACGTGATAATTTCACAATAGAAACATTCAAAATGACCATATCTCTCTATTCAAAGCGTTACTCGTTAGAATTTTATATTGATTATATCGTAACCCTTAATACAATGCCTGAAAATATATTTTCGCGTGTTTTGATGCTTAACTAGATTCATATCCGTACTGTGAAAAGAAAATACATCGTTCGAAATTCTCGTTTGAAATCCCTTGCGTATTTTTATTGATGCTTTCGTGGAAAATTTGGAAAAAAGACAGCAATGGATACGGAATGATCCGGATTATTGTTAATAAAGTTTCTTTGGGAGCCGTAAGTATCATGGCGGGTGTATTGTTTGTCCACGGTTACCATGGCAACGGTATCGTAACATCTCGCCAACGGAGGTGGAAACTACGCTGATTCGGTCAATGGGTCGTTGATCCGCGCGGATTTATGATGTTTTTTGGCTATTAGACTACTTTTTAGGCTATTTGGCTATTTTTTATGTAGACCCTGTAAATTATGGCCCGTATAATTGTATGCTATGTTATTAGTACCTAACGTTTGTGTTACAGACCTATTTCTGGTGTAACAAAGCGCTTTGAATGTAGCTCAAGTTGTTGGAGTTAATTTATTGTGAGACTTACCCACAATGCGGGTATTGAATCTGAATTTTGATATTTTGAAAACGTTAAATATTGATTATTATCTAAGTAGGTAAATATAAAACTTCCCGAGCCTTCTGAAGCTCTGCACAGATCTAAAGTCGGCTGATCCTTCCAAATTTCCAATTTTTCATAACTACCTATACCTTATTACGTTTACAGGCATAAAGCCTATTTCTACAGCAAAATGCAAAGCTTATTCAATCGCGTTTTAGCAACAAATATGAGCAAGCTGAAAAAGCCGCTTCACATGAAACACATTATTGGAACACCAGCCCTAACTTTTCCCCCTTATTTTAATAAGCCTTTATTATCCTTTAGTACAGGTAGCGCCATCTGTAGAGTAAAGCAAAAACCACATCAGCGGTACATTCTTTCAATCACACAAGTTCAGTTTCAGTATTTTTTACTCGTCATGGTTGTGTCGTTGGCTTGACTAGTAAGGTGTTCGTGTAGTTGAGGAATTCAAACAGTTTTATAAGGATTGACAAAATATTTGAATAATTTTAGTTCTGCTACTCGGCACTAGATGGCAGTATAATCATAAGTTCCAGGCCATGATTTTACATGACCGTTGTTATTGTGTACAGGAATGAAAGACGAATGAACTGTCGTAGTCGCTTAATTAGTGTACCTAGTATCCTGCTACTAAGTATTGAAATATCAAAGTGAGATTTCCAGTATGCGATAGTATATAAATAAGGTGTTTTAACTGAGGTTTCTCCAGAAAATATTTATTTGTTTTTGTACAGATTAAGAGTTCAGCTATATAAGTTTTTCACATGTTTAAGACTTTATAACAGCATTTTCTATTTGAAATCTCAAAGAGTACTATAATTTTTCTCACTATCAGGTTATTACGTCGACGTCGTGATGGTGTAAAAAAATAAAACCAATAAATACTGATGATTCTTTATTTCCTTATAGTTATAAGTAAATATTAATACTTAAGATACAGAAGTTATTTTGTTCCTATAAATAAGTTTTCCACTTGCTTAAAAAGAATTCACAGTACCTCGGTGTTGCTACTACTAAATTTACAATTAAGTAGTATTTACAGATCAAAATATAGAATTTGACATTTTTTGTAAGTACCTACTTTCTACAAAAATATTAGATAGAGATGTGAAAGATTTTTATAACTTACTTTTTTTTCAAGAAAACGTGTTTTGAGGTATGATAGTAATACTATAATAAGCACGTCACTAGTAACTAGTAGACTAGTTTTTCGAAATCTAAGAACATAAGTTACTACAGCTATGCACGATCCAACACGCACATAATATGTTGGGTGCAATGTTGTGTCGATTTGATGTATGTTGGTAAATCTAAAATGTGACTAACATTAAGTATCCAGAATCCAATCCTACAAAATTTAGACAATCACCGGCTTGTAGCTTGTTCGAAACATCATTTAAAGGTATTTTGGAAACTAAAAACCACATGTTTCAAAGAATCCCAGTGTTTATTTGAAAGTTCTTGCCCATAATTGCAAATTGCACTTACAGAGATTGTGCGAATTGGGAAAAATAAAGTTCGAATCTTTACGGCAATAATCTACAACGTCTACCTAAATCAGATAGAACCTAAGTGCCGCACTAAGCCGATGATATTGATTTTAAATTACAATCAGAGTGTTGAATATATCGATAAATAAGTTTTTTTTACGACTGCTTAAAAATATTTTACTTCATAAATGCGAGGACTACAATAACTGGCAGTTTAGTAAAAAAAAATATTAATTTATTAGGTTTTAACTAAAATAACAAACATATTGGAACGTAAACTTACTTAGCTAATTAAACACGAAATGCCAATCATGATGTACGACACTTTTCTTGTTAATTTCTTATTCTTTAATAAATATACTTAAAAATCAGTGAGAAAATGTTAATAATTAATTTAGTATTTAATTTAATTTTAAGAAATCTCCAACAAGTTATATTGGTAGTGCCTACATCGAAAATATTTTTATAAGTAGTATTGATATTTTCAATATTTTTGAAACTATGGATTCGATTAAACATTTTAGTTATAGCTAGATTTATATTTTCTCATAAAACTTACTGACTAGTACATTATAAATACAAAAAATAAAACAGATTACCACGACGCACTTAATTTAAAAGCACAGCATTAGAAACCATAATATTAAAAACGTGTGGAATATAAACAAACGAAATAAAAATAAAAACAGATATTCTGACATCTAAAAACTTTAAGATAATAGTCGTTTAACTTACTCCCCTGACTTACATAGTTAGATCTATCAACATTTAACTCTACCTACGATCGCAGTAACATGTTTTATGCTGTCTCGTGTATTAAAGTCCTAATACTTCGTATCCATTGAAGAGTTAGATTGAAATTGTAAAGAAAAATTGTAAAAGCAAGTGACCACAATGCATGGTCACTTTGTTCCACGGATTTTAATTAAATCTAAAGAAAAATAGAAACGTCTGTTGCACATTTACGACTAGTCATAAATATGATTATTGTAGTTATATTACAATATTGAAAATGAAGTATTTAATAATGACTACAAGTTAACAGATGCAATAGAGTGATAACTACAACTACATTGACAAGACTCACACTGGATTGCAGTTATTTAAAGTATGGATAAAAAGCTGAATTTGCAAAAGTCGAGTAGACAAAGTACGTAAGTTCAGGCTTCTCTTTCCACCTTGGATCTGTTTCCACACACATAGTCGGGTTAATATATTAATACTAATTGTTTATTATTCTCTCAGATCTTCCAAGCATTTGACATTTTGTGATATCTTAATCAACTCGTGTGATCCCTACAAGTGTTAAGATGGCTTCTTCTTCTCAAGCAAGACCAATGTGGCAATTGCAAGAAATTATAGACTACTACAGCTCTGACCATGAGATTGCTGAGGAATTAAGCTCTGAAGACTTTAACAGGTTGTTCAATTATGAATATAATTGGATCAAACTAGTGAGAACTGCACTTGAGTATCAAGGGTTTGGTCATAAAGTGATTCTTAATCAACTTAATACAAACAGAAATGCTTATTTGGCCAAGAAACCAGAACGATTGGAGTGGGATTTGGGAAACATAGGAGATAACATGGCTGTTACTGGGAATTCTCAAGCCAAAGACAAGTTCTCCAATATGGAACCATTGATCAATGATATCAACTTCCTGATCACTGTTTTACTCTCTAGGAACAATCAAATTAATAAAATAAATAAAAAGGCTAGAGGTGGAGTTGATGACATCCTAAACATGTTAAAGGAGAAGTACATGATTGATGATGATGTTAGGAAGTCTAACACCTCTTTGGAGTCTCGAGTAATCACTCTTCCTAGAATTGCCGGAGTGTTCCCCGGGGTGGCTGCAAGAATGTTTCATGACTGAGCTGTTAAAGAAATAGTAACTTATGAAATATTCCCTGGTACTGTGGAACCGTTGACTCATGCCATCTGTTGCCCCATGTTGCCTTCTATGTGTCCGATTGGATTGACCAAATCTGGAGGGAATGTATTCCACTCCGTCATGATTTGGACTGCAGTAAAGTTAGATGACATAATCCATAGGAAAGAGAAGACTTTCACTGGTCTGTCTGAATTGCTAAGCTACTATCGGGCAGGATTCCAATCCAACGCAGTTCCTGAACAAGCAAGAATTAACATGTTTCTTCAGTTGTATCTGATCAAGAAGCCAAAAAAGACAGATGGTGATCCTGTGCTTGAGCTGACTAAAGAATCCAAGGCTCTAGCAAACTCTTGCTACAATTCCCTAAGGCTAATGGTTGATGAGAACTATGAGCTCATGTTGCGAGTGGCTACTCTAGAAAAAAAAGAGAAGAAGAACAAGGATATGACACTTTGAGATGTTGATTTTGAACAATGCCGAAATGACGAAACGATTAGCAGGAAACTATGTTACTGAAGCTATGAGTTTCTACTACGTCCGAACACCGTTTTATATGACTCCTCTTTCAATAGGTGCCGAATATTCACTCATCACACTTGATATAAATAGTGAATTAGCAAATGAGTAAAACACTAATGATAGGAGTCAGAATAATCGCAAAGTGTCAGCAATAAATATGAATAAAAGCGAAGTCGGAAATAGTTCGGAAAAATCGCGAGGAACTTAAATTAACATCGAGGAATAATCGATTCTTGAATGATCGAAACATACGATCATTGGAATCGAATCGATTAGTTGCGGTTCGTTTTGGGTGGACCGGCGGGGTGATGGGGGAACGCCATCATGTTGAACTCTTCAACAATGGTTTTGGGATGAAGAGCGCTGATGTTGTTGTCGACAGTATATGTCCTGGCGTGTGTTTGAGCGAGGGCTTGTCTCGGTTCGTTCTCCAGCCAGTCGTCGTCGCGCAGTCGTTTGCGTCGTGCGACTTGTTTGTCGCGCAGATGTCGTAGCCGGGCGAGGTGGGCGTTGATCTGTTGCGGAGTAAGCCCGGTGTGGCCGGAGCGGAGAAGCTGAGCGTTGCGCTGGAATGAGCCTTCGGGGTCGCGTCGGTTCCATGTGTAACTGAAACAAATAAAAAAAAACAATTTATTAGCTTCTACTTGATCACTTTTGGTTTTATTCCACGGCCAGATCTTAAAAGGCCTTCAGATCGTTCCCTATGGTACTCCTAAGAAAATGTTTTCATTTTCGTTTTCCAACTAAATAGTAACTGTTGTACATTAGGTTTGCTTTGATGGTTTGCATATAACGCCAGTGAACGTCTAAACAGGCGAGACCAGTCCACCTGTTGAAAACCGATTAGCAACGCATCTGTACAATGTATTGCGAGTGCCAAGCTTTCAACGGTCGACATAGTTGGCAGTACAATACTATCGACAAGAGGAAAGCTCTGTTTACCATCTCTCTCACCAATATTGGCATAGCAATAGCCAATTATTCGTCCATTCCAAACATTGGTAGATAAGGGAGAAAATATTGCAGTTAATTTGATCTATGTTTGCCATAAACGTACATTTAATGTGTTTTTGTTCGAAAGTACGTGCTCTGAGAAGTTGATTGCCGCTGGTCTAGTAATGGAGAAAGTTGGCGAAGCATTAAGTATTATTAATGGGCCATGTATTTATTTTACGTAATAACTTTTAATGTTTTGGTACACGTGCGATATAGTCCGTTAACCTCTTTGTGTAATGGGTGAATATTTGTGTTTGTGTAGTTATTTAGAAAACAGTTAATACTGAAGTTGAAAACTTGGGACGAGATTAATACAAACTTTTGTTTGAAAAAAACTTGTAAGTTTAATCGCTTTAGTAAATCCTTGCTGTTTGAGATTCTTATGATAAACTTACCCTGGGAACGGTCTCTTGAGCCGCCTATGTACTAAAGGCCTCAATCTCTTCTTCAACTCATTCGGTCTCAGATCGTATTTCGAATTTGGAATCGCATTCGACCTCGGGCCATGTCTCTTCTGATTTATTCGGGGATGTTGTGGGTTCGGACGAAGATCGTACGACTTCGGGTTAGGAACAGGGTTGACAGTGACGTCATTGAACATCATGGGGTCGTTGACCTCCCTGCTGACGCTTGGTGCAGTAATTTCGTTGATCTTGCCCATTCGTTGCCAGCGACGACGTAGGTCCTTCACTTTGGCCTTTGGCACCTTTTGGAGTTTGGTTTGGCAGATGTAGTGACGAGCTTCGATGCAGCTGCGCGGTGACCACCTGAAGCAATTAGAGTTGATAATGATTAAATGAATCAAGAGGAGTAGACAGTTAGTGAGGAATGTTTGGATTGTCGAAATGTGAATGGTCGTGGATGAGACTGTAATATAGATATTTATATGCTACGGCCGGCTGGAAGAAGTATTGATGTTGATTCAACTTGACTGAATACAATGGGAATAAAAACGGTAATAAAAATAAATAACATTAGGTTACTGGAAAACACTATCAATAATTTATGGCAAAAGTAGCTACAACCGTGGTTATAAATCGAAACAAACACATTACGATTATGAGACAGTACCTAAGTGTCCCAATTACATTCATCATGATTCTGACCTACATACTGTAATAAACAGCTACTTTTGTTCCCATGTGAAACCAATGATCACTCCATAAGGCGTCAACAACATGGCCTTCGACATTTAAAACGACCATAAAATTGACTGCAAAAATAGTAGGTATATTGTGTGATGACGTCACACACCCGGGACAAAAGACCAACACAAGCCACGGAATCGTTAAACTTATTGCTTTTCTCAGGAACGCTCTATGTTAATCGGGTTTCGGGTTTGACGTCTTATGGTACAAGGCATAAGAGAGTGAAGAAATGCAAAATACAGGGTGGTAAGGACATCGACGCACACCCGGTTACCATGGATTCGGTACATGATTCTGAGCCTCGTTTCAAAATCATTACATCATTACATTAGGTATACTAAATAAAGAAGTATGATTACAATACTATAAATCGCTGACAGAACATAACTTGAATATGACCCAAACGGCTATTGTGATTTAAGTTGAATTCCAGAGCTTTAGGCTCTAACCGAAATCCCGGCGGTATCCTTGAGTGGCCACACTTTTATGTTTGTCACGATTCAATATTGCTTCTCGAAACCTAATAAATATTATATAACTTTTCAATGGCTTATTGTATTTGGCAGTTTTTTGCTACCTAGGAAAATAATATTAGGCATGGCCAGAATTGGAACTTGCCAAAGAATTTATTCGTGATGAAAAATAACACGTCTTCTAAGCTTTATGTTCTTTGTTTTATTCTGATTACGTGTTTAATAGGTATCTTAACTTATCCTTACATTATCATCCTAGTTCAATATTTCGATAATCCAGTAGTTCACGGAAAACTATCCCGCTATTGAAACTTCTTATTCAAGACATTTTGGATTTAACATTTAATTCAAAGTTTACCTATATAGCAGTTCTGGCATCATAGCGATGCAGTGCCACTTCAGGTCCTCCGCGCTCATCTTCTTCATCTTGGAGAACGACTGGTAGTGCATCTTACGCAGGTCGCCACCCCAGCGCCAGGACTTGACCCCGTAGTCGAAGATGCCTCCGATCCATCGGCTTGCCTTGACTGTTGGCAGAATTTATAAGAGGGTTTAAAAATGTATTCAAAATCAAAATTTTCTCAAAGAGGGTGATTAAGGGAGCGATGTTAGAAGCAGACGAAGCAGTTGAAGTGGTCTGATCTATAATTTCTAAAGGTATACACGATAGAAAGGCATCTGCCTCATCTGTAAATGCAGATTCTTAGTAGGTAGTGTTAAATATTTATTTATTTATTTATATTTTATATTATTTTAGGAAAGCTTACAGACTAATAACATTATAGTAACAAAAACATATAACCAAAATGCTAATTACAAGCCTCCAAAGATATATATTACAAGTCCAAACAACGAGCTTATGAAATTATGAAACCTGTGGCGATTCTATGCTGTATTGTATATCCTCCATAATTTCTTATTGTGAAAGCAAAAGTTTATATCATTTGACTTTCATAAGGATCTTAGCAGTTTAAGTGTGTCATCGAGGGGACCAGGAACTTTATTATTGCCAAACTTTATCTTCTTACCATTTTTTGTGCAAGTGGAGATGTAGTGGATACTCTGACGTAAATTAAACATGACTGCTTTAGATACCTATAGTATAAGTATACGTACCGATGTCAGGTTTGTTGAGGTATTTGCGAAGATTCCTGTCCTCCCACCGGGCTGGTACTGTCAGGTTGCTATCTCGATCCTGTAATAAAAGATTTAACTATTAATACTTGATTATTTGCAATGTAAACGAGGCTTTATGGCCGCCGCGCACTTAAAGACCATAGGACCAACTTTAATTTTTGAACAATAAATTCTAGATTCAAATAGTATAAGGTTTTAACCAACGAGGTTAACCCGTTAATTTATTGCCTATTTTAGTCTGCCAAATCCCTCTTGCGAAACCCATGGAAGGTAACTGGGACTTCTATTCGTAATCTTGACAGTTTTGATTACTATCTGTCATGCAATTTAAACTCCGATTGTATAATTTCATACCAACACCTACGTCGTTGTTAAAGCTTTAATTAACCCTAGCAGTTTTCGCAAGGAGTGGCAGAAAATAATCTGATGTCACCTCACTGTGTCAGCTATGGTGTCTTAGTGACACGTCATGTAATGATGAAATTTTGTCATCTATATGCTTATTAGCTAAAACTTTGATTGTTATTCAGGCAAAGTATTGTACAAGTCATGTGCTAAGCATAATAATCAAGGGCATATTATGTCCTAGGAACTATTTTTATGATCTATATAGGACCTCGTACCGTTGGGATTTCCTAAATTTATTGTCATTTGAATTTGTATTCATTAGGAAGGCTGTGCGAAATTGCTTGTAAGGTTGTGGGCAAGAATGAATTAAATTAAGGGACACTTCTGTGAATTAATAATGAAGTGTGGCGATTGATGACTGCTATTTGGCGACGTGCCAAGTACTTAGCGGTAATTTAGAGAGGCTTGGTATATATGGTTCTTTTCAGGAAAGTTTGAGATTTTGCACTTTCTGTAGAGCTATCTAATCTAATTTTGTATTTTATGGTCGCATCTTAACAGCTGTTAGTACAGATTAGTTTTATTGCAAGTGACATGAGTAATAGGGTTAAAGGGTTGCCATCAAAAATTTCATATGGATACATTAATATTCAGATTTTTCCAGCAAAAAATCTGATTAAAATCTCAACATAAGTTATATCTATGGTTGTTCACTCTGTGTGTGTGTAGGTATAAACCTACACATACTCGTACATCTTCATTTCATTATAAGTGTTTGCGGAATTTCCAGAAACCGCCTTCAAGTGCCTTGAAATGTCAAGCATGTTTGATCAACCGTGAGTGATGTATTCCGACCTAAATCTCATCAATTTTGGAAACAAGTATGTGGTCTTAAAGTCATCATGTTATTGTAGCAATATTTTCAAACAGTATTGTTTATTGTTGTTTTAGCAATTCTTGAGTATTGGCCAACTGAACATGAAATGGAGCAATTAACGCAACACTTAACCAATTAAGTACCACATATTTATAATAAATTACCTAATGATTCGTTATGTATTACAGGTATCAATGTATTTAAGAAGCAACTCAATAATCTACTGATAAATAAGACATACTACACAATTAATGAGTACCTGTTAGGTAAGAATTTGTGTGTATAATAATACATACAATTATGGTGAATACTTGGGTCCGATTTATTTTATTAAAATTATTTTATTTGTATTGTTAATTCTGTATTGATTGTATTAGATATTACTTAATTGTTATGACATTTTATACTCTGACATTACTTACTTACTTATTTGTTAATTTAATTCTCTACCTCAATCTGTCAAAAATGTTAGGCGTTTTTGAATTACAGAAATAATTGGCATTCGAGATGACAAGCTCGGTACAATATCTTTCTTTAAATAAACAAATGTGTAACTAAGTCTGTTGTTCATTATCGTAGCAACAACTTAGTTGTAAAGTGATCCAATATGTTTAGTTAAAACAACAGTTTCTATTATATCAACAGGTTTACATTCTACAAGACGTGTTGTTCACGTAACTACTTCTAGTATTACACGAAAGGAAACAATATAAATCATCTTTCATACAAGGAGTATTGTTGTAGAGATTTTGGCAAAGCGATTGGCGAGCATTCAATAAGTTTTGACTGTCATGTCGATCTCAGTTTCTTGCAAAATAATTCACATGTTTTAAATCTGTCAATAGTACATTATGATACATGTGTGCTATGTTGATCATGTTATTAACTTTTATGGAAATTGGCGCGCTGGTTTGGTTTTCCGCGCGCCACGCTATCGTTGCGCGCGTAGGTGTAAATAAAGGCACGTGCAAAACCGCTAAACAGCCTATATACAAATATAATAAACACAAAATAATGTTAAGACTGATCGTAGTGCTGTCGTTTGTCATATTGTAGTTTAGTTTTGGCATAGAGTAATATTAGTTCAGTGAGAATCCACAATAATATAAATATCTTTTTGTGACAATCTCCACAGACGGGGGTTCACGGACTGATCAGATCTCAAGTGCGTATGCCGCACCTCCCCACAGACAATGGCCCACCTTCCATCCTGCGCCGCATGTCCTGTCACCTGTTGACTTGATGATCTTATAACTGCGTCAGTGAACGGAGTTCGCGCGGTTGAATTTTGGGCCAAAGATGTTTGAACTTTTTGCCATCGATACGTTAAGAAGAAGTATATTCATTTTGAGTTTTAACTTTTTGTTCTTTAACGAGATTGCAGACAAGATCGAAGAAAGATGATCTTTTTCGTTAGCGCTATTATGCATTATGCAATTTTGATTAATGTTTGGCCATCTTCCTCTAAATCATTAACACTTACTGTGAGTATAAATACCGTGTGTAAATGTGCCTTGTTTAACTGCTTGGCTTCACAGAAGCGATTGTGGTTTATTGTTAGCAGTTCTTTGAAGCCAAATTTTTGAATCACAGTGCAAATAATACTTATGACTTTTGGGCATTTATCAATTGTAATAACCGTTTGATCATCAATTCCGATGACTTTGATCATCCGAAATTCCCAAAATTATAGAATTGACCTATTCTATATCAGGGTTGTCACTCTTAATGTATCAAAGTCATTAGTGAATTTTCCGAACGTAATTACTACACGTCAAGCTGTTGACAATGAAGTCATCAGAACAGCAGTTTATTGTCAATTGTGCCAGTTCGCAAATAGTGAAGATATCTAAGGAGCCGCTCTTACAACTGTGTTCACTTACTATTCTGGGAACGTGATACAGTTTGCATGTTTATTCGCGGTATACCATTGGGTCATGGGTGATCTTAACGACGGCGGTTTATTAAATACCAGAAACAAAAGAATTCTTTTGATGAACATAGCATTATTTGTCAAGAGCACAGGTGATTGCTGTGAACCTACTACTAACAAAGGCTGCGGACTAAGGGAAGGTTGGAGTGACATAAAACAAAAAAAAGTTGTTTATTGGTACCAGAATAAAACATTTACAATATTATTATTTTAAATAAAAGGTACGTTAATCGCAGGAGTTGGTGATACTGGTTCCCAAACTAAGCTAATGCTTGTATTTTGGGAAAATAGTTTCAATGATAATTAATAGTTTGACTGTAACAATCCTTTTTTCATTTTACCTAAAGTTAATCCTGATTATAAGATCATTTCACAAGCACACTCATCAAGTCATCACACTATCTCAATAAATTAATAATGCAGCAACATCATAAAGATTCTGCAAACCATCATAAATACTATGATGTAAGATTAGCTCATAATTGATCTCTAATAGTTATAATCTAAGTTATTACCTAGCCCTATTTATTGCCAACATTCCGTGCTAAATTAACACGTTCACGCGGGAAAGAGCACAAGGTTTGCAGTAAAAAGGTTGTAATAAGTTATTAGCGCCACGGAGCTTTTTTAAACAACGCTATGAAACTCTAGGATTTTCTCTATGGTAGTTTATTCTAGAAATGCTTTCAAATTCCGGTATATTAAATTAGGTTTTTTTTATATCGAGGTGGCTTATATAAAAAAAATAACATTTATTACCTAATTAATTGAATATTGACTGCGACATTAATTTGAAATTTCTGTTTCTACCATATTTTATTTTACTGCTACGAGTAAAAAGCAGCAATAAGTTTTAGTTTATTTTATTGGATGACTAGAAATTTGAGCATACGAAAGTTATAGTGGCAGAACTGTTAGGAATTATTATAGTAATTATTAAAACTTATTACAGTAGACAGAAAATTATAGCCATATTCGGTAGATAAAATAGCTAAACGATTCATGACTATGAAACAGTAATGTTATGAATTTGACCGCGTTTTACAATCAAACGGTGGTCATTTTATTGGCAATCAAATTAGGTGCTTTGAATATAGAATAGGAATATTAGAGAAGAGTTCAATGACCTCTCATTTTTTTAACAATTTGTATTAGGAATGCTTTTCGCACATTGCCTAACAATTTACGTGTTATTGAAAATCGATTTGAAATTAATTTGCGTGCGCCTGCTATTGAAATCAATATGTGAAACCTGTTTTATCCCTCCATAAACGTTTACCTATTGCTGGACATAGGCCTAATGGCTCCTAAAATTGACTGTTAAGGGGTCAAATTATCCATAACTGTTTGTATGCTTTTATCGGAAGGAAAATAGGACACCACTGCGTTATTATTAGGCGCGGTCGTGAGACACACAAATGATCTTGTACTTTAATTTTATGTTAGTTTTTAATTTTTTCGAATGTGTTTCTTGCTTACGGTACTGTGCAAAATTTTAAACGGTTTTCTTTCGTTCTTTAAGGATGCTTGATCCAAACCCAATAAATCCATAGTGTAATATAAAAACCACCCACAAGAACATGATCATAAATTGCAATGCTTATTGCAATAAGGACTGAAGGGAAAACAAACCAAGTCGTGACTAATTCACGTTTCTTTTACGATAGATCGTTTTTATAATATCGGTAATAATTTAAGTTACAGTATGGTTTTGTAACTGTCAGTCAGGCATGATCTTTTTTGAGTTCGGTATCGTCAATATGGAAGCTATCTTGATCGCGCTGGTATTACCATAAATATTGTACCTAACTTATTTTGTCTGTGCTTCATGTAGTCATGACACTGCTTGGAAGGGGGAGTTTGGTATTTGAAATATTTGAAAAAAGAAGAATGTACGACGAAGGTTTAACTTATTGGAGACAAATGAATGTCGATATAATTTTAACCTTTAAAAAAATTGAATACATTCATTTGTCGGCCATGGCTGATTATTTACTATACCTACTGTAGGAAAACGGTTGCCTTGACCATAATATTTCTATTATCCATTTTCAATATACCGTATACCATTTGAAGTTTAGTATAAAACTTTGCAATTACGTTCCGATTTACCAGAAGCCGGTAACCGTAATTTAAATAACAGTCATAATGTGACAAAATACGGTAAAATACCGTGATGACAGTTTGGAACGCAAACTAGACAGTTTGACGACACATAATATCACCACAAATAATAAAAAAACCATCGTCTAAATCACCAATCTAAAGAAACTGGTCTTAATCATCACTGGAACGCATCCAAAAAGGTCAAGGATTAGCTCGCTACTCTAATTCTTTCCTTTGTGTTCTAAAGCGCATTTAAAATAAGAATACCATATGGTTAGCTCTAAATTATTGCTGTTTCTTCTTTTATTGGCCACTCGAACTTGTTGCCAGGCGATGCATCGTGTAGAGGCTCGTTTGCACGTTCCAATTTGGGAGAGTACGAGTTTTCGGCCACTAAAATAGAAGTTTTAAGCTATTATTTAGTCAATGCTTAAACGTTTTCAGTAAAGTAAAATGGCTGCACTTTACGTGATTAAAAAACTTTCGATGTACATATAGGAGGGTCGATTGTTTCCATACCTACTGTGTAGAATAGAACACTACTTCCACAATTGAAAAAAAAAAAATTGTGAAGTATCAACTTAGACCAATAAGTCAAGGTTAGTACTGATTCCCCCCGAAAGTTATGATAAAAATATAATTTAATTACATTCTCGATTCCCCCCGAAATTTAGAAATTATGTACAGTGAAGCAAGAAAGGGTACCCACGGAAATATTATTTTTAGGAACCAAAATCAATGAATACATTAATGATTCCTGCAAGAAATCAGCTCAATGATAACTATGCACACCATCATCATCTGCCTAGCCTTTCCCCAACTATTTTGGGGTCGGCTTCCAGTATAACCGGATGCAGCTGAATACCAGTATTTTACATGGAGTGACTGCCTATCTGACCTCCACCACCCAGTTACTGGGTAATACCCCTTACCGATACCCCTAGGTAAGACTGGTTGTCAGTCTTTCGGGCTTCTGACTACCCGTAACGACTGTCAAAGGTCCATGAATGACAGCCACCAGCTTACCGTGCTTTCCGAGGCACGGAGGGGTCTCGGTATGTAAAGATGGTCACCCATCCACAGACCAACCGCGGCAAGCGTAGCTTAACCTGATCGATCGACCTGTGCGGCTGTTATTATTTAGCCACGGGCCCCTCTGATAACTATGCCCACCAATATAATTATTTAGGTATTTTTACTCACATTTGTTATTTTTATCATTTATTGATTTGTGTTTAAAATATTATTTATATTAATATTATTTATTATATTAATATTGTAACTCTGACATTTATGTACACTAGATTGTTAAGTATTTTAGAATTATTCTATAACGTGTTTTATATTTTTAAAGGTAAAGTTTTTAGTAGGTGTATTTAAGTAGTTAAAAATAAATAATAAACAAAAACATTTTTTTTAATCTGTGATATTTGTAATTGTGAAGAAACTACATGTAAAATTGACGTAAGCCGCGATTTGATTTGTGATAATGTAGAATAAATTGATCTGGATTAAACACACTTATTAATCATCGCTTAATACTTTTCAGATTTTGTCAGATAAAACTACTTAAATCATAAACCGTAAATATCGAAACTATAGACCCGCACTATACTAATCACTTGACTGGACTTCATCTAAAGGAACCTTAAAGCTTCTGCTTCTAACCAATTTAAAACGTCTACGCCCGTTTGCGGTTCGGCCAACCTTGGCTTTGAAGATATTTGTGTTACAAAAACAATGTAAGTGAGTTAACGTGTTTGGAGGTTAGTACAACGTTTTATTATGCTTTTCCTAGTAATATTGCATGTGGAAACTGTTCGAAAAGTGAAATAATAACAAATGAAGTGCAGCCCGTGGAAGAATTTACGCATCTTTAGATAAGTTTACCTATTTTGTTGTACCTATTTTTGTGTTCTGTTTTTTCTTGTCTGTTTATATATGTGTGTACATAAATGGTAAAATAAAAATAAAATTTATCGCTTGCCGATTGGCGGTTTGAATTTAGAATGTTTTATTGAAGAAACGTATTGATATTCAAAAACAGCGTGCTTTTTATTTTTAATTCTTTTAGCATTCCAAAAAGTTTTATCGTTCTTTTTATAGGTTCGATGTAAGTATCCTCTCTGTAAGTCCTTTATTTTTATGATGTTTCTGTAAATGTAATTGATGTTTACGAATTGGAATTTACAGCTTTGCCGCATCATGAGACTGTCAAGCTTTTATGACTATTTGTTGGCTAGTGCGGTACTTAATCACCTTAAAGATAAGTGCACGTTTTATTTTATGCTCGTTCTTTTTATTAGTTGAGCCTAGTATCTATCTATACTCAGTACTAATTTAATAAAGCTGAAGAGTTTGTTTGTTTGAACGTGCTAATCTCTGGAACTACGAGTCGGACTTGAACAATTATTTTTGCATTTGTTAGCACAATTCTTGGGAAAGGTTATAGTCTACCACACAAAAACTTATCTAAAATGACGCTACAACTCTTAGGAGCCTAGCAAAAATAATTTATAATAATTTTTCCAGTTCAATAACGCGTTCAGGGCGGTGTTGGGGCTGCCCCGCCGCTGCAGCGCCTCGGGCATGTTCGGGGAGGCGCGCACCGACGGCTTTCATGCGACGATGCGCAAGCGGTGTGCGTCTCTGGTGGCGGTTTCTGGTGCACAGAGTGCGGGGCAGCGCCAACAGCCTGGATTGCCCTTATATCCGGCAATGCTGCTGCAGTACACATATTGTTACCTTGTGAGTGTCTTTGTCTGTGCTTGCTATCCTGTCTGCATCCTTTTATGTATCTTTTTGTATATGAGTCTTGTTACTTGAATCAAACTAATTTTATTTTATGTTTTATTTATTAAGAAGTCAGAAAGAACGCTAAGTGAAAACGAAGTACCTGCTTAGAGCGCGGCTGGCCGAAATTTCACGCGGTCGAAGTCACTGACAGAACTAAGTTAGGTGCATTATCTGTGATTAAGTGACGAAAAGCTAAAATCCTAAGAGCGGGTTGCCGGGTAAATTGTAGTTTTTCGTTCACAGACACAGGCTTTCTCACTGTGAGGGACTATACCTATAATTGATATACAAGAAACTGTACCTGTCCACTTTTTTTGTATTGTTTAGTACCTATACAATGTGTAACGTTAAATGCGCAATACCTCAACACCCCAACTGATTTTTAATTCAATTGACCTATTTCAGAGAGAAAATAAGTCATTATAAAAATTGTAAAGGTTTTATGTGCTGTTTTAGTTTTCTGGCCATTCTGATCGTTTCTTGCGTCTGCGACGACGCTTTATCGAGGGAGGAGTCGTCACCGGGCCGCTGCGCCGCGCTGGCATTGACCTATTAATAAATAGACACGGCAACGTTTTTAATGAAGCTTTTTTTGAAAAATGTGATATATATTAAAAAGTGGTTCAATTAATTCTGCTCGTTATTCTGATTAAACTATTTTCAGGTTTTGCGCATTTAACGTTACACGTTGTATATGGCATACCTATTTTTAAACGACTAAAATCTTAACAAAGTAAACAATGTCTTTAACCAGTGTAAAGAGAGAGACCGTTTAGCTAGGTTACAGCAGGTATCTAATGCAATGCCTGTTGCTTATAAATTCTACGGCCATCAATGTCTGAACGCACCTGCAGCTAAAACTGGTTAGACGCAGGATTAGTTATAAACTTATAACTAATATAAAACAGCTGTACTATACAGGGTGTCTCTGGAACTATGGATCAAATCTAATAGGGGCGTGGGCAAAGTCATTTTCAAACGTTTTAACTTTGAGAAAGTCGGTGCAATTGAATAAAATTTTTGCCAGCACGTAGCCTATGCAGTAAATGTTTTTTTTCTTATTGAACACATGTTTTCTAGCTGCAGCGTCCTGAAAAAAAAAAATTAATTGATAGCCCTGATAATTTTTTTATGATTTTTTCTTTGAGATGTGATTGCAAAAAAACAAAAAGTAAAAAGTTTGATAAATAAATTATTTATTTCTGTAAGTAGGTTTGTACAAACACTTTTACATGTCAATCATATTTTTTTACACTAGATGAGGTCGGCGTTTCCTATCGGACTACTCGGAGAAGAAAGGCCGAAACAAACTCAGAAGTCACAGTCTCTTTTAAGGTCCAGACATAATCTTGGTCAGATCATGTGAAGACCATGTAGGTTGGTGTCTGAAATGGTCTTGTGAGTAAAGAACCACACAGATTGAGCGCACCTGTCCAGTCAGTGCACGCATTTGTCAAAAATCGTGCAGCTCAACTCAGAACTTGAGGAGCCTCACGATTCGACAAACAATAACAATGAAAGGACATTTGGGTAGGCCGCATAAATTACTCAAACTACCAGATAATGATTAAAACTAACTAAGAAGGAAAACAGAGAAAAGAAATGAACCACATAGTCTTCACACTCACAGTAATAATAATACAAAATAAGATACTTTAAAAACTAAATATCCATGTCATTGTTTATATAAAATTCATCAATGTCAATGTGTATATAAAAATCCGGACATAATCTTTGATCTTTGAGGACCATGTAGATTGGTGTCTGAAGTGGTCTTTTGAGGAAAGAACCACACAGATTTGGAAATTACCTTGCCCACGCCCCTATTCGAAATGGTCCATACTTTCAGGAACACCCTGTATAGAACTATCCGTGTGTAATAATAACTTATTGAAGCAGTAATTAGCTATGGTTATGAAGCCATTGCTGTGGCCTAGGGCCGGACGTAAATGGGTGACGAGACTTTGACGCGCAAGCTGAAGGCTTATTCTCTTTAAAACGTTCAAAATCTAGTCACAGTCTCTCCTCGGCGACAAACAAATGACAAAAACTTGTCAAAAATTCAGGGAATTTTAGAGGTATTTATGTCAGACTGAGACTGAGTTGAGACTGTGAATGTTCTTAAAATGACGACAATTGCCCCTCTGTTACCACGGATTCAGTACATGATTCTGAACACACGGTAAAAATTTTTCGTCAGTAAAAGAAAAAAGGGTTTCGTATTCAAGAGCAATACGTACGCGGTCAAATAGACTAAAATATTCAAAGCAGGGAAGTTCAGAATCATGTACCTTGCTAACACGTTGCGCGTTGATGTTCCTGTCAACCTGTACAGCAGTTTTTCCTGTTCCTACGTATGGGGACTTTTTGGGGTGTAGGAGATGCATACTGATTAGAAAACCATCTTTGTAAACTGAAATTCTGCAGGTTATTTGTCTAATTTCTTAGTTATAACATATTATAACGATAATCTTGCTACCAAGTCTGGCAAAACTCAAAAACCCACAAATTTCACGTTGCCTGCGCTAAAATTGAGTGGATCACATCTCGCATCCTTTCAGACGGATTTCAAAAGTCTGGAATAGTCCGTAGATATATTTCACCCGGAGAGACTAATGTTCAGCAGCCATCTTTGTCGTCTTACCGCAGAGTTTCAGTAAGGATTGGGGGGCAAAAACGGAGATAAAAAGGAGGATTACTAGTATTAACTTGAAGTCAAACGATATTTTGAAAAACGATTTAGAAACTATCTTAGGAAAACTTTTAAATTTAGTAGGTAAATCTCACGTACACACAGATTTTGACAGTCGCTAGCAATCAATGATGTTAATGTGATGGTAATGTCTTGCAATATTCGATCTTCCAAAACGGCGCAATGTCAGACTATTAGATGACACGTGGAAATAGGACGGCATGTCATAATTATCGGTAGCGAAAAAGAGACATGAAGATACGTAACTAGAATGATTAGCCATGTTTTGACTTGCCACTTACGGAGCGTGTATAATCTATCTACCTCTTATTTATTTATTTTGTTTAATACTTCAATCACATAAATGTACAGAGCTAGCAATGTCAAAATCTTTATGTAGACGTGAGAGTTTGAAATCGCCAGCAAGTCTCCGGCGATTAAAGTGCCGTCTGTGTGTAAGTAAGTACAGACGCCAGAACACCAAGCTACCCGAAACTGTCAAATTTTCCACATCAATTTTCAACCTAACGCTTTAGCGATAAAGCTGAAAATCTATTAAAGAAGTTTGACAGATTGTAGTAGCTTGATGTGCTGGCGTCTGTACCTACCTAGCACAAGACCGACATCAAAACATTAAAAAAAATATATGTTCATATAAAAAAAAAAAAAAAACAATTTCTTAAATATCAAATCCAAATAAAGTAGGTAGGTATCAGCGAAATATTAGATCGATACTAAGAATGTTGAAATATTAACGACGGAAAAATTCATAATAATTTCGGCACATCTTCATTAAATTTTTCCTCTCGTAATTAATCTTGCAACTATAAGAAATGTTCACAGTTCACCAAATAATAATAAAGCCCACAATAATGATGTCAACAATCGCCCACAATCCACAATATGTCTTACGTTAGCCAACAGTCATGCATTTTTTAACACGGCACTAAAATTTAATCGAGGCAAGCCTTGTGAATCGATCGATGGTGATTATTGTTGGTTTAATATTTATTGAAGTCTATATTTTATTAAATCGAATCGATAATAGGTCGGTGTATTGCTGAGAAGAAGAAAAAATATAAGAAGAAAAAGGAATATTTGCAGCCCAGGGACTTGGTTTGATTTTTAGGATCCTGGAGGACTCATATTTTTCAGTGTTCTGGGGGCAATTCTTGTATTTTTTTTAAACAAATGCATTTTAATCTGACTGAATCTGTCAAAAATACCGCTAATTGACCTACATTTTTGACAAGTTTTTGACATTGATTGTCGCTAAGATGAGACTGAGCCTTGCATTATAACGGTTTATATGTACGTGAATAGGACTTCTGCTCTTAATGAGTTATACATTAACTCAGTAGGTACCCATTTGTTTTTGAAATGATTTTGACGTAAAGCTACGGTTTCCTAAAAGAGCGGTGGCCCACACATGCGTTCGTAATGTCCAAATAAGTCCAAAACTCGAAATTAATAGATCAATGTTGATTACACGCAGAGCTTTATAGCTCTATACGCTTTACTAGTTTTGCGTCTCTCTTTTCACTTCTTAGTCACGTCAATAAAACTTTTTGTGATTTCATCCTTGTATGGCATAAGCATGTGTTCCAGTTATTTGTATTACCTACGAGTTTAAGACTTGATTGAACGACTTACTTATATGAAGGTGTTTAGCGGTCGTGACTACTTTTTGCTACTACTACATTATTGCAATTTTTCAATGCAATTTATTGGCACGTACGTCGCAATAAATGTTTTTCTTATTGACATTACGTAGGATAAAAATTATACTTCTAATCACTATCCAATTTCAACAGCCATATTTATTTCAAGTAAAAATACTGAATAAAGCAAAGAAAACGGGTTGAATTTAAGAAGTAGCTACTACACGCTTACCTATGTTACGAATGTGCGACGTGTAATCAACTAGATAAAAATGGTTAGTTATTAGAGAAAAATATATAAACCGTTAATTTAGAATTAAAAAACAAAAGCCAGTACATCCTAGTTCTTAATTTAAAATCGAATCTGACCTACATTTAAAAAAGAAATAATAAATAAAGTCAGTTTTCGCCTGATTTTCTCAAGGGTAGATACTCTGCCATTCAGACATTGAGCAGACCATTCATTTTTCACCGCAGAAGTTTTACATGCACTAAGAGCTTCACGAAAGAAATCTATTTACCGAAGTAAGCAGACTGAATTATAACAATGAGTCATGTGAAAATGGCCGATGAGTCAAAATTTCTTTGGCGTATACGTATGTAATAAAATTGGAAATTATAGACACACTAATGGTGCAGCGGTCATACTTACGTCGTGTTTTACGTTTTTTTTATTGTTTTGGGCTTATTGAACAATTTATGTAGATTAAATTTCTACTCCATAACTATTTTTTTTTTATAAAGCAATAAAAGTTGTGTAACCACTCCTAGTGGATTTCTTTTTTGACCTTTTACTATATTAATTTCAGGACTACTTCAAGTTCCATGTAACCTTTATATGTAACTTGTATCAGGTTCATATATTGTAAAATTTTGTAGTAACTTTCACCATTTGCTGCTGCGTCTTTGTTTAAACTCCATCTGACATCTCCATTTGTAAATTGCTTACCTGAAAATAACAGAAAGACATATTAAAAAATGCTATTCTATTTACCTAAATTCCTTGACATTATCAAAACACATTTACGAAACGTTAAATATTTTCCATATTACAATATTTATTTTCGACATCTGTCCTCAAAAGACGCACAGAGCTATTAAAAATGAATATATTTATTTTGTTAAACGCGCGAATACCATTACTAAGATAAAGTGCGCATAAACGTCGGAAACAGCGTTTAGGAAAGTTTACCGATTTCATTCGTGTGCGTTCGGAATTATTGATTTGCGTCGGTGAGAAATCGAGAATGTCCATCAATTCAGACATTTCCTTGTTTTGACAGTTTAATTCCTGTGCCACACGCATAGGGATTAGGGATTAGGGAGGGGGAGGGGGGGCTGAGGGGGGGCTTTAGATAGATGGAGCGCGGAAAGCTCCGTATTCGTATGAAGTTTTTAAACCCAATTTCCGATTTCTTATAACTGGCACACATTCTGCTTCTGTTTATTTTATTTTTAAGTCGTTTTCATCAGTCCAAAAGTGAAACGCAAATTCAAAGAAAAGAAAATATAAATATTTTAGACGTAGATAATTTGATAATGTTAAGTTAGATTTTAAGAGCAGTGGTATAGGCCCCGACTTACGAGGTCGTGAGTTCGAACCTAGGCGTTTGTGTATTTAATTTTATTACCACTACATACTCTCTAAACGATGAAGGAAAACATCGTGAGGAAACCAGCATGTCTTAGAACCTAAAAATTAGAAGACATGCGAAAACTTAGTCTATAAATATCGGTATTTTTGGGAAATAAAGATATTTATTATTATTATTATCCACCAACCCGTCCTGGGCGCGCGTGGTAGATTACGGGAGAGAGGAGATTAGTGGAGGCCTGTGTCTCAGCAGTGGGAAGATGTGTGTATGTAACTTTAAGAAAAAAAAAAAAAAAGTGATAGATAATTTTGCTATTTGGCATTGATACAACTTATGATAGATGCAAAACATTACATGGTGCACTTTACTAACTTTAATCACCATTGAGTAGGTATATCTTCTACAGTATAAAAACATTTAAACACAAGTCTGAGGTTATTCCGAGGGATTAGTTAGCCGTCTAGACACTGACGTGGCTCTCGGTTGATGCGCGTTGCAGTTTGAGTGGGTTGTATTTAGCCTGAAGCTTACTGAGCATGGTGTGTGTTCACCATAAAGTGGGAGAGATGGTCTTGAGTATCGCCTGACTGTTAGGCGTTTTCGATTATGCCATCCGTCTGTGCCGAATCATGCCGACCCGAATGTCTGTGTGTGTGTAGTGTGTCCCATTGTTTTGGAATAGGAGGTCTTATATACATTACTGGTTGGTTATAATGCGTTGTTAGTGGATAGTACCTACTTAATGTTTATTTAATTTTAGCTCAAATGGCTGCTGTGAAACCAAAAGAAATTGAAACCATTCCGATCTAACTTTGGCTATAAAGTAAACCGTCTGCTTATCACAACGGGTCACCAACAGCAACAGCACGTAGAATTATGAGTAGCTACTCAAAAAGCCCTATTTGTGTGTTCGTTGGCTGCCCTAATTAAGAATCCCGCAGACAGGCATGTAGTAGAACAATTTCTATCAAGTTTTCATAGAAATTGTTCTAGGTACTAGAATCGCGTCGCACTGTCGCGTTGTGCCATCTGCTGGGAGCCTTTACATGACTGCGCGACAAAAAGACAGGGTTATGTTTTTACGGAAGATTTGAATTATGTTTTCGAAAAGTAAACAATGCAGAAAGCGCACTGCTAATAATATACAAGAGTCACATATCCCCAAATACCAACAAACTCACGGGTGACCATCGAATTCCTTCACGTACTAGTTACAATTAATTTATAGAAACATAAGAGCCGCAGCCAAGTTCAGTGTTCTGAAGCCTGGCAGCTGTCCAACGAGTTTCATGTAGCTCTGCTGATCCTCAGATGAACTAGCGATATCTAATGTGATCGGTAAGGTTTGTCACTAATTGAGATCTTAATTTACAGTCTGAAGGACAGTTTGATTTCCTTGTTGCTATACTTAGATCTATAGTGGATGAAGATTGGATTGTATAATGGAGCTGAAGATAGTTTAAGTTACTTAGAATGTTAGAATACACCGTGAAAACTTGGGTGAAGTGCGCGTGGAGTGAGTCGTCAATAGTGTCAATCCCTAGCATCAGCATGACTCACAGCTCACTTCACCTTAGTTATCACGGTGAGATTTTTCCAGAATCGACCGGCTGTTTGTAGGTTTTCGACACTAAATGCTTGCTACCGAAAAGTAAAAGTCAGGAATGAACTAGATTCTTGTAATAAAAACTATCTCCGCCGAAATTTTACGGGGTTTTGCATTGTATTTTCGTTATTAACTATTCATTCATGTAGTATATCGTGTGCTAATGAATTTAAAGTTGTCCACGAATCACTCATACAAATTTAAAAACCACAAAATAGAATTCGTTCACTAGTGATGGATCCGTTTACCGACATCTAGCGTGGGAAATAATTTAATTATTACGATGATATAAATTGTGACAGGCAACCTCTGCCAACTAGGTTACGCGTACTGTAATGCGATCTTTTTTTAAACCACGAACTGATGTTTATTCACCCGAATCTTTCCAAAAGCTAAATACAATGTTTTGGTATTTTTTTAAGTAAGATGTATAAATGTTGATTTGTTTTTTCTCAGTTGTGATTTTAATTTTCGTGTGTAATGGCAGCCCAGATCTCGAATTCGGAAAATTTTTCTGATGTTTTCAGGTGAAAATTAGAAGTTGTTTTCAAAATAGCCTACATCAATGTTTAAGTATTCTTAGAAAATAATTTTGATACAATTTTCGTTGCCACCGCGGCCAGCCCAGGAAGAGGTAGCGAGACGACTGAGACGCGTACCGCAAGGGTTAGGTCTAGGTGGCTCTGGAAAAGGAAGCCTGGAAGGATATGGGGAAAACTTTTGGTCAGCAGTAATAATAATATTTATTTGCGTAATGAGTGGGACAGTGTAGGCTAACTATAATAGTACATTGTTCACCGATAGGAGAAAGTGACCGACTACCGTCGAGGGTGTCGTTTGAAGCCCGAGCCGTAGGCGAGGGCTTTAAAACACCCGAGATCGGGAATCGCACTTTCTCTCGAGTGATACATAGTGCTTTATACTACACCTACGAGGAACATAAAAAACGAAATCTTTATTTTACTTTCTACGAAAACTGAATCCTCAAACAACACACAAATTGGAAATGGCGCCAATGGCGTCTGCAATTTTCACATGTTCTTTTTTCAAATTGTTTATCCTGCCGCCGCAGGGTCGCACTGCCAGCCCGACACCATCCAACACACAGCTAGTGGCCAGTGTCATTTTGCGAACTTGGAAATAAAAACTCACTGTAAAAACTTTTTGGCTTTTGATATTTAGGTTACCGGCGCATAGTCTTACCCAAAATTAAAAAAAAAAAACCACGTAAGAAATGGATTTTCATACATGCTCCGAGCATTCAGCATACCTATCCTTTACAGTTTTATAACAAATAAAGCACTCATGTAAACCTAAAAATGGTTTTTATACTACACCTGCTTGGAAAGTACCTTGATACTTTATCAAATTTACGGTAGAAAGTACGTCATTGCATATCGAACAAATATGCGGGGAGAAAACGCATCTTAGCGGGAGAGATTATTTGTTTTGATTTCGCATATTGAAATAAGCATTTGGACGATAGCTTGTCTATGTTTGTAACTCATTATAGAAGTATAGATTACCATAAATATCAACTAACTAACTAATATATAATGGTAATATATACGGGGTTACTTTACAAAGACCAGCCAAATTTAAGGGTGTGGTACAGACCATCATATTGGACAATTTTGTCCATTAACCAACATCGTAATCGCGAATAAAAATTTAACCGTCCCACACGTTTAGGTCGAGTAGGTATTAAAGTTTTCTATGGGACAGTTGGTAAATTTTTCGCGGTTACCGTATTGGTCCCGTGGAGAAAGTTGTTCAATTTGATGGTCTGTCAAATTTGGCTGATCTTTGAAAAGTAACGCCGTATATATTACCTTTATATATTACAATTTCAACATCAACAAACGACCAGTAAGGACCATTATTTATCCATATAAATATTAACTGCTCCCAACGACAAGGCTCGTGTCAGCAACTCAATAACGATAAACCTTAGAACATACACGGCGAACTATGTTTCTCGTTCATTTTAATAATAAAGTTCGACATAAAACGATGCAGGAAACGTAATTATAACCTTATCTCGAAGAAAATCCAATATTTAAGGCAGCTCCTAACTTTATGACTTAGCATAGATGCGTATTTCCTTTTCAGTTTTATTGGTTCACGTCCTGGATTTATCCTTCGAAAGCACTTTCAAACTTTATCGTTATTGCTTAAGGTTTGTATTTAAGTGTACAGCTTTTGGTACTTAAGGCTATATGTTTTGGAAGTTAGGTCGTCGCAGTAAGGAGAGCTGAAATGGACGTTTCTTATTACTGGGTTAAGAGCATGTAAGTGCTTTCTGACACTAGGTTCTTGTTATGGGCGAGCAGAGTACATGTTCAGGAATTATTATAATGGAATAAAAGCTCGTGTTATTATAGTTCCATTGAGAAGACGTTGTGGGCCGCAATGAATGAAGCTTTATTATTGTGAGAATCTTAATAAGCGATCGAGGGTGGGATAATAAGGTTGAGCTGGGGTGGTGAAGACGCTAGATAGATACTCAAGAAAAATATAAAACGCAAAAAATAGAAGAACAGTATCTAGGTAGATATTAATTGAAATCGATTTTCTGAATTCACCTAGAGAACCTGACGATTCCGAAGTCGATAATAAATTGGAAGAAGTATCTCTATGTAGACTTTGAAGATAAAACATCTTTTCCTCCGCAAATAGCCGGGATTCCGATCCATATATTCAACGAGCAAATACTTAATGCCTACAACCATGTTTGTTATTACATTGTTGTTTGTCATTACATTTCTATTTTAATGTATGATTACATGTAAATACATTGCAGACATATTTCAGAACGATTCAACCTACGAACAAGAAGGTGACTCATGAATGTTGTTTTAATTTCGTCACAAATCGTAATATTTATTTTGAGCTAGCTTTTGCCTGTATTAACGTCGTAAAATATCCCACGAGAAAGTATTACCGGGATTAAAAGTACTCATGTGTTAATCCAGGTGTGCCACAACTATCGGTGTGCCAAATTTCATCCGAATCCGATCAGCTGTTTTTGCGCCAATCCAGAACATACATCCAGTGAAACAGACAAACGGATAAACATTCTATAAACTACATTTTCGCTCACACCTCGTAGCAATTATTTTTTTCAAAAATATGTAGTGTACCTACAGTTGTGACTTCGTTAGTATTTTATTATACTCGTATGTATAGATGTCAATGATTTCACTGGAATACTTTTAAAAATTTGAGAGAGACATTCTTAGAAATTATAATAAAGATACATAAGATCGGAGAAACGGAAAATAAAGTCGGAAAGTAGACCTTGATAAAAATGTTGCGATAACAATAAATTGAAGAAATTTTTCAAAAACCTTTCCCTATGTTCTCAAAATGTAAATTTAGAAGTTTTCAAATTCTATAAAAAACATTCCTTTAGAAAATATTCCAATGATGAGGAACTAAATAGCTGTAACATAAGACAGTGAAGAAATTTATAAGTCCATGTCATATTGCTAAAATATGAACACGCAACGCACAGAAAAGCTTACTGCAGATGACTGACGACATTCCTCAATCACAATTTCAGAGATCATAAATCCGCGCATCGCATAACATTTAATCCGATTAAGCCCTTTAACACGATCCTGCTTTCCACTGCCAAAGTACAAAAAGAGAGCAGTTTCTCATACAGCAGACAGATCTGTCGCTGTCTTGCGTCTGCTTAATTCCTCACATAGGCAGTCGAGACAGCTACTTATCTCTTTGATGTACCGTGATTCTGATACCACTCCTTTGAAGTCCGCCTACTTATATGGACCATAAATATATTCAGTGATGCCCTGTTTCCCATTCACGATAATATATCGATATCTCGTTCTTAGGATCATTATCATTGATTCAGTTGATAAAACTATTCGTTTTTATGGGTATCGGATATGCTAAACTGATTTCGTTTTACATTTATTAGCATCAGCGGATTTTGATATTGGATTATAAATGGCGTTATGTAATGTTTGAGGATCCTTGGAATTCTATTACTTAAACTGCATTTCCGTTTATGCTGAAGTTTCCTTGTTTGTATAGTCTAGATAACTGGTTTCTGGTTTTGTTCAAAGCGAATGCCGCCTCAGCTGCATAAACCCTGACATTTTTGTACTCCTTGGTATTATTAATATGTAGTCCAGCTCCCAAATCTTACGACACCCATGGGAAGATTATTACACGCCCTATTAAAATCAAGGACCACACATCATATCCAATTCACTGAGCATATAAATTATCCAGTTGAGTTTCATATACGATCAATCTCATTTTGACCCTTCATATAGTGCTAAATCAAGTCTTAATAGAGGCTCCTTCTAACGCCGATTACAATTAAGAGGATCCCAGATGTCATCTTTTAATTTGTTCAATTGGCTGTGAATTTCCATAACACCTTGGTGTTGTTCACTCGTTGAATGGTGACGTGACCTATTTATCATGATTATCGCTGTTTGCCCATGATGGCGTCAACTTTGGCGCCTCTCGTGGGTGTTTGTAGGGCTATGTAGGTTAGTGCGTGGTGTAAGATTAATTCGTTTTTGTCTCAATAATGACTTCGACGTTTCTTTTGTTTGATTTATTGAGTGCTGGAAATTATTTTGTATCATTTGCATAATTCTTATTGATGATCAACTATTAGCAAAAACACAATCATACAGCTTGTTTGAATGTTAAAATTATTTCTACTAGTATATATTCTTGCATTGTGCTATCTCTTTTTCGAGGTATCATTTTCTTTTGTAATTTTATTTCCTGAGTGTGCGAATCGTTCTTTTTTAATGCGACTATAATAGCTTCTTTAATTCTCAAAGCTTACTGCTATTTGATTAATTATTAAGTATTTAACACTTAAAAAAAAATCGTAACGATTTTTTGAGTCCGTTAGCCAAAAGTATGATAAACAGTCTTGCCAAGGGGTATCTTGTTACCCAGTAACTGGGTTGTGGAGGTCAGATAAACAGTCTTGCTAAGGGGTATCTTGTTACCCAGTAACTGGGTTGTGGAGGTCAGATAAACAGTCTTGCCAAGGGGTATCTTGTTACCCAGTAACTAGGTGGTGGAGGTCAGATAGGCTGTCGCTTCATGGAAAATACTGGTATTCAGCTGTTTCCGGTTAGACTGGAAGTCGAACCCAACATAGGGAAAAGGCTAGGCAGATGATGATGACGACTCAAGAAAATTTACCAAACGATTTCAAGCAACTCCGCTACTCGCATATGATCCACACCATACAATTCGTGACATTGCGTCCAGTTTTGAATGAGCTTGCCCTATTACACACACAATAAAATTTGCGAGCTCGTCCCGTTCATTGACTGTGATGACCTCATTTTCCTATACATTTCACGACACTACAGCGATATGCTAATCAGATGATAATTACGTCTTGCCTATGATCTTAGATCAAGGTGGATTAGTGGTATTTGATTATGTATTGAGATACAGGGTTGGGTTTGTCGCATGTTCTATGTTGATAAGAAGTCTAGTTGAAACGTCCATGAACTTGTATTCTGTTTTAAATTAAATATGAAAATGTTTTCGGTAGTATCGACATCATCGGGAGCTTTTTTTGCTATTATTGTTAGCAATATATTTCTGTATCACTTTATTGTCCAGTAACACCACGGACTAATAATATATAGTAATTTCTCCTTAAACTAAGTAGGACAAAATTAGTATGCGGCACTACACTACAATGCTCTCTGATGGTAGTTCTAAAGGTAGTGTTTACATTAAAACAGCCGGCTTTTGCTAGTAATAGTACCACGTTAAATGTGCGATTCCAATTTTATGGCTGCATTAGCAAAGTAGACCGCTTGAATCTTAATCCTAAATGCTTTAGACCTGTCGTTCAAAGAAACCACTATTTTATTAGAGACAGCCGATATAACGGCAAATCTAGAACTATAATTTCTAATTCAGGAGTTTAAATTAAAATTCCATCTAGTTTTTTCCTGTAAACAAAATAATATACCCCTTAAAATCTAGCGTATAAAGTCGTAGTTTTCATTTAGTTGTTTTTGCAGATGAATATCTATGTTTTCAAATAGGACTTTAACATCTAATTGACATTAACCGATTTTGAGGTCGTGCAAGTCTTTATTAAAGTTATGTTATGACAGATCTTGCTTTGTGATAATGGAATCTTAATGCCTATTCCTTATACTCGTATCACAGTAGCCGCTGTGTAGGTTCTATGTTTGTGTTTTTGTCGCCCACCCACTATTAAAATTAGTCAAGTCTTTATTCACTAAAGTGTAGTTTCTATTTATATCTTTATAGGTCACTGCATAGGTTTCATATCTCCGCTCAGACACATCATAGACATTGCAGTATCAATCTAGGGCATCTTCACAACGACTTAGGCAAATCTTGTGATTGCTTGTCACCAATTGTTCACTACAAATCATTGACCACAATCAGGACACGCATTGTGTTTTATTAACTATTATATTTCATATAAGTGGAGTAGTGGAGGGGCCCGTGGCTAAATAATAACAGTCGCACAGGTCGATCGATCAGGTTAAGTTACGCTTGCCGCGGTTGTTCTGTGGATGGGTGACCATCTTTACATACCGAGATCCCTCCGTGCCTCGGAAAGCACGTTAAGCCGTTGATCCCGGCTGTCATTCGTGGATCTTTGACAGTCGTTACGGGTAGTCAGAAGCACGAAAGTCTGACAACCAGTCTTACCAATGGGTATCGTGATGCCCAGTAACTGGGTTGTGGAGGTCAGATAGGCAGTCGCTCCATGTAAAATACTGGTATTCAGCTGCATCCGGTTAGACTGGAAGCCGACCCCAACAGAGTTGGGAAAAGGCTAGGCAGATGATGATGATTTGATATATTTGCGGCTTTCCCGTTTTAGATTGGAAATTATGTATTTCGATTGGCCGGGTTGTGCCGGGTTTAATGTCTTTCCGTTATGTTTCATTAATTACTCATTATGATTTCTTTATCTTTGGACTCAGTTATATACCTACTTATATATATTCGGAATTATGGTGTTTTTGCGTCTTATCAAGTGATTATTAAGTGAATAATGCTTTTTATGCGATCCTATTAAATACCTCCCCGTAGCCCACATATTCAGATATTACAAATATAATATACGAGTATATCTTCAAATTTCCTCAATAAAAATACCCGACACTTCACTCAATGCCTGTTCGTCGAATTACACCTTAATGTGCATTTTTACCAACTTACTTTTCCATCACCCCCATTAACCACCATCTTAATCACTCGCATTATAAGGCTCAAATTCCTATGCTACTCATTTCTGTAGATGAATACGCGTTGGTAAGTTTCAGCCGCTTGTAATCTCGGATTACACGAGCACAACGTCTAAAGTGACACACGTTGGAGTATTATCATGCGCAGAGTCTATTGTGATAGCAGAGTGATAGACAGCCATGGTTGTCATGTAAATAGGAACAGTTTTGGTATTAGATCGTAATGAATATTTATAAGCTGAAGAAGTTGGTGCAATCAAAATGTATGGGTTTGATTGGGGAAAATTGATGGTGGCGCAAGACATTCTTTCTATTGATATATCATTTGATTTGATAGTACCTTGTGATTTTTGAATGATTGGAAGTAACTGTTTGTTTGGTTATACTCGTACTATCATTATCTCGATGCGGTATACGTTTAGTCAAGTTCTGAATTATAGTAGTGTGGGTTTGATCAATTTTCCTCGAATAAAACTGCTGATTTCTTCTTAACTATTGTATTTATTTTTCCGTCTTTACATCTAACGTCTGACACTAATTTCTATTCCACACTAGTACCCTATCTGCTTCTTCTAACTTTTTAAACATTCGTTCACTATCTCTTTCACCCCGTGACTATTTCGTACATTGTACATTACAAGAGACAAAGGAAAGGGTAAATTAATTAAATTAATTATACATTACATTACATTATACATTATACACTGTACTCGATTATGATTCACATCTGTCATTCATCTCCACATCTCAATTCAGTATCCCGTCATAACGTTCCGTTCCTACAATAGTTACCTAAAGAAATGGGGTTCCCATTGAATGACAGACCGTTATTGGTGGTAGTTATGATGCTGGCGTCTGTTATCCGTAATTGAGTGTATCTAAGCAATTTTTACAGTTTTAGGCGACTATTAAGATTTAGTTTACAAATAAGCCCGCTTATTTGAAAAGGTATTTTACCATCTTAAGAACATTTTCTACTAGATAATACTAACAATACATATATGTATTGTTATGTACATTCGTACCCTGTAGCGGTATCTACAACGCCACATGCGAACAACGCGTCATACTGACGTTATACAAAAATCCTGCATCTCGCAAGCAGAGTTTACCGCGCAACTAGCAATATAACACAACGGCCCGACACGAATCATCGGGCAGTTGCCCGCCAGACACGACACCCGTCTGGTCGGAGGATCCTCCCTTTTCTATGGAGGATGAGTGAACAAATCAAATCAAAAGTTATTTCTTCAAACTAGGCTGAGAATCAGCACTTTTCGAACGTCAAAATTACAAAAGACAGTCCCCCAAAACGGCCGCACTTCACCACTTCCTAGGGCTTTCGCTGGGAAGAAGAAGTGGCGCAACAAACTCCCCAGCAGCACAGCTGTCTGTTCAGTTAGAAAATACTTGATTTAATACAATACAAGGTATACACAAAATTAAATTATTTGCTATATGTCAGCTAGCCACGCCAGTATACCAACAAATACATTAAAAACTATGCGTACTCAAGCAAAAAAAATTATATTCTTTAAAAAGCCTCCAGGTATAAAGGGCATGACCGCTTATATATTTATGCAATGCTGGGTTCTGTTTACATAGTTGTCACTTAAAGTCACAAATGATAGACTAGGACCATCGAAGTAAACTAAATAAACAAGTTATTTCTAATGACAACAATAAAACTATGGTCAACAAGGCGACCAGTCACCATAAGCAGCACCCGTTCACGAGCATAACGCAAAGATTAGCCACTACCCCCCACGCCATATTAGAGGGAAGGAGGCAACCCGACCCCCGACGCTACCGCAAGCAGTGACATCTAAGAGAGCATGACGAACTTGCTGAGCATGGCGAACTTTACATTTTGTTCCTAATACCTCTATATTTCCCATTTCCGCATTCAATTCTATCTGCATCGTCTCATATGTCAGTACGGTGAATTTAAATAGTGAATTTTACATGATAATACGGCACAGAAAATACATCATACATACGGTTGTGAATAGCAATGCGAAATGAGACGAGGCAAGATCACGGCCAACCAGCATCTTCACTTTCATACATATGGAACAGATCTTGTAAGTGGATGTTGAAATCAATCAGAAGGACTGGGTTTTTTTACGCTTAGTGAATTGTAGAGGCTAAGCAAGGCAAAGAGGTTGTTCAATTGAGGTATAATTTCTGCGAATGCCTTGCATATACATTTTTCGTAGCCTTAAGGGCTTAAGTTTGATGGAACTATGAATGCCATTTGCGAGAACGATATACGATTCCTTGGGAATATCATAATTATTGTTAATCTAGCAGATTTCATAAAAAAAAATTCATCATCTATCTGCTTTTTCCCAACTGGTGTCGGCTTCCAGTCTAACCGGATGCAGCTGAATACTAGTATTTTACATGGAGCTACTGCCTATCTGACCCCCATAACTCAGTGACTGGGTAATAAGATATTCTTTGGTAAGACTCCTTGTCAGACTTTCAGCTTCTGACCACCCGTAAGGACTGTCAAATATCCACGAATGACAGCCGGGACCAAGGTCTTAACGTGCTTTCCGAGGCACGGCCAACCGGCATCCACGTACCAACCGCAGCAAGCGTAGCTTAACCTAATCAATTGAACCATGCGGCTGTTATTACTTAACCACAAGCCCTTTTGGTATACAACAATATCAAATGAAATCGAAAGCAAAATATAAAATTTCCTTCAAGCACGCGCGGCCTGTTCTTCTTACGCATAAAATATGTACCTACTACAATGAAAATACCTCACATACCCGAAAGAATTGATTCACCATACATTGGAGAACACTTCAAAACATCTATAAACCATCATCATCGAATAATGACACACCGAACAATGGTCCGATAAACAAGCAATAAGAATCGATTGATCGAATCGGACATGTGATCGTCATTGACAGTGTAATCGAATCGAATGAGATCAAGATCAATGTCGAATCCATCGATTGTAATTGCATAACGTTTGTTGGTTCATGTTGCAGACGGAGCGCGTGGGTGGAAAACGATTTTAGGAGTTTTTTTTTTCTTTAGATGATATTTTTGTCCTTGCCTTTTAGGGAGTACACACGGCTACACGTCAAGATATACATTTCGAGTTTTACCTGTCCTCGCATTGTATATAGGTTTTTCGTACAATCAGAACTCAGCTTGTATTGGTTATGTATAGCTTGATATGTAGTAGTGCGTACAATGAAATACACAGTGCAGTATAATTTGATATTACTCTTGATAATGTTACAACAATACAAATTTTATTGTAAGCGCCCATGGTCGCTTTTACGATGTAGTTTCTCTTGCATATTGATGCAATCCACTTCAAAATCGTTTCCTACTAGACAATTTCCTTCTTTTGTTAGTAGATACAAATGACCCTTTCCTTTGACTCTTGATCATCAATTTGTTTTTATTCTTCCTTTCTATCTTTATTGTATCTTGTTGCCTAATCGCTGTTCGCACATGCCTTGAACACAATAATCACTGGCATGGAAACAAAATCGATTTCTCAGCGATCATTGCGCCGGTTCTTACGTCTATATTATATGCTCTTAGCAACTCTGATACTATTTATTTTTATCAATGAGTATTTTCTTTATTTGCCTTTAGCATCGGATTCGCATTGATTACGTCTGATACAATAAATTATTTGATCATGAAATGTATTAATATACTCTACACCTAACAGTAATTAATAACTTTCACTCATCAACAACAGTCAAATCAAACTCACAAATGACGTCATTATAATTTCAAATCTTAATTATGGCGTACTGTAAAAGTGTACACCATTATAACGCTTGACATTAGATTAACTAAGCGTTAATTGACGCGTTAATGATTAATTGATTTAGTGCACCCAGAGTGAAATATCACTTCACTTGACTGAAGTTAAATGAACGAATTAAAATTACATTAAGATTGTGTGAAAATTTAATTGGTACTAATAGAAATGCAATGAAGCAGATCGTGACAATAGATGACGAATCAAAATCAAATCAAAATAACCAAATTATAAATAAATATTATAAATTAAATTACTAATAAAAATCAATAACAATAATCATGATAATAGTAATCAAATTACTATTATCATGAGAGACGTACAAACATTCATAGAAATAGATAGGTAGAATACTCTTTATAATGTTCACCATAAAATTGCTAATATAAATGTAGACATTTTACAAGGGGCGACACAATGGCCGAATAGGTTCGTAGAAAACCTTGCCAAATGCCAAAGAAATTAAAATACAGGTATAGAGGCACGGCCCTGCTCTGCCTTTAACAGATAAGAGAGGAGAACGTAGTTCTTTGACATGAAACGGAAATTAACAAAGTTGCTGATAATGATGATAAAGAGATCCAGAAGAAGTTACCGTACAGAAGATGCCCAAACATAACGAAAGTGAACTTTCTCCTCCATAACGACATCCCACCTAAGAAAATAAATTACGATCAACTACCAGCTATATTTAAAGAAGCAACTATAAAATAACGTACAAATAAAGACATAGGTGAACGTACCCAAGTTAAAATAAATCAATGGCTAACTAAACGCTATATTTAGTCCCAATTAATAACAACATGGTTCAGAAGCTTCCGTGTGATACGTTTATGATTTATTGTTGTATTCTCGTATATGATTATTAAATCTATATTTATTTCTTTCGTTTTTGTCGGTACAAATTACTTGTGGGTGTTTATTAATTGAGGATGATAAAAGTTATGTTGGGCTATTTATCATAGAATTTGAACTGGAAGGATGCGATCGAGGTTTTTAAAACTTGATCGGGATTCTGTAATTATTGTATCACTTATATGGTTAGAGGAAACGGTCCCGACAAGTGCATTGTTAGATGATCTTTTGTTGTTTAAAATATATTTTCATCTATACAATGCCTATCTATTCATACACGAAATCTCTTGAGGGGTCATTGTTGTATTCATAATTACGAACAACTTTTAGTATGGGACTAAACCACAAAATCGCGAATAAAAAATCAGCTGTTCCCTAAATTTACGTTCGCATAACTCGTCAAAATGTATGGAACAGCAGATTTTATTTGCGATTTCACGTTTTGTCCCATAGTAAAAGTTGTTCATAATTATGAGTGCAATGAATCCTTCAGATATTTTGTGTATGAATAGATAGACCATATATAGTGGCATGTGCCTGCAATGATATCCAGATAACATAATTTTCTAATCACTGCATTGAAACACTTGCAGAATACATGTTTCTATTCTAACCGATGCATCACTTTCTTAGAAACACGTGCTGCATTAAGCAATAGATGCATGAGCCACTTTGAAATCAACATCTGAATTAATATCCTCATCCTTTACTCCGGAACACCTGACATGATTATATCTGGGTGGCCACGAATAGCCACAGAGCACTCACTATCAGTGTAACAATTCAGACATTTAAGCAGGCGTGCCAATGCCATCGGTCATTGTGTACTGGTGAACGCAAGTCGGTTCTTGGAATGAGTGTAAAGCAAAAGATTTGTGACGGTGTGTGAGTATAATATGTTATGTATTGAGTTGGGCAGTTCATGAGATAATTATGCGAAATACGAGTTGGGTAAAGGACAGTGAATTCGTAGTTTAAACCTCTTTTTTGAGATTTAATGTGTGCCTTAAGCTGTGTAAAGAAACTTAAGAAAAAGTTAAAAACACAGCTTACAGGATAACTCGTTTACGTTTAACGTGCAATAAGAGTGATTATTATTATATTTTCTCCGAGGTGGAAAGATGCATCAATAAATTATCACACAAAATTATAGATTTTTAAAGTAAGCTGTGCTTTAGTAACTGACGTTGTTTTTGCTATTGGAAGCAAATTGCTAACAGCCGTGCGATTCTGTGAAGTGAGCGTGGAGTAAGTCGTCAATAGTGTCAATCCCTAGCATCAGCATGACTCACAGCTCATTCTAAGCTTACTTTACCTTAGTTATCACGGTGAAATTTTTCCAGAATCGACCAGCTGATCTTTAGTTTTATTATAGCATGTACCTATGTACGTTTTCAAAAAAGTTGCTGGTTTGGTTTGATTTGTTTTATTATTATTGATACTCATAGGATTACGTGTGACCACAACGATATTTCTAAAATCCTATACTCATTCTCTTATAACTTGCACCAAACACTGTCTAGTCGGTTTGTCTGTTTCTCATTTGTAACTAGTATTTGCATCATTTAGCCGTAGACGCATTGAGCAACGTACGATATATTTTAGTTTAATAGTCCAATAAATTTTTGAAAATATGTTAACAAGGTTCGCAAAGCACTCATTATGATCTAGATTTTAGTATTTAGTTCTATTAAAAATGTCAATAGCAAATGAATGGGGAGCTTTTAATACGTAATTTGGTTGGTGTATGATGGAGAGTCGTTTAAGGTTTGTTTTCTATTTAAAAGATGAGTCGATTAGCCTTTATCGAGCTAAGTGAGGATCTTCGTAGGCGTTTGTTGATCAAGCGATATACTGAGAAATTGTTGAGAAAAAGTAGCCTTTACGATTTGGATGCGGCAAAATGTTAAGACAGCTCCAATAAATGTATTTCCGAACTACATTATAAAAAACTTTTTTCTGTCTAGCTGCTATGTTTTTATTACTAAATCCAATACGTCATCGTCAGATCATACGTCAGATGTGAAACATTTTTCTCACTATAGCACATTCTGATGTATTACACAAGCATTCCTCTCAGTATTGCGAATGAAGTCTATTGTTAGAACTTGGAACACACGTCATCCGATTGAGATGTAAGGAAACCTGTTGACGAGTCCTCAATGCATTAACTGACGCTGACTAACGCGTTCACACTAACAATAAAAATAACAAGCATAATTACAAAGAGTCATTAAAAAGATAAACATTGCAATACTTGATTCTCTATCTTCCGAATACTAGAATATTCGTAGCTTCGTAAGGGAGAGTACTTAAATTATATTTTCTCTCTGTTTTTTTTTAATGGTATCATTTTGGTTACCAAATTGGCAAATTAGTTTTAGATGGTTTCAGTACTGTGAGCTGGTGACCTAAGCTGGTGTACTAAGGTTGATATCAGCTTGGCTTAGTATACTGTTTCTATGGAAGTTGTTACTCTGTGTGCGTTATACTGGTCTAGATAGCTTTTGTTTTTATACCTCCTCTTATGTGTAGTTGGTCTTCAAGTAGAAGCCGCAGCTTTAATAAGAAGCGCTCAGTTCACTGGGCGTTGCAAAAAGAGTAGCAACTGGACTGTGAAGTGATTTAGAATAAGGTTTCCAAAAGTACGAGTTAGTCATTATCGGATCTATTTTAGTGTTTTCTCGATAGACATCGGATTTGGTTTCTTTATTGTATTTCAATAAGCAGCTCCGTTGGACGTGCCTTGTTACCATGGAGCTGTAGATAGATTAACTATCTTATTAAATATTTTATCAGTTTGAAAAAGTAATTCCAAAATCTAGATTAGTTCTGTGTAATTCCAATCCAACGAATTTTTTGTATTTTTCAAATTAATGTAGGGATGAAACTCAATTTAGCATCACTTTGTATCCATCACAACGTGTTCTACCATAGGGCCGTGGCAAATTGCGAACATTATTAACGCAGGACAGAAGAACAAGATTTATAGGCCCTTCATGAACTTATAAATTAAAGTCAAATGGTATTCCATATTTCATTCAGAAGCCCATGCGTCAGATCCTGTGGCCTTCGCACTTCATCAGCGAACCGTGGATGAATAAAATTAGATATTGGGTGCAATTGACTTAACCGTAAGCTGGCCCAGATATTATTTTTATTTAGTTTAAGCTTTGCGACGACGAGGTCGTATTCATTGCAGCGTCTGAACAAGCAATAAAATGTCAATATTCGTTTAGCCAATTTATATTATTTATTACTACCATTTGTTATAGTTAATTATTTTGGTAGACTAATCTGAATTTATTGCGTAGGTACAGTCTAAATGCAACTTTATAAATGTCAGAATTGACATAACGGAGATCACGCACCGCAGGCTCTTGTGATATTTTCTAGTCCCATGAGATATTTGATAATTAAAACGGTTTACTGGTATGGTATAGTATGTGGTTAGTGGTCATTCATTGCTGTAAATTACTAAAACTAATAAAGGCCACGTAAAAGTTCTAACATAGAAAGATATAACAAAGAAAGAAGGAAAGATATTTAAACTTATAATATGGAAAATATATTACATATATCTTTTCCAATGTAGACCTTAAAGCACAGGATCCCTGAAATGACCACCACAGACCCAATAAAACAGTAGTATCCGGACGGTTCCGGACAAAAAAAAAACTTACAGTAGAGACAAAACTGGTTGTATCTGAAAAACCGATTCATACATCAACGAAAATAGATGTAGAAATTGATATAAAAAAAACAACAAGAAAACTAACACCGGCAGACAATAAATTCCTTTAAACATAACATCATCTGAAAATAATGACCGATCAATTTTATGAACCACTTAACGACTAAGAATTGACGAGAGCCATTGAGCCAATATTGAAATTAAATGCCACATTAAAATTCTAGGAACAAAAGAGATGAATATACTAATTTGTAGGATAAAGAAAGAGAAAGAAAACAATAAGGACTGTTGTGATAAAATTTGATATCTTTTTTAGAACCGAACAGGTTAATAAATTACTTAATAGCGATCATAAATATATTAGGGATAAGGTTAATAACCGCTTACAGAATGTTTTAGAGTAGGGAACACAAATATTATTAAAAGAAAAGGTCATTTTAGTCACGTCATTCTAAGTAATAGTAGTGTGAATTTTATCAGGATCGTCATACTATCAAGTCGAACTGACAGTGTTGATGACGCCAACACGCAGTGAGCTACGAGGTGGTAAGTAGCGTATCTTATGCATGATCTATCGTAGTGTGGTTCTTTTCTCAAAAAACTATTTCAGACACCAATCTACATGTTTTCACATGATCTGATCAAGATTTTGTTTGGACTTTAAAAGAGACTTTTAGTCCTGAGTTTGTTTCGCCATTACTTCTCGGGGGTAGTAGATAAGAAAAGTGATTCTGTTATCCTAATTTACAGAATAAATAATTTTATTTCATCACTATTTGATAATTCTGTGTAAGGGAAGTGGCTCTTGCCCTGCATTGGAACAGTTACAAGCAGTTAATAATGATTTATATACTTATAAGCATAGGTATTTGGCAACACTTACACTGAAGAAAAAAATAACACCTTTAATATGTGTCGCAACAGACATGAAATAAAGCATGACCTCTGCGTTATGTCAACAAAAGCTTGATACAATGGTGGTAGTGTATACAATCGTCCATCGGATAGGTCCAATGTCGCGAATGTGGGTCGGTCCGATGCGCTGGTACATCTGTGCAATCAGCGAGGTGTGCGGTGCGGTGACGTCAGCGGACACAGAGGAATGTGCGTGATTAGTAAGATAACTTGTATTTTAAATTAAGTTGTATATATAATTACACATAACGTCATGCCTGTAATACTCGAAGGATTAGGCAGAGGTGTACCTACCAACAAATGTATTAAATGTATTAAATTGCGGTATCTTAGTAAAATGCACAGCAAAATTGAACTCGGTACTTTCATTCAAAAGTGTATCTTTTACAATCTTCTCCAATGTCTTGAATATAAGCAGAACATCTGTTTCTGCTGGAGACATTTTAACGTTTCTTATAAATTGTTTAAGTGGTAAATGTAGTTAGTGTATGTATTATAAAATTAGTTCAAATTATTTATACAGTTGCAGTTTCACGACCCGAATGACTCAAAATGTCGAAACACTCGGTAACATGAATGACTGAAACCTAAATAATAGTAATTCTGTTTCTGGATAGTGGTATGAAATACATAATTACTGAATATGTTGCAGAATTAAATAAAGTTAAAGAAAAATATTAGGTGCTTATCAAGCTTTAGAAGTTTTAGCTCATATATGGTACAGCACAAAAATTAAGAGCGAAACTGAACCTTAATTTCAATACGTCATGATCATCAAGGATGTAGCTTCACATAAAGGATTTCGCATACTTATTAAAATCTCTCAAAATTAACAGAAAAAATTCTGAAGAACTTAATATATTAAGCTCCACAAATTCGGAGTTAAGGCCAACGAAGTTACCAATCCTATAAAAATCGAATTAACGATTGCAAAGGCAAATACCATCAAGTACATTGCGTATGAATATGGCCTCACAGTGGCAATTGGAAAAGCAATGTCCGCACTAATAGGTGTTGAGCAAGCACCGGCAGACGATGTCAGCATTGAATTGATCTCAATGGGACAAGTCAGGAATGTGACGCGTTCATGGCACAAGTGTGAGATGAACGAGTAGTGGCTGAGAAATGAATTGCTGATGACAACCATTGATGGAATAGTTCCATTGATAGACTTGATGAAGTTGCACGTGATAAACAATTGACTGTCGATTAGCAATTGATTTTTAAATGTGAAGTGCGACGAATAAACTAGTATATTTAGGGCGCAAGTATTCTATTCTGTTATATTCGAAACTTTTAATTATACGTACAAATTTATTCCATAGTGAAGATTGCTGTGTATTTTGGTCCCTTTCAAGGTGAATAACCTCACCTTGCGCCTTAAATGGATGTGTGAAAGACTAGCAAAGAATGCGTGAAAAGTTGGCATAGATACTCGTACTGAGCGCGGAATTCCCATACATATCGTCTTCGGAGTTTCCAATTATGGAAGTCAATTACAATTTTACCCAAATGGTATTAGCGCGAATATACAATAATTTTCGCTTATTATTGTGAACATGGTTATATTGGTTATGTCCTAAAAATCGTATCATCTGGCAGAGGATGCGAGATTCACAAAATAACTAACGTAGTAGATATGCAGTTAATAATTATTTCTAACGAGCATTTTGTATCAAATGATAATGATAAATGATAAATGATTTATTTTCTGTAAGTAGGTTTGTACAAACACTTTTACATGTCAATCATATTTTTTTTAAACTAGATGAGGTCGGCGTTTCCTATCTGACTACTCTGAGAAGAAAGGCCGAAACAAACTCAGAGGTCACAGTCTCTTTTAAAGTCCAGACATAATCTTGGTCAGATAATGTGAAGACCATGTAGATTAGTGTCTGAAATGGTCTTTTGAGTAAAGAACCACACAGATTGAGCGGACCTGTCCAGTCAGTGCACGCATTTGTCAAAAATCGTGCAGCTCAACTCAGAACTTGAGGAGCCTTACGATTCGACGAACAATACCAATGAAAGGACATTTGGGTAGGCCGCATAAATGACTCAAACTGCCAGATCATGATTAAAACTAACTAAGAAGGAAAAACGAAAAAAAGAAATGACCCACATAGTCTTCACACTCACAGTAATAATAATAAAAATAAGATACTTTACAAAGTAAATATCCATGTCATTGTTTATATAAAATTCATCAATGTCAATGTGTATATAAAAATCCGGATATAATCTTTGAGGACCATGTAGATTGGTGTCTGAAGTGGTCTTTTGAGGAAAGAACCACACTGAGTGGACCTGTGCAGTCAGTGCACGCATTCGTCAGTAACCGTGCAGCTCAACTCAGAACTTAAGGAGCTCAACGATTTGACGAGCAATACCAGGGACAGGACATTTGTGTAGACCGCATACACCACTCAAACTGCCAGACCATGATTAAAACGGAAACAATGACCCACATAGTCCTCACATTCACAATAATTAAAATAATATAAGACTTTAAACAGTAAATGTTCATGTCATTCTGTATATAAATAGATATTTAGAAAGAAAAAAAAAAAATAATAAATAAAAAAAAACAAAAGTGTAAATCAGCAAAATAAAAAATAAACAACATTCACTGTCTAGACCTATTGGAGCAGCTCAATCCCAAGCTTTTTTGTCCTCAATATAGTCTTTTACAGTATAATAGGCTTTCTGGCATAGTTTTAGCTTTATGAAAGATTTGAATTTATTAATGCTTAGTTCTTGAATGTGGCTAGGAAGTTTATTATAAAAATGTATACATTGGCATCTAAACGAGCCACCTATTTTCTTAAGCCTTGTTGTAGGAACAACATATTTGTGTTTGTTCCTAGTATTAATATTATGGATATCACTGTATTTTTTAAACAGATTAATATTTTTATGTGCATACAAAAGATTATCATAAATGTACTGAGAAGGCACAGTCATTATATTAATCCCTTTAAATTTGTCTCTGAGGGAGTGTCTGGGACTTAATTTATAAATCGAACGAATTGCCCTTTTTTGTAAAATAAAAATTGTCTGAATATCGGCGGCATTTCCCCACAACATCAGTAAGTTGTACTGTACTAATTTGGCTGAGGTTCCATCTAGATAGCGAATAGTGATACACTGTGACGGATATTTGCTAAGATGGGCGAATTGCCATCCTTTGTTCTTTTGCTTATCTATTATTATGGAGCCAAATATGTTTATTTAGTACTGTTTTGTTTGATAATTATTATGAATAGAATGGCAATTGAATAACTTGATGATTTTCGAATCAAGTATTGTCCAAATAAGGTATTATGAACGGCTGTAATTAAGTTTTTTACGATACCATGTCATAGCGTTGGGTTTATCGAGATGCTTACCTGAAAATTATATAAACGAATCAGTTAGTAACATTAAAAAAATAATACTATCGACTGCTAACGTAAAATCAAGCCATATGGCTGTATTTTCTAAGACACTGAAAGCAAGAGTGATCTCTTGCTTCCCGTGTCTAAAGCCGTGTACAGACGCGTGTAATGTGAAATGTAATTTGTCTTGTAATGTAACGCGATTAGTGCGGACGGCATACAAACTCAACGCGAATCACAATGTTTTTGAAATACCTATCCAGCGATACCCCACACCATGGGGTAGACCAGAAAAAAAGCATCTCCACTTTACATGTAGAGGAGGTACCCTTAAAAAATTTTTTTTCAAGATTTTATTTTACTACATTGTCGGTGTGATTAATATGTACATCCATGTCAAATTATTGCTTTCTAGTACTAACAGTCTCTGAACTAAGCTGCAGAAGGACGGACGGACGGACGGACGGACGGATGGAGAGACGGACATGGCGAAACTATAAGGGTTCCTTGTTGACTACGGAGCCTAAAAACAGCCATTTCAAATATTGATAAGATGAAAACTATGCCATTTTACCGCTATATCTCAAGCCTTGCACCAACTCAATCCAGTATAATTTTATGTGTTTCAATTAGATAGCGAAGGTCACCACTGACTAATGTCCGTGAAAATAATATAAGTGACGCGCTTTCTGCGGAGGCGACTATACGGTTTTCAAAGAAAACATCAGTTTTGCATTTATGTATCGTTTATTTCATGTGTGACGTGTGTCGGATGGGAGATTTTATGTGAGATGTGTCATGTGTGGGAGATTCTCGAGAATTAGAGGCGCCATTTTTTTGTTACGTCATTGTAGAACCTGCTTCTAGTCTGCGGACATGACCGTGAAACCATCGGAACTGACGAATTCAGTAGAGAGAGTTTGTGATTGCATACTGGCACTTGGTGTAAATGTGCTTTGGGTTTATAGTTCACCGTGTATTGAAGTCTTAGAGAACTCATAGTTTTCTATGTTATAGGTTAGCCAACAAGCTTATGATAGACCGCTCGCCTGAGGAAGAGTGGTTACTGCTGCATATGGCCATCTAGCAATTGGCAACTCATTTTATAGTTGGTTTTTAAGGTTGGAATTGAAGTTATTTGCCTGTAATTTCGCCAACACCCATGAACTTCGAACCAGAGGGGCAATTCTGGTAATTTAACCAACCTTCACAGTCTGATCTCAGTGTCAGTCTGTCAAAATACCTCCTGATATCTCAACAGTTTTGACAAGTTTTTAACATTGATTGTCGCTGATATGAGATTACGACTACATTTTGAACGTTTTTAATTAGCTGGCAGTGTAATTGCGTAACACTAACACACTATCAATAGCAATGGGTTTCATTTTGACAGTTCAACAACATTCATTGCGTTATTTACGTTGTTGAGCAGACACTTTTGTCGAATATATGGAGCAATGGATTAGCAATATGCTTCAAAATGATTCTAATTGAGAGTAATAATGTGTTAGGCAATTAGTGTGCTGGACACAATAATTCTTCGAAAGAACTCAAGGAGCTTTACCACGAAGTAGGACTTTTAAGAACATTACTAATATCACAAGTGGATCCAATAAAAATTGACACTAGGTCAATATAATTGACTCTAGGCTAGTAAACGTCGCAACACGTTATTGAGTTTAATGTTAATTCTCGTGCACCGATTACCATTGAGCGTTAAATAATATAAACATTACGTAATACTGAGTACAGTCGTGAGGAAAATGAATGTCAGTTTGTTTCTATTCATTTTCATAACTGATTGTCATGAGTTCATGATCATCTCGTTGGTAAACGTCGTTACTCTAGCTAGTGGTCACGCGAACAACTGCAGAGTGAGAGGTCCTGGGATCATTCTCCGAGTCGGGCAAAGTGTTAATTATAAACACAGGGCTTGATGAAATATTATCATAACGGGTAGGCAGGAACATTAGTGTTATTTTAATAACGGTGTTAAATTAATAACTATATCGGTCTAGATATCGATCTGCCAACTGCAGGTAGTAGGTAATATTTCATTATCATTATGACCGTTTATTATAGCTGTCATTTAAAGGTAACACTTATGTATTGAACTTTTATGGTTTATTTAATGACGGCAAAGAGGAACGTCAGACGTTTTTAGAATATGTTTATGTCTATAAAATAAATCGATTGGTTTGTCAGAGAAACTAAAAGATGTTTCACCTATCAGTGTTATTTTGAAGTGAGGTCATGACAGGTCGGCACTCTAATTGCGTAACAAACTTTCAATCACAATTTGAAATAATTTTGAAGGATATTGCTAAACCATTTTTTTTTTTAAGTTGCCCCATACTAGGAATTTCTCCTATATTGTGGGTGCGTTTACAAACATTTAAAGTCACATACACAAACAGCCAGACCCGGAACAACTACGTGTAGGTCATACAAATATTTGTTCCGTGCGGGAATCGAACCCGCGACACGCAGCGCAACAGTCAATCGCTAATCCATTGCTTCATATGTTCGAAAAATTTGTCCGTTCAACAACGTAAATAACGCAATGAATGTTGTTGAACTGTCAAAATGAAAGCCTTTCCTACTGTTAGTGTGTTACGCAACCACCCCGCAGGTGCTACTTAGACTCTCGCGAACTCTGTTCAAAATTAACAAACTGCAAAAGTTCAAATTGATGAATATATGCAAGCAAATCTCGCTGAACAAGCTAGTACACTTCAACATAACAGAATCGTGCGTAAGCCATAAACTATTATACGTCTAACGTTGAAATTTGCCGTTCACAGTAACAATATAATACAAAAACCTATTAACAGAAGTTGTTTATAAAGAACTAATCGCTGCCTTATCGCAATATATTCATCAATTTAATGTAAAAATAATCTCCACAACAGTGACATTCGTTATGCATAAAACGGTTTGTAAAAACGCGTTGTTATTTTGACCTCCAATGTTTTGTTTGTATGGCTGTTGTAAATGTATGTATGTAGGTATGTGAAAGATTTTTATTGTATTTTGTTTATTTGGCAATTTTGTTTAGCTTTCCGAGTACTTTAGAACTGTAAACCACGGCAATGTTCTCTAAACGGTTCGACATTCTGCAATTTTTTGGTGCTGTAATTTTCATGTGTTTCCTGAATGTTGTATTTTATGTTTATGAAAATTTGCACATTGTGTGAAAATTATATGATTTGTTGACAGCACATCATCTTATAAGCCCTTTAACGTTTATAGTTCAATTTGGAACTTCCTTTCAACTGTTCATTGAGAGTAGTGAACGATTGGGGAAAATATTCACAATGTGAAGCTTGTCAAACAAATTGGCGACGCGGATGCTATCATTTGCTGGGAATGCTCTTATTTGCAGGGAATGCTGTTGCCAACTCCTTCACTAAGCCATTATTTACTGTTCGCAACGACTGAATAAAATTGGTGCCAATCTAGGATACAAAATCCAAATTTCCCCTAAGGTACCAGGAAACCATGACGCCCAGTAACTAGATCCACCACAAACCTAAACATTCCTACCACCGACCACGACTCGTTTAAGGAAGCTGACGCCTCCATGAATTGGCTCGCTCCCATATTGGTACCTAGAACCACCGTGCTTTTGGCACGTACCACATATCGATAAAACTTTACGACTCTTCCTGTTGTTTGTGGGGCAGAGCTAACCAGATCATAAGGTCCACACTAATTGGGGCGGCGCGACGGTTGATGATGAAATGAAAGTTATGCATAGAATTTCTTTGACGGACTGTTCGTTGTTAGGTTTGGGTTTATCAAAACGAGCCTTTGTGATTGACGATTCCTTATTATGTACGTGTGGAGAATCCTCAGCGATTGACCTCGCTAAAAATCTTACTGTCTTTACTAATTCCAATTACTTAGCTACTCACGTGACATATAAAAGAGTTGTGAATCTTGGTAAAAGGACCACAAAAAGACTGATAAAAGATTTCACCCTAAAATTTGTGTTTATGAGCACTTCTGAGGCTTATGACAATGATGATGAGATACCTACTAACATCTGAAGTATATTTATTCTCACACTACTAATTGCAAAGACTGACATCACGCATTTTCTCTCTCTCCTATTTTTAAGAATAAGCACAAACGTTTAACTGTTCTTTAACAGCGGTTTTGGCAGTTGGTTACTCATTATAATTCTTCGTGGTGTATGCTACATTACTGATTTGATGAGGGTTTAAATGTGTGGGTGAAATTAGAGAGGGGCGTTCAGGCGTTCACATTAGATTAGGTTTATTTGTCAGAACCACTAGTCTAAGACGGTAATGGCTTAAAATTATGCGACATACTGTTCGAAGCACATACGTGTGGATAGAGAGAACAACTGAGCATGATACAGATTGTGCCTAGTTTTGGGTCCACCGCTAAGTATTTTGCCACTGTTCTCTGCATATTCTCATAGATCTCATAGTCCCAAATCCCTATTTATTTAGTGTTAGGGACGTATTTTGGAACAGGTTCACTAGTGCCACTCTTGCGTTCACACTAAAATTCAAGGAGAGGCAATTTAAAAACCTGTTTTACGTATTTAAATGAATTTTGCAAAGAAATAAATAATTCATAAATATTTAATTGCCATACAACGAGGCAACGCTGCCAGCATTTTTGGCACTATTACTATTGACAGCGATGCGGACGAATTTTGTGATGCCCTTCTGTTTTAGAGGTATACATATTATATCATTATTATTTACGGACTGCTGGCATGTTATATTTACATAGTTATGTAAATATAAATAAATAGATTAATTAATTTCATTCAGCAAGCTGTAACTAATCTACTCACCAAGTCGTTCATAATTCCGTCCTTGATTTCGTCCAAAACAATTATTTGTTACAGCATGCTTGTATCAGCGTAAATAAGACAGAAATAAATTATGGAATTCAGCGATGACGTAGTACATTGGTTACTGTGCGTATACGCACCCCGCCTACACGGTGATATTATGTTTGAATATTTATTTTAGCCTGGCCTAGTAACATACTGCTGGAGATCGTTACTAGGTCTTGGAATAGGTATCATGGATTTATCATTTACTCCAGCAAATGATTGAAAAAATATTAGGGAACAACACAGGCAGACATTTAGAGTTAAATAATTCATGATGCTTGACGGTTCCAAGAATATTTTCACGTATACAGGGTCAAATTACATTAGCTAGCGAAACTCTGCAGATGTGATGACTATCGAAATAAAAACACGATAAATGTAAATAAAAAAAAACATTCGATGGGTTTTTTTAGGGATCAACGACCGCCGTTAGTGTTTTTACTTGAAGTATGATTTGTGAAAATATGTTGTATCGTGTTTAGATATCGATACTAATCACTTCTGTGAAGATTACAAAAAAAAAAAAACTGATTTTTATAAAGAAAAAGTAATAAAGATATAGTAAAATAATAATAGTAGAAATAGTAGTAGTGAAGTATATTAAGTGAATTCACTAACTGCGGTCGATACCACAAAAATCATGGAATTAATTTTATTTTGTATTATCATGTTTAGATATACCCATCATGTCTACGGAGTTTCGCTAGCTAATTTCATTTGACCCTGTATACTACCGTGCTAAACGCAAAAGCGGTATCTAAGAAAAGCTAGTTTCGAGAAAGTTGAAGTTGTGCTCTTATTCTCTTTGAGATAAAACTGAGATAGGGAACATTTTTTAAGGTTTTTTTTTTTTGTTTTAAATAAGATACCGCTATTTGGCTTAGCTCACTGGATGCATATTTCTTTAAGCTATCCATGCCATCAAATCGACTTTACGATTTTTTTTTGAGATACCGCTTTTGAGCTTAGCACGGCAGTATAATGGTTACACCCTTAGGCAGGGCTCGGAAACCGGTTGAAATTCTTAACCGGTTACGGTCATTGACCCCAAACCGAAATCGATTTAGGTTAAGGTTTGCACTTTACCGGTTTTTACCGGTTTTTGCGGGAAACCGGTTTTTTATGAATTTTGGTTTTGAAAGTGAAAATTAACCGGTTAAACACCCCCCGCCCCCTAACTAAGCAAGTCGCAACATGAATCTACCCGCACCATTTAAGTTCTCCGGTTGTATTTGACGTCCTCAGATCAAACATTTTTTTTCCTAATGTTTTCTGGGGTACTAAATGTACTAATGTCACTTTAACTTGTTGGAAGTGTTAAAAAAGTAGACGAAAAATATTTACGACTTACGGAATTAACCTGTTAATTTGGGTGTCAAAACCGTTTGTGCTTATGTAACCGGTAACCTTTGTCATTTGGGTTACATATGAACAGTTCACTTGTTTAACCGGTTAATGAGGGAACGATATATTTACCGGTATTTCATCGAAATTAACCGCTCTTTTTAAACCGGTTCAGAGCCCTGCCCTTAGGTGATCTTCAATGACCACAGTACTACCAATCCTTTATAACATAAAGAAAATTAAAAAAGTGAGGAAATTCCAGTAGTTTTAATACAAGTATATTATGGCCAAAACCGATATAAGATTCGTAAAGTGACTTAACCCATTCCCTGTCCCATGAATCACATATGATTCATGTTCATTGTTTAACTATTGTGTCTACTTTGTGGACAGGGAACCTGTTAAGAAACCCTTTAGGTGGAAAACTCGAGCGATACATTATTGCGAGCATTAAGTTAGTTACCAAATAGCTGTAGTGCTATTCTATGTATAAAAATCTCACTGTGAGAACTTAGGTGAAGTGAGTGTGAAATGAGATTCAGTAGACTAATGCTAGGGATTAACACTATTGACTGCTCACTTCAAGCTCACTTCATCTATGATTTCACGGTGAGATTTTTACAGAATCGACCGGCTGAACTCATCAAACTTTTGCTTTCAGTGTAATATGGGTATGGTAGTTTGGCCCAGAGAACTTTAAAAAATATTAATTGAAATACTCGGAATACTACGATTTCATCAGAATGATGTGCGTAACTTTTAATGTTTCTTGTTCTTTATACACATTTGTTTTCTAATAATTTGTTAGTCAAACCTATCTGTGCTAAGGTTATGTTAATTATACACAAATAAAATGTTCTGTATATTTTTGGTACTAGATGCAACTTTATCTGTGAAATACTTTATTTAAACAAGGCCACGTTATATTGCATACAGGGTGGCGGGAATATCGACCCGCAAACTGTAACGATTAATTCAGCACATGATTCTAAATCCCCTAGCGTAGAAATTTTCTCGTCAGTAACACAAAAAAAAAAAAACAGCTGTTCTATACAAAAGTGCAAAACGGAGTGAACAGCAATTTTTTTTTAAAATAAATTTCAACGCGGGGTTCAGGTACAGTCAGCGGCACGTAACTTGGCAAGGTTTTGCCGTAGTGGGAATAAGTTTGCGCATGTACACTTAGTGCAACAAAAAAAAATATCACTTTGATTGCTTGTAATTATTCTACGGTTATTTCCATAATTTATTTTAAGCACGTCTGTTTAGAAGAAAGTTAAAGAAAGGAGAGGAAAAGGGGAGGACTCTTGCCAAGTTATGTGCCGGCTACTGTAATAGGTTGCGCGTCGATGCCAGCCAGTGTTTATACAAAAATATTTTTTTCTGTATAAATTTAGTAACAGCTTCTCCTAAGTCTGTGCTACACTTTGTATAATTAATATAGCCACTTTATAGTGTATACGAGTACTATATACTAGACCTAAACAGTCAATGCACATAAATGCAGCACATGTTAGTGCTAGCCGCCGAAGCACGTGTATCACCCTGAAATAATCTACTTCGAGATAATGTAAACAAGATTGCTGTAGATCAGGGGCGCTCAACAGTTAATGTCCAGGTGGAATTGAGTTTCAATAAATAACATGACGCTAATTGGACAATCATCATCATCTGCCTAGCCTTTTCCCAACTATGTTGGGGTCGGCTTCCAGTCTAACAGGATGCAGCTGAATACCAGTATATTACATGGAGCGACTGCCTATCTGACCTCCACAACCCAGTTACTGGGTAATACGATACCCCTTGGTAAGACTGGTTGTCAGATTTTCGGGCTTCTGACTACCCGTAACGACTGTCAAAGATCCACGAATGACAGCCGGGACCAACGGCTTAACGTGCTTTCCGAGGCACGTAGGGGTCTCGGTATGTAAAGATGATCACCCATCCACAGACCAACCGCGGCAAGCGTAGCTTAACTTGATCGATTGACCTGAGCGACTGTTATTATTTAGCCACGGACCCCACCTAATTGGACAATGATTTTGGTACATAAACACATTAGCTTTTGGTCGTAGTTTCATCGGGGTGGATGTCGCAAATTGTCCCACGGGAACGTACTATCGAGATAAAAAGTATCTTATGGCCTAACCCAGGTCTACATGTGTAAAAAAATCATCAAAATCCGATTAGCCGTTCAGGTGCGAAAAGGTAACAGACAGACAGGGCTACTTTCGCATTACTAATATAAGTACTATGGATTTCTGAGCTTGCAATGCACTTTGCATGAAAGGAAAATTGCACTCAAAATAAATAGGTACATTCTTAGGTTACTTTTCAAGCAGTGAATTTACAAGCTTCCGTTTCCAAAACGCTTTTTTTTTAAATACTGTTGGATGAAAAACTCCGGGAATTGAAAAAAATCGTACAGTAACAGCAAATATAGATACTTTAGGTTGGTCATCTCTGGTGTAGGCCGTACCTTGCCCACGCGCATTAGGGTGGTCTATCTAAAAGAAAACATCCAATGATTTAATCAGCCATTGCCGCTGTAAATAAAACGATACGTGGAATCTCTTGTTTTTCGTTCCGTGATAGTATTTTTCTAAGCGTTTTAAAAATGTCTGTTAATTAAATATTCTTGGCTAGCTTTTGAGTTTTTTTTTAATGCTCCGTGGTGTAAATTGTTAGTTACTTCGTATAGTATTTTTTCGTAGTAAAAAAAAAATGGTACATATCATGAAATATAATATTATTTTTTGAATATAAATACGTCTGTTTAACTCAACGCGAAGAATGCAAAACATCAACCCAAAAATAAAACAACCGAAGATCGTTCCCTTAGCAACAAAGAAATCAAAACTTCTGAAGACCTTAGCAACGGCCCGAAATAGAACAAAAGAATAAAAAGGCCGTAACACACATAACCCAGTCACAATAACTTATCCTGCTAATATAAACATACGTTTGTATAAAACTAACAAACAAGCGTCGAAGTTACAGCTGTGTATATCGGTCAGATGAACTTGTTGAAAACACACGTATCATTTTCTTAGCGGTTGAATCGATCACGGGATATGACGGAAATATTGAAGGAATTTAGAACGAAGAATTTGGAGGAAGATTGTAGATACATATTACTTTTGATAGGCATATATTTTTGGTAGATATGTTTATGTTATATATGTTATGGCATGCTATAAAGAGGCCAATGTATATTTAGCCCAGACGTTTGTTAAATTGGACGAAGGTTTTCATCAGAAGTTACCCTTCTGATTGCACTAGTCTCCTATCGACGATTGATAGTTTTGGTAGTAAAAAGTTCCTTGTGCCAGACTACATTACTATTCTAAGGGCTGATTTTTCAATAGTTTTTATTATTATCTGAAGAATAATTATGACCCTTATGACATATTTTCTATACAAGAACTGTCAAACCTCAATTTTATTCCTCAGATAAAAGTTATCTGACTATTGGTACTCGTAAATTAGCCCTAAAGCTAATCCATCCAACTTCGCTATCTCGCTGTTATCAAGTTTCTTTTGTTGTTCCTTTATAATTATGATCCGTTTCACGCTCAGATAAAAAAGACAAAGACGACGTATCGATACGCGGCGAATCAGTTCCTGTATAAGGTTCCTCATCAAATTAATTTCCTACTTCCCAAAAAAATTCGATAATGAAACACAAAAATTGTAGAACCGGAATCCTTCGTTAGCAATCCATCGGTTCCCCCTTGACCATATAAAGCAGGTCACTTTCCATGACCCAATGTGGACAGTTATTACTGAAGTATGCGGGCATTCTTCAAGCTGCATTGTTGGAGCGAAAACAGTGTCATTGGTATGTAGTATTTATTACCGCTTTTAAATAAATTAATTACTGTTTGTTCAATGGGCTGCTTGATTGATCTTTTTTTGTTGCTTTGGCGCCATTTATAAGATATGTAGTTAATTTCCAGTTGCATTATGCATGCATAGTACGCAATGCTGTGTTTCTTGAGGAGTGGAATCAGTCATGAATCAGTCATTATTTATGTCGCCAACCTTCGTGGCACCAGGGAGCATACTTCAGTGTCTATACCTAAGTGAGATGTTTACTACTCCAAGGATGGGTAAAGTTCTGTAGCATTTGGCGAGATAACACAGAATGTGGTGATACTTTCATGCTTATTGCCTAAAGTAACATGAACCTAATTTGTCGACATGCTCCTTTGTGCTTCTAAGCCGTGATGAAAAACGTGACAGTTTTATGGTCTCAAACACCGCAAAAGTATACAAGCAGAAACCTTAGAACAATACGAGCAGACTATCCGAATTTAAAAACACTTGAACCTGACGTCATTCAAGAGTAGGCGCACCTAATGGAGTGCGTATTTGTCTTACTGATAACTAGGCAGTACTGATCGTGACCGGCGCTCGCGCTGGTTATTTGTAGCACAAAGGTGGACGAGGCATGGAAGCTATTGCTTACGAATTTGCATCTTATGCTTTAGAGGTTACCATAAAATTGGTCGCTAAACCGTTTGAGTTTCTTAAAGTGGAAACTAGTGATAGTTGGCAGTAAAGGGTGTGTCGTGAACTTGACAATCACAAAAATATGCTGGATGTTTTTACAGCAATATTCTGTCTCGATTAATGTAATATCTTCTATTATCAAACAATTTCCAAACTTATTTATTGAAAGAGTTTTTTTTACAATATTAATTAACACAACTATATTCTTTTACTTTCGACGTCTTCGACGTGTCTACCACATGTCCGTCACCCGAGCGCCGTCATCCAGGCCGCTGAAGTTTCGAGTACTTCGGTGTGATCGCTAGAACTCGGCTCTGGCCAGAGCAGCCTGGGCAGCATGGGCAGAGGTGCCGGCAATACAAAACAACTTTGATCTTGTCCGTCGTACCGTGCCGATCGCTTTTCTTTTGATTTTGTTTATCACGTCGAGTTCGGTCGTGGTAGACACAGAATCACCGTCACCGGGTCACCGGGACGTCACGTTTGGTTCGAATAACCTCGGTGACCGCCCAGTGATGGCGGCGGTGGATAAACGCCCTTAGTCTTAAGTCGTTGAAGTGTTTTTTGTTTTTATTTGTATAGTTACTTAGTTAGTCATATAATTTAGTACCTAGTGTAAAGGGAATTTGGTTTCAATATTATTGGATTTTATTTCTATCCGGTTAGACTGGAAGCCGACCCCAAAATAGTTGGGAAAAGGCTAGGCAGATGATGATTAATGGATTCTAGTAAATTACTAGAATATTTATTTCCTTTTGGGTTGGTCGAGATTTTTCTTTTGAATGATTCTGCACAAATCACTTATCAACCAAATCTTCACAAAAACTGGTTGCGAGACAACCCTACAAAAAAACTGCAGCAAAGATTAAGTTTTGCAGCTTTCTGCGAATGTTGGCGAAAGTTGTCGCGAAAGTCCTCCGCCATTAGTCTGTTGTGTTTTGAATTTACAATATACAGCTCATTATTCTTGAATGATTAATTGTGTATGGAATGAATAGAATAGAAAGGAAAATAATTTAACTCCTGAGTTTCAAAACACTTAGCATTCTGCTACAGAACAGTAGGAAATGTGAGGACCATTAAGAGTGGCGGAATTTATTGCGTAGACTCATCTTCATCTACATGCGACGAATTGCTAATTAGGAACTATAAATAAGAAAATAAAAAATAACTTTGATTATTACTTAATTACAAAAAAAAAATAAGTAAGTAATATTAATTAATTAATTAAGGACCCGTCGACGGCTATATGTGTCCTCCAGTAATTTCCAGTTTTGTTTGTTTTCTGCTTTCACAAGCCATGATATGCCAATTAACTCCACTATCTCGTCGTGCTAAAGTTCTGCTGGTCTGCCTAGTCTTCTCTTTCCGTGTATTTTAATAACTATGCAAGAATATAAATATTCCGTGGCTAAGGTCCAGCATTGATGGAATCAGGGTATTCACATTATTATCACCGTAACTAATTCAATGATGCAGTACCTGTACAGTCGACCGTACGTCCATGGCAACAATTTGACCTTGAGCTGGTCTTGCCTTGTATCATCATCATCTGCCTAGCCTTTTCCCAACTATATTGGGGTCGGCTTCCAGTCTAACCAGATGCAGCTGAATACCTGTATTTTACGTGGAGCGACTGCCTATCTGACCTCCACAACCGAGTTACTGGGCAATACGATACCCCTTGGTAAGACTGGTTGTCAGACTTTCGGGCTACTGACGACTGTAAAAGACCCACGAATGACAGCCGGGACCAACGGCTTAACGTGCTTTCCGAGGCACGGAGGGGTCTTGGAAGATGGTCACCCATCCACGGACCAACCGCGGCAAGTGTAGCTTAATCTGAGCGATCAACCCGTGCGGCTGTTATTACTTAGCCACAAGCCCCTATGGTCTAGCCTTGTATATGGATATGTAAGTAGGTTTAATAGAATAAGAGGCTAGCTTATATTGGTTTTGTTACCAATGGTGTGTCCTCCTCTTGATATAATTTTGAATATTTTCCATTAACATTTCAAAAGAAAACGTTTTTACCGTGTGTCATAGACATGACATATTTAAAACTGAGCTGCAAATGCCTGCTTCCACTACAGTAGAATGAAATTCACCAAACAATAATCTTCCTCTACACACAATTCAACAGTACCTAGAATCTTTAACTACAATGAGTTTGTTTGACATTCCGTTTATTCGCACGATATTGTTGTGATTGGTTCCAAGAAGCGTGAAATGAGACGAATTTGCATCATATTGGCAGTTGACGACGACACCTGAGGTGATCGCTCCATTTCTAACACATTCGTATGGAAATATCAGCTGTTCCGAACGGTTCCGAACTCTTCCGAACTAAGTTGAGAGGTAGGTGTATGGATACCTACATGGAACCGTATGAACTCTATGGAATAACTGTCACGAAGGCATTATGTTTTGCTGCACTAAAAATATTTGGGACACACCTGTGTGTCAGTGTGCATAATTTCGAAAACTAGTGAACGAACGGGTGTTAGTAAAAACAGTGTTATTTTAATAGCTTTTGCTGAAAGTTCAAGTTAACAAGAAGGTTATTATTCACTAGGCGACTAAATATCCCTTGATGTATCACATAACACACCACATGGCCATACCTCGCTCGATATATGCACGAAAACAGTGACGCGAATTGACTCAATGCTAATTCGCGCAACCTCAGGCACGAGATTTCTATGCAAGTTCAAATGATATTTATTATAACAATAAACATAATAATCCTCTCTATTTTCCTTACGACTGACGTGTAGACAATAATGGAGATCGCCACAATATTGCTCAAGATAGTGCGACCGCTGAGCTATTGTGCGGGGCCGTCACGATAATGCATTATCCTCGCAGATTCTATGGTTTTAAGGCTATGCACAATGGTTGTACCTAGTCAAGCTAAAGCGTAGAATGGTGAAGTGTTCAAGCCTTTTGTTTGATGCTTAAGTCGTTTAAGTGGTATTTTAAAGAGATGTTATGATTGTGATAGGCAACTCATTATTTTAAAATAATATTAATACGATTGCTTGTCTTGTCTCTCTCTCTGAATTGCCATTTTTTTGGTTTTATGTTTTATTTTTTACAGTAATACAATATATCAAATTGTGATCTTAATTGGCTGAAAGGTAACTTAACCAGGTGAATTCCTTTTTGTGTTGTAGACTACTAAGTATTCCAGAATATTATAAACTTTACATGTAGGTGTAGCTACGGATCTCCGAAACTTTTCTAGTATTTCGGAACATAACTATACCGGATTATTTTTCATAGACCAGCCAAATCTAAGGATGTGGTACAGACCATCAAACTGAACAACTTTCTCCATGGGACCAATATCGTATACGCGAAAAATTTATCAACTGTCCCTTAGAAAACTTCAATAGTTACCTACTTGACCTAAACGTATGGGACGGCTAAATTTTTATTCGTGAATACGATGTTGGTCCCATGGACAAAACTGTTCAGTTTGATGGTCTGTACCACATCCTTAGATTTGGCTGGTCTTTGAAAAATAACCCGGTATACATGTGGGTGTAGCTGTGATTTTCTTGATATCTTCCAAAACGGAGCTGCCCAAAACTTCAAGTGGGTTGACAAACTTTTCTCTAGTAGGTACTATTCCATAACGAGAGTGATGTAATCGGCTCTAACAAGACGCTACCATTTTGTTTGTTTAATAAGTCGATGTTCTAATAAGTGAGTATCGAATTGTCGATGCTTGCTAAACACTAGCCCTCATTTTCGTATATTTCTATACGCAATTTTGTCACCTCGAAAATTACTTTATACATTTTAAAGTAGCGTCAAGAAGTCTTACCACGACCAATTTATGCGTACGGAAATTGAACCTATTCTATCCTAAATCTTCGGTTTCCCAGAAGAGCGGCAGCCGTCATATAGCAGCCTCAGTTATGGCTGTCGTGAAAATGATGGCAGTGGGGTTTCACTTTACGGTGTCAGAAACGCTTTCTTGAAAAACAAACCATCGATTCAGTGACGTCATTCGCGTATAAATTGCGGACGTTACTTAGCGGCCACCGCTCTTCTAGGAAACCATATCTTTACCTATCAGAAGTTTATTGCTCAAGTACTAAGCTAATCAAAGGGTAAAATTGTAATGTGCTGAGTAACTACGCAGACTTTAACTTATGTAAACATATAATGAGTTTTGTTCAAATATGACAAAAGTAAATATTTAGAATCATTACGTTCATTGACACACTTAGACAATCGGTTCTTTGAAGCCATTTTTTTGTATATTTGATTTACATTTAAAATTGTAAATTCTAATTAAATAATGTTATGTCTCATTACGTTAGGAATGTAAGAGTTACAATATTCATTGTTGATACTGATACACAACACAGAATAATGATAAACAACATAATTGAAGCAAATATGAGATTGCTTCGAGTATTTGTTTGTTTGTTTAATGTTAAACGAGAGTACATTACACACCTCTTTATTTCTGTATAGGGTGACAATCCGCGAGTTGACTAATTTTTTTTTATTATTTAAATTGAAGCTTTTTTACCTCACTAACAGCTTGGTATAAACAGTTTTTTAATATTTTTAAAAATTGAAAAGATATGAGCGTTCAAAACTCTCAATTAGACAGAGAGGGAAATACTGAATTGTGACGTCATAGTTCAGTATCGCCATATAAATTACATGCAAAACTTCGTTTTGCGAGAAAGAGATAGACAAAAAGTTTCTATAAGTTATAAGTTTTTTATTTTTCGACCGATTTCAAATTTGATTTCGAATTCTATTATTGTATTACATGTGTGGATATATTATCTACTAGAATATATAGTATTCAATATCATGCAACTACCCAATTTTATGAAAACAGTTTTCGTAATGAATCAACAAGAGAGTGACAAGAATAAAAGAGAAGTATGGAAGAAAAATGAGCAGTGGTGGCGCCGCGCTAACGGCCGTGACTTACGAGTTGTAGGTCGTAGTTTCGAACCCTGACAGGCGCTTTATACTTTGTGAAAGTTATTTCATCACCATTGCTCTCAAAACGGTGAAGGACAACATCGTGAGGAAACCGGCATATCCTAGAACCAAAAATTCGAAGGCATGTGACATCTACCGACGCGCACTGGGCCTGCGTGGTGGATGACGGCCCACTCCCTCTCACATAGACGAGGCCTGTGTCCTCCCAGCAGTGGAAACATTACAGGCTGATTATGCTTATGCTATAAAAGAAAAAGACGTGTTGAGCCGACCCTAAATAAATTGATAAAAGGGCAGGAGAATGATGATCAACAGGAGAGAGTTAAGTCCCAGAGCATAACGCTTAGTGAACAAGCACAAACAATAACAACAATGTATTTAACCAATTCCCATGACAAACCAGTGTGTGGGTAGTAAACACCCGCATGAACACAAACGGGTTCAAATCCATCGACCTCGTAAGACCATTGCGGTTAACCCAGATCTAACTAAAGTGCATTATAGTTTGTGGGATAGTTAACTTGAAAATGTATGCAAAGAGCTGTCTATATGCAGAATCTACAATATGTATGCTCGGAGAGGGGAAGGGAATTCTATATAAATTAATCAAGTAGAATTTATCAAATCTATAAGAGTTATTTAGAATAGAATAGATATACATTCATTTTGAATATATGGGTAGTAAATAGTAGGTGTTATGATACATTAAAGCTTAGCCATGTTTCACCATTCGGCATATACACATTAGTTAAGTTTAACCAAAACCCAGATTCATTCAAGCAATTTTTTTCTCTGATGAATACTCAGTCACACTGTAGTTAGTATTTGTATTTAGTTGACGATGAAAAAAGGCAAGAACCATAAAAAAAAATTGAAACAGTCAGCGGCACGTAACTTGGCAAGGTTTTGCCGAAGTGGGAATAATTTTGCGCATGTACGCTTAGTGCAACAAAAAAAAAAATATCACTTTGATTGCTTGTAATTATTCTACGGTTATTTCCATAATTTATTTTAAATACGTCTGTTTAGAAGAAAGTTAAAGAAAGGAGAGGAAAAGGGGAGGACTCTTGCCAAATTATGTGCCGGCTACTGTAATTTGGCGTAAATTTTGTGAAAAAAAAAATCGTTATAACTGATTGTTGTGAAACAGGTTATTCTACCAGAGTCACAATTGACCAAAACACTCCACTCTAAAGAAAAGGTCGCAACAATAACCCGCAAAAATATTATAATTAACTGACCTCGAGAAGAATTAAAGCTGTCCCATAATACCGACCGATAAAATGTAATGTCAAGGCCTCGGTCACATCTCGCGAGCTAACGCCGTCCAAATGCTAAAGATCGTAGTGCTAAGGACACTCCACTTGGTTTTAGAGCTGGCTATAAATTCCAATCAAACAGCTGACAGGTGGCCACTACAGCATTAGTATAATTGTCATTCCAAATTAATTACTTCACTAGTTTAGTTTATCGCTCATAGAAGCGCCAATGATGATGATGATGATGAGATAATATTTGGTTACACGAGTCGTTGAAGACATTTGCATAATGAGGGACAAAAAATTGACTAAGTAATGTATGAGGTTATTAAACTCGGTATTGTGGTTTGTGGTTATTCAGTAGCAGATATTAAATGTAGCGCCATGAATATCAAGAAAAAAATGACGATAACTAGAAATGTTATAACTTTAGCAGAGTCTGTTGTGCTTTTATCAATCACGTCTAATATCGATAGGTCAATAGCCTAATAAAGAAACACACGAACATCAACGGTCGTAGATATTACTATTGCTATATGTTCATCAAATGCTCTCGACTATGTAGGTGGTGGAATGAATGAACCGATCAAGGAAAACGGCTAAGATAATATTATCCCAGACAATAGACTAGCCAGTCGTCTTTATTGACCCACTATTATTAGCGCAGATTAAAAATTATTGCCGCTATATGGTCGTCTGGCCATGGGAATATTCATGTTGGTTGTAGTTTCTTATATTGCATACGTTTGTCAAAGCACCTTAGGATAATGGTGGCGTAGGCCTTATGGGTTTTAAAGATTTTAAAGTAGTCAATGGTTGGAACACCGCCCCGTGCTCTATTGAACCCACTCCTGTCATAAGCGTTATTTTAAGTTAAGAAATGGGAAAGCTAAATAGGATTACAAGCTATGATTATCTACTATCTACGCACATTGGTAATCGTCAATCTACTATCATTACTCCTGTCTAGAAGCTTTTCTAGGAAACAAGATCATATTTTTAAAACCAATCAAACTTACCAATACATCTATCAAATTCATACCAACATCCATGCGCATACCAATACCGCAACAGATATAGCCCATCAAAGTAGATCATCATTCAAATATAGCCGCAAGAATGTAAAAAATTTAATTGATATTACATTCATCTGGTTTATAACGGCCGTACCTATTCTGAATCTATTTAATGTTGATCTTAATGTGTCTTAAATTGGTGATACAATGAATGGTATGGTGATTTAGTCAATGTTAGGTGTTATAATCATAAATGATCGTCAATCTCGCCTGGACGAATTTTTTGAGAGGAAATAGACACCCGTTTGAAAATATGAAACCGTAATTTAAATTGCGTAGTAACTGTATTTTTGACTAGTTATTAAAACAGATACTCAGTAAAATAATTAGTTTTTTGTTGGTGATTCCTTTCTGGAGAATTATATATCTTAAATATTTCTTTTACACAAAGAAAGGTTCATCAAAAGTGGCTGGTTATAACTATTTGTGATATCTACACTAGCAACCTCGACGTTATCATGACTAGTTTTCATGTCCTTAGTGATTAAGTTAGCTAAATAGAAAGATCTTGTGGTCAGGGGTCACATCTAAGTCCGATGTCGCGACTCCAATTCTAACTAGCGAATATCTTTTTCAAAAAGATGATATTTGACCGCTACCAGACATGTTTGACTGGGTTTTTTTTCTGATTCTTATATGCTCAACCTAGACTTCGTCTAATCTTTTCTGAGGAATACACTGGAGTTTTTGCTGTAGGTTATTAAATTATCCTCAAAAAGGCCCTATTTCTTTCCAATCTACCTTCTTCTTCGTCGTATCGATGGTTTCTTTTTTATGTATTAAATAAGCTTCGACCAGAATTCGACCACTTCGACAGCGTTATCGTTGGCATAATCGCAAAGGTCTTCCATAGTGCAGGTGTTAGTGCACAGAGAGTACGACAAACTGTAGGGCGTAATTTGGGGTACTCCGATGAGCCGCAGTGCGACTGGAGCCAGATCGCATACCATACAATCTACCAAAATAACCAACGACATTTTTAAACCCAATTAACAATAAATGAGACTGCTTTACATTCAATGAATCCATTGAATGTAAAGCAGTCTTATTTGGAAAGTAATTAACATATTTATCAAGTTATTAAAATCGGGCACATTATAAAGTTTTGATGGCTCTAATAAAATTATTATGTGATCTACTTAACTTTGTACGTTTAAACGGTAATTGGTCTTGGTATAAGTTATGATTTGAAGGTCTCGGGTTCACATTCCGTTTGTGGAATACCAGGTTGGAGTATTTTTTAGCATAGCTACGTTGAGATTTTAATGAGGTCTTGTGTTTAAATCGATAAAATATTTAGTCGTAATTTAAATGGTTTAAAATTAAGATGTAAGATATTTTTGTTTAGTCGCATATCATTTATATAATGTTTAAGTTTTGATATATATTTTCTTTCATTTTGTCTTGTACAGCTTCATTATATGGCTCACTCACGTGCTTGAACTAGTTATTTTATAGTTCAATAAAAAAGTACGTTATTCCCAATTTATAAGGAACAGAATTTATAATAGTTCTAGGTTCCTACTTTAGAATATCATTTCTCAATTCATCTTTTAATTATCAGTTTCATGTTAAAAACTGGCTTATGTTCATATTAAAACTAACCGTGCATGCGAAGAGTGCGTTCTGCCACGTCGCCTTGTTCTCGCTGAAGAAGTAGCAGCTGTGACCCAGCCTGATGAACTGCGGCGGACACACGTAGGACATCTTCGTGTTGTTGCGCTGACCTTCCACACTACTGCCTGGAAGCGGAAAGGAGGTTACATGAGTTTCTTCTATAAGGAAATTTAAACTAATACATATTATGTACAGGAGTACGAAAAGATATGTCAAACTGGAGGTGAAGATAAAAGGTTACAAAAGCCACACAATAGACAGTGCTTAACGCCGATTTGCAACATTAAGAGGTTTTAGGGGGCCTACTCTCTAAGTCCGTCAACGAGATACGGGCCCGTCCGAAAGTAGTAGATCCGTTAAAACAAGTGACAAATATTTTTTTTTCGAACAGTCAAGTCGTCTTGTCATTCTTTCTTAGTTCGGACACCGAACTAATCTTATGTACATAAGTACTGCGGAGTAGGAAACGCTAGTAATTTCGGCCGTTACTACGGATTTCGTGCTGAGGGACGTACGTCTATAGACGGGAGTACAGCGTTGATTCCTTAGGTAAAGCGTTATTTTGTTAGGGATGTCTAAGATTTTGTTCTTGCCAGCCAGAGAGGGTTGTTAATTGATAAAAACGCAGTTTACTCTAAGTTAAGATAACTCAATCCATCCCTTATGACCAATCGAATACCAAAGGGTTTAAAAGAACAACAGTTTGCTCTTGAATTACCTACTCTATGGCTTTTACCGCCCTTATTTTTCACCACTAACAAGTTACCGTTCAAACATCTTCAAAGAAAGCTTGCAGTTCAAGTTTACTCTCTATACGTCAATAATACATTTATTTAAATATTTTCTCATCCAACTTAAAATGCTCTTCTGGCTAAAAAGTAACCATCTTCATTAATGCTCTGGAGTCTAGTTTTAAACACAACCGCTGCAGAAGTTATACGAGCTTCAAATAAGATGTTGTTGCACCCGCTGCTACTTTCACAGCACTATAAGATTAACAGTTCCATCAACTTTAGAACATCGTATTAGAACGAGAGACTATTCCATGCATGGATTATTTCTACAACCGAGATGATTATAACTTCTGTGGTTTTTTAGGTTTAATTTTGCAGGCGTTTGCAGTTACAAGTTTGTCGAGTAAGAACTTATATTTGTAATGTCCCTGGTGACTAAAATATTCAATTAGAAGACCAGTGTTTTGAAGACGCGAAAAATTTGTATAAAAATATACCGGGTTTTATTTTGGAATGATTCATGGTTTCCTGAATTTCCGCTGGGAATTCCTTACTTCGCCTAATTAATTAAAATTGAGTAGGTCTGCCTTATCGCTTGTAGTATTATTACTATTAGGTACCACTCGAGCTAGAAATATTATTATTATGAGGCTGTGCTGTCCCAAGAGGAAAGGTAGTCCTTTGCCCTGCGGCAAAGGACTACCTTTCCTCTTTCCACTTTTCCCGGTCTACTGCGATTGTGGGCCAATCCTTTAAGAAGTAGTTCAGCTCATCCCGACATCTCTTTCTGGACCTGCCGCGCGGTCGTTTTCTACCATTTGGGATCCACTGACTGGTGAATTTTGTACATTGTCGCTCCGACTTGCGATAGATATGGCCAGCCCAGTTCCACTTTAGTCCAGCATCTGTGTGTTTTGTGTTTTGGAAGGAAGTCTAGAGTTCTTAATGCGGTCTGTGAGCTTGACACCTAGTATAACTAGGACTATAGTAGTACTACTACATATTATAACTAGGACTATACTGATAAGAAAATATTATTAAATTCCTACGATGTAGGGCAGGAATTTCAATATAACCCTACTTCCTTCAAATAGCGGGATACCTAGTAAAGTTGTGTGCATTTTTGTATTGGTGTTTACTATTTATTAAGATAAATACCTATTCATCTTGGTACCTAGATTACCTGTATTAAACTACTTAACCAAGGCGTCTACCTAATGTTTCACCTTCTTAAGTTCTTACATAGATACCTCCGTGTTGTTGTTTGGTAAAAACTTATTCAGGCTAAAATACAAATATTGCAAATGGCCTGCACAAAGAACACTGTTGAGGTGTCCGCAACTTTAGTGAGATATTCACCTCTTCACATTCCCATCCTGTGTATTCTGAATAAACACAAGGAAATACAACACTCAAAACATTGCTCTCGCCAAATATTACGTAATCTACAAAGTTCAGAGTGTTTTGACCATTTTCGGCCCACAAACCATATTGACAGCATTACGACAAAACTTGTAAGATATCCCATTGTTACTCTTATCTACGATCAGAACGGTAGCTGGTACCTTCCATTAGTGTAAATATAGTGGGTGGATTATATTCACGATCAAGTTCTCGACCAAGGTCGAAAACCAGACGGGCTGGGTTTTTTTGGTAACATCATTGGACGATGTGCTTTCGTTTTGTCGGAAGGAATTTGAGGTTGGAAATAAAAGGTGTGTATGCTGCTTGAAGAGAATGCAACGCTAATCGATACAGGATGTAACAATTCAATGACAACAATATTATTTGCATATAGAGAAGATTAGAGACCGTCCATGTCACGTGTTAAGAATAAACAACCGATCTACTTATTCTGTGAAAATCTCACCGTGAAATCTTAACAGAAGTGAGCTTGAAGTGAGCTGTCAATAGTGTCAATTCCTAACATCAGGTGGAATGGCAACTCACTTCAAGCTCACTTTACAAAAGTTTTCAACGTGCGATTTTACAGATTAGATCGCCTGTACTAAGAACAGTAAATGAGAAGTGAACGTTGATAAAACAATATATAAAAAGTGATAATCAAAACAGCATCACCTTGTACCGCAGGGTAATTGTGTAACACACTATCAATAGCAATCGGTTTCATTTTGACAGTTCGACAACATTCATTGCGTTATTTACGTTGTTGAGCGGACACATTTATCGAGCATATGGAGAAATGGATTAGCAATATGCTTCAAAATGATTTAAATTGAGAGTAATAGTGTGTTACGCAATTAGGGTGCCGGTCTTAATTCAAATTCAAAAGAAAATCATACTAATAATATCGAGCAAGTTTCTATCCAAACGGAAAATTCGCCAAGTATTGGCAGAAAAAAATCTTTATCTTTTCCATCAATCTTTCCGACATCGAAGAGAAAGGAAACGTTCATGACTGTCGTATCAATCTTATGTAAGTATGTTCGTATTTATCAGCAGCTTTGTTTTTTGTTTTTTTTTTTTTTTTGTTTTTTCAGCTTTATTACCATCGTCAAATGGGTGAAACGAGACATTTAATCTTCAAAACTGTAGAATAAAATAGAGTAGTTGGAAGTCAGTAATTCTAACTAGGCTAACCGAAAATTAATAAAATTTTATAGCACTATGTGACTTAAACCCGCACTTAAGTCACGCTTTTTCTGTGACGTAAGTAGTCCATTTTTACACAGAAAAGCGTGGTTAGGTCACACGAGCTATAAAGTAGCATACGATACTCGTGACTTAAGTACTATTAATGTAGAGGCCAATTTTTAAACGTTTAGACGAAACTAAAAACTTTTCTCAAATATTATTAATTAGCTGCGCCCCGCGTTTTCACCCGCATAAGTCTCGATCCCGTGGGAGTATCGAGATAAAATATGTGCTATGTTCTAATACAGATCATGATCTACCCATGAGCTAAATTTCATCCAAATCCGTTTAAGAGTTTTAGCGTGAAAGCGTAACAAACATAATTATAGATCTTTTCTCTTTATAATATTTGTTCAAATAATCAAACGATATGACGTTAAATGCGATAAAAAGATTTTATTTTTGCTGCACCTTTACAGTTATTGCGCTTTTAGTTCTTGTAAATATCGATTTTCTCTGAATTTAAAGTTCTGATGATTTGCCGGCCGAAAACGAAACTTGTCGAATATGGATATTTCGGCCAAAAACCCAAAACGAAATTCGATCTTACTCTAATTATAACAGATATATTTTCTCTTCTTTTAATTTTCTTGGAGCATTATCTTCTTTTAATTTGTGACTTGCGCTTTAAAAGTTCTCATTTAATCATACTTTTTATCACCAAAGCGTTTCATCTTTAAGGATGGCTTTAGATACTAGCGTCTATTTTTCGGGTTTTCTCAAGTAATTTCGGTCTGCGCCGGAGCTTTTATTCATGAGTTCTTGAAGCGACGATGGCTTTTACGCAAAGTAACTATCACCATTCAGTCTTTCGCAGAATAAATAAATGACGCTGTTCGTCTCAGTGGTGAAATACCTAATTATTCATAAGCTCTGATCATATCTACCGGTCTGAAGTCAAGAAGAATAGAATAGAACAGAATACTCTTTATTATGTACACCATATAAATTACAGACATAAATATAGAAATTTTACAAAGGGTGACACAATGGGCGGCTTTATCGCTCAGAGCAATCTTTTAAAGACAATCTTTGGATGGATTGAAAAGGGAAGGAGAGACAAATACTGTAGGTAGTCTGCGGTGTAACATTTACACAATACAATGAATACATACATAAATTATATTATACTAATCTAAATAAATTATATACATATAATGATAGAAATGAAACAGGAGTAAAGAAAATATAATGACGATGTTTGAGAGGAGAGAGGAAGTGCATTTTATCATAATTTTAAAAGTGGACAAAGATTGAGCACGCCTTACCGACACGGGCAAGTCATTCCATAACTGTATTGCTTGAACAGTAAAAGATTTGTCATAGGAACTGGTGGAATGCATCGGCATCTCTAGTCTCAGGTAGCATATCATCACGCCTGTATCGAAAAGACAAGAAGAAGAAGAGAAGAATTAGACAGAGGTGTACCTTTAATACAGCCGCCAGCACATCAAGCTACCCGAAACTGTCAATTTTTCCCAATCAACTTTGAACCTTATACTTTAGCGATAAAGTTGAAAATCCATTAAAGATATTGGACAGATAGTGATAACTTGATGTGTTGGCGTCTGTACATACAGCCACATTTCGTCAGTTATGTTCAAGTCCCACTTGAATAGGGGGACTTGTAATAGGGGGTGAGCCTATTGCCAGCAACCGGGTAGACCAGACTCCGGGCGAGGAATTCCTGATGGAAACACCCATTAACACTTTGGCCGACCTGGGAATTGAACCCAGAACCTCATGCTCAGCAATAGCGCTTGCTACCATTAGACCAACGAGGCAGAACTGCCGATCGACCCACTAACTAACACGAGAATGGTAACAACAATACAGGAATACCTAAAACTGTACGAGACAAACAGGTCACAATACTAGAACAAGTTTTAACCTCAGCTAAAACTGGAACGGCGCTAAAACTCTAACGCTCTGCTAAAATAGATGTCTCGTTAAGCTTAACTGTCGTAAAGCCGGCCAAACGCTGGTTAGCGCGGAAGCCGTGAGTTATTGCGGAAGCATGTGACCTAGCGCAGATTCTACTGTAATCTAGATTAGAATTATTCTCATTTTTATATGCAAAACGGAAGCGGGAATTATGTTGCTTGGATGCATGACCGAGTTATTTAATTATGACTTAACCCTTAAATGCATGATTTATTTTATCGTATTGCAAAAAATGCTATTGTATAGGTATTTATCTATAGAATTTAGATAATAAATATATAATAATTATACAATAATATTAATATTCATAGAGTATATATATTGTTTTGACAAAAAGAGGTGCGTTCAGAAACTCACAGCTATCACATTCTTAAAAAAATTAAATGACGTGCTTTGTTGCCATTTGGCAACATTATGCATTTAAGGGTTAAAGCTCCCTCAGACAAGCGCGATGCGACGGTGCGACGTAATTCTGTTAGATCAATTTTCATGAGGTTTTCAAAGAAATTGTTCTGCCAGAGTTGCGTTGCGCCTGTCTGAGGAAGTCTTTAGAAGTTTGTTGCACCGTTTATTCTTCCTACAAACGAGTGGTTTAGTCCTTTTTGATAAATGACTTTTCCAATGTAAAGTTTACAGCGCCATTCTTAACAAACTCGAACGAATTTTGGGTAGCTATTGTCATGTTGAAAAAAAGCGATTACCCATTCTGGGATATTTTTTTTTTGGTAGGCTTTAATATTATTCACTTATTTTTAAAGTACACAAATAACGCATTATTTTTTCAAAAGGCATTAAAGTCGAGAATAATTTGGGTTCAATTTGGGTTTGGATTCAGTTATTTGGAGGTGGATAGAAAGATAAAATCGTTGTATGAAAATTAATTACAGCGTTGTCGCTATACATATAAATGTTTCTTCTACTGCCACCATTCAAATAAAATGTAATTCATTCCTGGCCGCCGATTCTCTTTTTTTTTATCTCACTTCGCCAAACAGAATGGGTGATCTCCTTTAGGAAGGGACTTAATATACGTCGAATAACCTAAAAATTACATTTGTGAAAAGACAAAGTTATGATACATAAAACAGATATGTATAATACTCACATTGTGACCAAAACACGATGAACACTAGCGCACCAATCGCCGCTACCTTTCCTCTCCGTTCCATGGCTTCCATTTTGTTTCAATCTCGCTCTAGTTCACAAACACACACAACCAACACTTTTCACTGGATAGTTCTGCACGAATCCATATTCATATCACAAAACAAAAAAAAAAAAAAAACCTTTATTTGACAGTTAGGACTTATGACATTACGGAATTAAACACTCGAGATTTTTTTTTCGATTTGAATGTAGAAAACGTCACCTGAAACAAAAGAAAAATGACATTATTATTTGGAACAATATTCGTGTGTTATTTTATGCAAATTCTGTGTTGATTTGAATAGCAATATTTGTGTCACGTAATCTTTTTATCTCCGTATCAGATCAGACATAGGTATCTTAAATTATTTATTTATCATTCCGCGTATGAGTTGACGAAATGCGAGTATAAATCATGCGTTTATTGGTACTGATATCAAAAAATATGAAAAAGGCACACTGAGATTAATTTGTCGCAAAAGGATATAATTAATTCCTTACTTCGTATCGGTTAGCTTAAAAAAAAAACGAACTGTAAGAAAGAGCTTCCCTTGTAACAGTTTATTTATTCATTTATTAAAACTATATGCACAAGTCTATTTACAAGTCTTTATGGACAAATGTATTTACTACCCCTCTTTGCTGATAACACCGCAATGTTTATGTACAGACGCCAGCACATAAAGCTACCCTAAACTGTCAAATTTTCCCAATCAATTTTGAACCTAATGCTTGCTATGCGATAAAGTTGAAAATCTATTAAAGAAATTTGACAGATTGTAGTAGCTTGATGTGCAGGCGTCTGTACCTACCAAATTGGGAGATGGAATTGTTATCTTTATAATCTTTATCACTGACACCACAAAACCTGATCATTATGTCCCACTTATTAATATAATTACACTTTCAGTTATATCTTATTACAATGAACGCTGTTTCAAGTTACAATAATTGTGAATGCTCACTGTAGTCATTTGACTACGTTATATAGGTACGTTGTGAGCACCTGGACGACTTACTTATGTGCTTGATAAGCAAATGTAAGCACTATGCTCGTATATACTCGTGTTACAAGCAATGACCCTTGAGCAATGCTTAGATATCCGGTTTCCATTTGATAGGCGATGAGAATACTCCCTTTGTATAAGTTCAGACGACAAAAGCAAGGTGTTGTCGAATATTATGTGACGAGGAGAATTTCGACAAAATTCTCGACTATGTCTAGTAACGCGGACTTTTCATGTGGTCTTAATTGTACAGCGGGCCATATACAGATGAATTTTATTTATTTATTTAAATGCCTTAAAACTATCATTACAGGTCTAAACCAAATGCGATAGCCAAGTCACGCACACATAATCAAAAATAAAGATTATTGTTTGTAACATATTGTGAACAATAGTACTTTTGCGAATTCACCCCCGTGACATGTAAATATGTATATCAATTTCAACCTGAATATAATTGATGATGCGAATTGCTCGAGTCAGAGGGGTTTTTGGCATCGATCTCATGCTCACCCTGTATTTTGTGAAAAATTTGTCTGACTGGTTATAAAATATACTATAAGGTCATGTTGGCACCTTTATGAACCCTGAAAAGACAAAATTAAAATAAGTTTACTTTGATAACAATTACTCCAATAACTAGATTATTAATTGATCCATTTTAATAGTTGAAATTATTCTGTTAACACACGCAGCTCAGACTTTCACGACTCGGATCTAGGTTTCATTTCATGACTAGAGAGCAGCGTGTGTGCTAACCTAATTACGAAGACTCAGTTAATTTACGAATATCGCTGAGAATTTCATTAAGTTAGGGTATCTAATCTGTTTTATAGAGAGTTTTTTTGATGTCTTAATTTTGATTCAGAACGGATCCGTGGTATTCGCAACCAGGTCATTAAAGTCTAGACAATTTTGTGGGAAATATGACTATTTAATTCTAGCGAGCAGTAGCAGTGGGGTGGCGGTGTGGCGGTGGGCTGGCCATGTTTGTCGAAGGACCGATGGTCGCTGGAGCATACGAGTCCTGGAGTGGACACCGCGTATCGACAAGCATAGTGTGGGACGTCCCCCAGTGCCTGGGACAGACAGACAGGGCAGGGTGTTGTGGCGTAGCCTGGGAGAGGCCTATGTCTAGCAGTGGACTGCGATAGGATGAGTTGATTGATTGATTGAATGCTAGCCATAAGGCCCTCTATTCTATTGTCAAACATTTTCTTTCCGCACACCACACCACTCCCACCACTATGGTACACCTCTGTATATTCCTTGAAAACTGCCGTGGTGGCATGTTATTATTTCCGTCCAAATATTGTCTGTCAGTCATAGCTATTAATAAACCGTCCCATTGTTCTGTTTCGTGTGAGAAGATGTAAAATTTTTTTGCATTTGCATAAAATTACTGACTGTAATAAATCCTAGAAAACCTTATAAAAAATTAGGTAGATTCAGAAGATATTACAGAACGGACTTAACACTACCCACACGTTTTTGTCTTGTGTTTAGTCCGCGTTTACGAAGCTAACTGACCCAGTGCGCTAATTTCATCACTGTTACCCGTTTAATGGTTAGAATTAGATAATTATACAAAACGAAATTTATAAACTAAATAATGTATGTTCGAAAAATGAAAGTTGTGCAGTCCTCTCAAGTGCTTTGATAGAAAATACACATATGGACCTCACTCAACATCATAAATCCCTTAAAGACGCACAAAAAGAAAGTCACCCTCGATGACGAACCCTTGGATACCGTCTTGCTTAAACTCTCCCCTATCAAGAAAAGAGCGATTGAACGATCAATTTCGTCAAAAATGAAAACAAAATCCTCCAACTGGCTATCTGTCATGGTATGATCGAAATGGTTTTTCTTAGTTGGTACTAAGAAAGACCATTTCGATCTATGCCCATCACAGAAACGCACTTGCATTACGTTACCACAGATTACCAGTCTCAATGCCAAAATCGTGTGATGGCTGTGGTGCGATGAATTCAACGTTGATCATGCTATATATTGTGAAAAGGGTGGTCTTATAGAACTTCGTCGTAATGAAATTTGAGATTTATTCTGCAACTTATGTCAACACGCATGGGGAAACGTAGTCAAAGTACCCATTATTTCCGAAGAAGACTGCGCGGACTACTTGGAGATCTTTCTTTCCGTGACGCTTGGGATGCTCAGAGGGAAGCGTTATTTGATATCCGCGTCGTAGAACACTGACGCTCCTTCTTATATTGCACGCCCTGTCGCCTCTGTATAAAATCCACCGCCGAAGAAGAAAAAATAAGGAAATATTCAAAGGCCTGTGAAATGCGACATGCGACATTCACCACCTTTGATGCATCTGTTGACGGAGTCTTCGCCCCATAAACGTCTACCTTCGTAAATCATCTTGGAGCTGCAATCGCTGACCGCTGGAATAGATCTTTTAGCGTAGTGATGGGTTGGTTAAGATCAAGAATCATCACCTCAATAATACGTGCCACTAGCATGTGCATTCGTGGCACAACGCATAAATTAATCCCATAGCCAAGTTATTCAGCTTCGATGATGGAGCAGCCCTACCTATAAGACTGATGTGGATGCTGTCAACGAACTGAGAAGACGTCAATTACAATAAATCGTTATAGATAAATAAGCTTGCTTTATTCGTTAATTAATCAATAATTTGACAGTACTATTGTTGTAGATTATTTTGTATTGAATGAAGCTGAACTAGATAATTATAGATATCTATATCCATTCGTCCTGTGCGTAATACTACTGAAGACAGTTCACAGACAATATAATTTACCAGCCGTGCGATTCTGTAACCGTCTCACCGTGAAAGTTTGGGTGAAGTGAGCGTGGAGTGAGCTGTCATTCGCTAGGGATTAACACTATTAAGTGCTCACTTCACTTATGATTTCACGGTGAGATTTTTACAGAATCGACCGGCAGCTCGGGAAATATATTTTACGAGGTCGAAAACTATCCAGCGGGAATTTACTACCGGGATAAAAAGTATCCTATGTCCTAACCCAAGTCAGCCTGCCTATGTGCTTTTCATCGAAAATCGTCCATATGCATAGACAGAGTTACTGTCGCATTTATAATATTAGTATGGTTTCTTAGGATTAAGATGACCAGGTATTTTCGTCCATATGCATAGACAGAGTTACTGTCGCATTTATAATATTAGTATGGTTTCTTAGGATTAAGATGACCAGGTATTTTACAGTCAGATTTTTTTAAATGATAAGATTGCTTTTTATCTCTATGTGACTTTCATGTTATAGTAAGCAATGATGCATTCAACCAAGGTGTGCACTACTTGCCTTGAAGTGGCTTATTCACTCGACTCTTGAGACCTCACAGGTGCTATCGGGAAATTGTTTTTGCGTGGATTGTCAAGTATAGTTTAAATCAGAAGGACTTTCCAGACTTAATTTATCGTTTTGCCATGACATATTTTGCCTAGATTAAATGCTACAATAATAAGATTTCAATGAAAATACAGACACGACTTATACATTACATGCGTTGGCTACCAATTAATAACAGTACCTTTCATAGCTAAAATTATAACATTAAAATTAATCACCACTCACGTACACACAAGTTATTATTTAGATTAGCCGAGTTTAGTCCTGAGGCTAAATGATCATAATGTTTACCATGAAATTGTAATGCCTTAGCTTTGAAGTTACCGCCGTAACGTTGGCTTACTAGTCTATTCGCACGAATTTACTCGCCCGAAACGGGCGAATCGTCCCTTCTCTCACGCGAATTGGCACATTTTGAATTATATGCAATGAAGTAAGGAAAAAGTACACGTTTTATAATATTTAACTCTTATCACTTAGGTGCGCTAGTGTCCTTTTATCGGGCGCGTAAATTCGTGCGAATCGACTAATAATACCTTAGTTTAGTTTGTGTTCAATAACGTTGAGCTAAGAATAATAATTATCTATCACTATTTATGTGTTAATGAGTTTCGACCTTCTTCGCTACTAACGTGTTATTATTCAATTTGCTAGTCATTAATCTATTGGATAAACAAATATGTATTTGTTGACAAATAGCCGTCGCCTCGGTATTTATTACGAAGTCTTTTTTAAACGGTTTTATTTTTTTATATGTAATTAATTCTTGTCCATTTTATATTGATACTAATGTTATCGTTGAACATTTAACGTCCATTGCATAATTTATTGGTAGAGTGGAGAAAAGGGTTTAAGCTCAGGCTTTAGCCAAACCTTTTTGCGCATTTATTAATTGCGATGAATAATGCGGTATGAGCCCGGATTGTAGCATTAGCATTATGTTGGTTTTTCCCCTAGGGTGTCCTCATGGATACTCCCCGTCTAGGGAGAATGGGGGGTTATGTAGAACTCCTACCGACTAAAACCCCACTAATCCTTCTACTTTTTACTACCATGAGTCGGGGGTCTGGGAGATAGTTGTACTTTCGCCGCACTTCCAACTGGTATCAGTCCGCCATGCCTAGCGACCCCTCCAGCCGTTCCTCAATAAGAGGCCGTACCGCCATTATTGTGGTGAGTTGAATTGAGCTAGGCATTGTGTTTTTTAGCTGAGTAGTGCAAACCCGATTGTTTCTTCGAAAGCATGAAAAAGAAAAATAGATACGATGAAAAAAAAAGCAGTTTCATATTCGCGCTAGTACGAGAGTTTCTATTAACCTACCGGTCGGCTAAATATAGAAACCCGCATAAATGCAGCTATTACAAAAGCTTGAACGTACATATCTTGATCTTCTGACTGAACATCTTGATCTGCGTCAACAAAAAGATACAGCATAGATTTAGCTGTTTTACGAAAACACAATACTCTTAACGATATTGTCAAGTAAAACCTATAAATCAACTTAGATACGCAAGTTCTAACAATTGAAGCTCTTTGTTGAAACGTTCCTATACTGAATATAATTTAGCTAGACTTTCTAAGAGAAATGCTCTATTACAGTCTCGTATAGGTTTGTGTAGCCCTTGCTCCGGGTAATGTATAGTCTCATTTTACTGTCAAAGTGCACGATAAATCATTGGGACGGGGCTGTAAGGTGCGGGTGTAGTCAAATAGAGACGTGAGTTTAATGAGAGGACCTTTATTGCACAATAAAGTTTTGTTCATTTACTGGATGGAGTGATAGCTTTTTGTATGAGTGGACAGCGAGAGAGTTTGAGCCTACCTCAGCTGCAGCGAGTGTGTGCAGATAGATCAGACCGAGAACGTGTATGTGGAAGCCCTGAGGCAGGTTGTGGGAGGTGAGTTCATTTTGATTATTTTAATCATAGCGCCAAAGTATAGCCTAATGTGGACTATCTGACTTCTGAGATCACTGATCAGCTTCAGTTTATCGTTATTTTTGTTTCGTATTGCCATGCATTTTACGAGAAAGAAGAGATGAAAAGATTAGACAGGCAACGTTTAGGTAGTGACTGCCCAGCGAATGTATACGGACGAAAGTTAAACCAAAGGAATGTCAAAAGATTTAAGAAATATCGTAATTTAGTTTCGCGGTTTCAAAATTTATTTCTCACGAAGAATGCCACTTGAGCAAGATAAGGGTAAAAATAAGGTGTCTTTTTTTGTGTAAGCACTGTTTATCACTTATGGATCTCACTGTTTACTCCAATGAGGCGATTACGTCAAGAGGATGAGATGTGCAGTAGCGTTCTCTCTTTATAACTACGACTAGAAGAGAGATTTTTCTATTGCCCTTAGTTAGGACTGATAGTGATAATACATTCCTGTTTTCCTTGAAATGGCAACCCTTAACCGCGTACTATTCGTCACTAGATAGTTCGTGACCACCGAACGTCGAGGTGCGTTGTGTGAAAGCGTGAATATCTTGCATATTACTTTAGACATAGAACTTGGAATATGTGGGTTATCATTTGTATAGGATTATGAGTGATTGGGAACAATTGTTGTTGTACATATATGATGGGATTTGGCAAAATGAACCGTAGTTGTTTGTAGTCATATTTCTGAAGCGTCAAAAAGAATACGATATTTCCGTTTCCCTGCACCATACCCAACTAAGTAGAATCTCATCATCATCACCATTTCAACCGAAAAAAGTCCACTGTTAGACGGCGGCCTTCAATATAGGCCTCCCCTCAACACCTATTTTGACTTATGTTGTTGCTGTCGTTTTACATTGGAAGGCCTACCTCACAATGTAGAATCTAGAGTAATATAATAATTGATAATTGCAGAACATAATAGATAAAATAAACTAGTTTAGAGTATGTTTTCCATTACAACATTTCACAGGTGGGTGATTAGCTGACGCAGTGATTTGAGTCCTTCATGTAACATTACACGCATAGAAAACCGCAGGTGTGGAGAGCTTATAATGGCGTAAGGAATTTTTTAGAAATAATTTTCTTAGACTTATTGCTGCATAATAATAGACGAGATGTATATTTAATGTCACATTCTTTGAAAGAAATATGCAGTACTAGTCAACCACAATGCCACAGCATTGTGGTTGACTAGTACTGCATATTTAGCTTCAAGGATATTAAAAGAAATGATTTTACTTAGGAATATTATTTTTCTTACTGTTTCATTGATGCTTAGTTCTTTATGGGATATATTTTTATTTATGTCGCACTTTTGTTCTGTAACAAATATCAGACAGCAATGCGAGCTTTCATCGTGTAATATTTTAATTAAAAGCTTCTGCCATTTACAGACCAAGGCCAGCGATTTTTTCAAAACTGAGGCAATGAATTTGAACTTTCCATAATAATCCTTTGGATTGTTATTCAAAGTGTGTCAGACAATGGGGGAGCTGGCTACCACTCGGATAATTGAGGAGTCTAGGAGCTATAAAAACCATCGTGTCACAAACTGTATTAAGTACACACAAGAACTGTATGATTGGTTAAAGAGTTGAGGAGTGAGAGCAGAGCACAATAACAACCAAAGTCACTATAGTAATAAGTAATTACGAAAGCCGGTGATTTCCAAGAATTTCGTCCCAAGTTATATCCATCTGAGCACATCAATGAATATTATAAAATATTACTGACAGAAAAGGAAAAGCCAGAGCCAGATTAACAATCAGACTTATTGCACACGGCTCATACCACATGTTACAAGATGTAGCACTTGATAGCAATTCATTTCACGTAAGCTTGGCTTAAGCATTTGAATGGGCTTAGTTACAATTTAAGCTGAATTCACACTGACATTGCTAGGGTTTAGTTATATGCGAACAAGCCAGCGACTTTCGTTGCCTTATTTGTCTAGAGGCAATCTTGGTGGGAATTGTTTATTCCTGTGTTATTTATTTTTATGTTTGAAATATTAACATAGGTGCTAGAAGCTCCCCGTATCGTGCCGTTAAGTATTTATTTTGTTTATGAGTATTTTACTTTTGGCGTGCAATACTTTTTACTATAGGTAAATGAATAGACACTTTAACAAACATCCATATAATCACTCAGGAAACCCCACATTGCTAGGTTCAGTCACAAGCAGATGGAGATTAAAAATGAATAATTATTATTTTGTCCTTATCCTAATTTACTTGGGGTCGTCGCAACATGTCTTCAGCCAAAAATGTAATAACAGCAAACATCGACTTTCTTTAAATACATCTTTGTAATTATTTATTGACACAGATACTAGAGCACTTTGTACTGGATGGGACCACAAATAAGTGCGAAAAATTTCCTAAACAACGTCATTAAGGCATACCTCTTTCCTGGAATATGTCCCTCGTTAAAAAACACGCATCATATCATAATTATGTTCAGATATGATTGATGCCTAGCCCTTTGGGTATCATTAACGCCACGCCTCTGATTCGGTTATGTAAGCACAAATGATTTACTCCTAAGGATAGGCACAAGGATACAACTTACAAGTTTTCGCAATTTCTATTCACGCATATTATATTAATATTGGATACACTTAGGCTGTGTTGTAGCACGGACGGTACTTGTTTAAATGTTGTAATCTGGAAACAATATTGTAAATAATACGTTTTACGTGGAACCGTGAGATGTGGAAATGAGCTTAGAATTTGTTTTTGAACTTCTTGGATTTAGCTTAAGTTGTGTAGGGAAGTGCACTCTAGAAAATTATTTCTGGAGCAAATTCACACCCTACATCATTTTGTTGTGTATAGCCATTTTATACGGCTGTCAAGTAATGACAGTTGTTATTTGGATATTATATATATTTATTATAGTTATATATTGAATATTAGTGACAACTTAAGAGTCAATTTGCTTAGCTATATATTTTTCTGACTTTACTTAACGATTTGCGTCCGCATGTATAGATTTTAATTTTGTTATGGTTTGTCCATAAATTTGCCAGAGCTTTAATTGGTCGCGGCGTTTGTAAGCTCATACGAAACTGACAATATTATGAAGAGATTCAAATACATATAAGCAGAACAGCCGTGCGATTCTGTAACCATCTCACAGTGAAAGCTTGGGTGAAGTGAGCGTGGAGTGAGCTGTCATTCGCTAAGGATTAACACTATTAAGTGCTCACTTCACTTATGATTTCAAGGTTGAGATTTTTACAGAATCGACCGCCAGGAGTAAAAAATCTATTAACTGAATTTGAAGTGTTTGCCAGCCAAGATATATTTGAACCACGGAACAGATAAATTCATCTATTCCGTGATTTGAATAATGTATGTTAGTTTTCTTACCGAAGTTAGACGTTATCGAGTGCTCGTTCTAATAAAGGAAACCCACGGACAAAATTATCGAAAAGGTTTATTACTAAGATCGTAAAGTAGTTTATTTTTCTTCAATTGGTTAAGCCTTTTTAGTATGCAATGTTTGGCTTTTGTAGGTCAGTAAAAATGTGTGGGATTGGCACATCCGTAATTAATTAATTATCGTAAGCATATTGATTGTTTAATGAAAAACATTATGAACATGATTGTTTTTATTGGCGTTTAGTTTGAATTTTGAATGTATTTGATTATAATGAATATAGCATTGACTATAAGAATGTATGGGAGTGGTCGTCATTTGTACTATGGCATTGAACATGGCTAAATCGTATTGTATGACATAAGCAAAATGTGTTGTTTATACTCGATGCGAAACAGTTCAAAATTATAGGTAAATGACACCACAGAGCAGGATAAGAAAGACCAGTAGTTCAACATTATCACTAAGAAAAGACAGATTTCCGATAATTTTGATAACGAGACTTTTTGTAATATTTGTAAGTGTATGTGAGCACCAGATATCAATCACATAATAAATGCATTGTAATTGCTTCATATTTAATTCTATTTACCTATATGTATACCTTTATGTATAGTCATTTTATTCTGCGTACATCGTCTTCACATAACTAAGTATGTAGGTAATTAATGTATGCAAAATATTGTAAAACATTATAAAAGGGAAGAATGGGCAAGACCCTCCTCAGTAACTATACTGAGGAGGGTCTTGCCCATTCTTCCCCATACGATACCTTTTGGAAGGGGGAAACTAGAGTGAATTATATTTTCTTGTAAAATTTGACGTTCAAAGGCGCCTTTTATGTGCCTATTTGAGATAAATAAGACTTTTGGTCTTGATTTTAATTTGAGAAAATAAAACGAGATAAAGTAGAAAGAAATCGTCCTAACGGTACCTTATATGTAAAATGTAGTCATTTCAATACAATGCAAAACAAATCTGCGCGTGAATTCAATTTGTCGGTTGAATATTCTGCATTTATTTATTCAGTAATGTCAATATCAATGACTGGTAGAAGACGCCTACGCTGACAGATGAGCCGACTGTCATGTCAGTTTAATGCCTACGATTACTAAAGAGGCGTTACACATACAAAAAGTGTCGGCAAAAAATAATTGCAAACTTTTTTAGTCTGTGGCAATGACCGACCTATATTTGTGAGCTATAATATCACGAGCTATATTTGTGAGCGTGGTTTAGGATTAAATATTTATTATGTTTATTAGTTTCAAGCATAATTTAAAGAAGATAGTTGTGTAAGAGCTAAGATAACCCAACAGCTAAGTCGATAACTGGCAATCTAAGGGTCATTGATTGCACATTTTAGAGTTTAATCTACATATGTGAAATTAATTACAGCGCTTAAAATACTATGTAAAAACAAATAAAAATAATCCAGTTTTTCACCATAATATATTATCAAAAAAAAAAAAATAGAAAAGAAATAAAAACAACGAAGAGACTCACCAAAAAATAAAACACAAAAACATTTTTTTAAGAAACCACTAAATATTCATGTGAAAATATTTAGGCGCCACTTCAGAACCCCTATTTCTGTTCCCCAGATCACTCGAGATTAAAAGATCACTTGAATCACTCGTAAATGGAGAGGTCCGCTCGGTCCTCACTTGTAACGGCAACTGGCGCTTCCAACCGGCATGCGTTGCGTTACATCTATGTTATGCGGATGAAAAAATAAAACAGACTTCAAAGACACTACGGAACCCATCTAGGTCCCATCTGGGTAGTTTTCCTGGTAAATAGTGTTTGAAAAAGCTTAAGAACAAAGAGAACCTGTGGTGACGTTTATAGTTTTATTAGATGTTCTCTTTTTTCATCGGTCTGCGATACTTTCTGCCAATTCCTTTTTATAATAATTATTTCTTTATATTTTTTTGTATCTATATGTATTTATATTATATTTACTAAAATACCTGTCGTTTTTTGAAACTACATACCGCGTCCGTAAGATTACCCTATCAAAATTTCAGCAAAATTTTTCTTTTGAATAAAATTTACGAACGTACATACTTTAGATCGTATTACCGCTGGTTGAATGCCGTAATTACAGAAACAATTAAAAAGCCATTGTGTCTCGCGTGGATCCACGTAGTGTATTGTTTTTTCTATGGGCCTTAGTTGCCTGAAATAAAGGAATAAATAAATAAAAGCACGTTTCATATGGTTAATATGAACTTTTTAACGTATAGATTGAAGATACAGATTACAGACAATTCTTTCATGATTAAATAAGTATCGCTTGCGATACTTGACCCAATTCTCAACAGTACGTACGTAAATCGCAGTGATGAGAGCGCTTCAGTTATTGAAAAAAAGTGCCATTATGTTAGCACTGATTACTTTATGAAATTATCTGCGTGTTTGATCGTTTATGTATTATATGAGTAATCTTTCATATAAAACCCGTGCTTTGATATTACCGCCTCATGGGCTTGCTCTTGACCTCCATCTCCTGATGGAAAGCGATGGATGAGGTCTAAAATACGACCTCATCTAGTATTTAAAAATATGATTGACGTGTAAAAGTGTTTGTACAAACCTACTTCATCATCTGCGTCGCCTTTTCCCAACTATGTTGGGGTCGGCTTCCAGTCTAACCGGATGCAGCTGAATACCAGTATTTTTTATGGAGCGACTGCCTATCTGACCTCCACAACCCAGTTACTGAGTAATAAGATACCCCTTGGTAAGACTGGTTGTCAGACTTTCGGGCTACTGACAAACCGTAACGACTGTCAAAGATCCACGAATGACAGCCGAGACCAACGGCTTAACGTGCTTTGTTTCACGGAGGGGTTTTGGTGTGTGAAGATGGTCACCCATCCAAGGACCAACCGTGGCAAGCGTAGCTTAACCTGATCGATCGACCCGTGTGGCTGTTATTACTTAGCCACAAGCCCCTTGTACAAACCTACTTACAGAAGTAAAATCATTTATCATTTTAATGGAACGAGCGTGCCCAGAAGATGCCTGTTCACTCTTAGCATAATCAGCCTCTTAGCATAACGTTCCCACTGCTAGGACACAGGTCTCCTCTCTGTGACAGGGAGTGGGCTGTAATCCACCACGCGGGCCCAGTGCGGATTAGTAGATATCTCTTCGAATGTTTGGTTCTATGACATATCGGTTTCCTCACGATGTTTTCATTTTTTTTATTGCTGAATTCGCCCGCCCGCTCTTAACTTCGATCACGTCTGATGGAAAGCGATGGATGAGGTCTATGATGGAACGAGCGTGGCCAGAAGATGCGTAAGGCACTAGAACTCCCACGCAACAGGCTGCTTGACGCCGGACTCCAGTGGGATGGTCGCAAACCAGGCGCTTGTTTGCCCTGCCACCGCACCGCAAGGGAAGAATTGACCAGTCAAATAAGGTGTTGGGTGTGACTGTCCAGGATGCGCCGAGCGCTCGGTTCACTTCAGTAACTGGCGGAACAAACTGCGCTACATAAGGAGGCTTCTTCATGCACGTACACTTCAAACTTTCTCTTAGGCTGCTTAGGGTACAACTCTCTCGAGGTCAGAAGAAATAATGACCAAATTATTAATATGGTTAAGATCTTTCACGGTAAAACAGATGCTCCCGAACTGCTTGATGAGTTGTCCCATCTTTTTGCTCCGGTAAATTACAACCGTGGCAGGAGGCATAGATTGTTCGCCGTGCCTTGGAGTCGAACTGTCGCGCGAGCCCAGTCTCCTGTTCCTCGCACGCTCTCTGCGCTGAACGCGCTTTTGGACGCTAAGACTGACTGTGATGTGTTCGCGGATGGATGGAAGAAGATCTTGTCAGTATGTCTGGGGTATTGTGAGATGAGCGTATGACTGGCGATTAGTTATATACTTTTGTTTACTGTGCTTTTAAAATGTGTTTGTGTTTAACTAATGTAATTGGCCTTGGCCGTTTTATGTTAAATAAATAAATAAAAATGCATCCCAAAACCCTTTCCTTCACCGTTTTGAGAGCAGTGGTGATGAAATTAGTTACACAAAGTAAATCGTCTGGGTTCGAACTTACCTATATTATCGTAAGTCGGGGTGGTTACCGTTGGGCCACCACTGCTCACCGTGCACTCTTTTTTTTTTTTTTGGTGGGAAATTATCAAATAACTTCTCTCGCTCTGGGCGGAGCGGGAGGGCGTGTCAGACTTTTACTGACTAAAACCCACCCGTGTTCCTTTAGTTGCTTGTGCCAAGGGCCACGGTACCTCTTTCGAACAACCCGCGACTCACCGTGCACTCTGGCTTTTGCATATTTCAATTTGAGTACGCTGAATGCTTTTATACGATTAGGTTGCATGCATTTATCAGCTTCGCAGCGCTATGTACATTAGAGTTATTTACACGAAACATACATAAACTCACGGCTTTTTCCCATGGGGGCGGGCAGAAGCTACAGAGCGCCACCTGCTACGATCCTTGCATACTCCTTCTGCTTCGTTTACGTTCATACATCTGAGTACATATGCACGCTGGTTGCGAGTACTACGTACCTTACCTTTCTGGAGAACATCACCAATAACCGTACTATATCTGCTGCAGTAAGCGAAAAGGACGAATATTGGCCAAAGAAAAATAAACCTTACTAAACAAAAAAGGCGCATCCCTTAAGGCTCATTTTTCTCCATTCCCTTTCCTCAGATGCGTCTCTTTTACTTACGGCGGCAGATATGTCCTTCTAGGGAGTCCCCTTCCGGCGTTTCCACTCACATGTGCCTTGTAAATCCCGCATACATGTATGTATGTAGCATATATGCAATATTTTACCAATTAACTATTCAGCTACGAGTATTTTTTACCCCAAAGCAGTTTTAATTTATGAACCGACTACAGCCGGTCGATTCTGGAAAAATCTCACCATGATAACTAAGGTGAAGTGAGCTTAGAGTGAGCTGTGAATCATGCTGATGCTAGAGATTGACACTATTGACGACTCACTCCACGCTCACTTCACCCAAGTTTTCACGGTGAGATGGTTACAGAATCGCACGGCAGTTTATTAATAGAGTCCTATCCAATTTCGGCTATTTCTGTCTCTGATCTGTATTGATACAATTTACTTCTGCAATATTCAGTTACTGTTTACCACATTGCCATTACACATCCGTCCAGAATAAAATACACAAGAATATACCATGATGTATTTTTGTAAAAATTACCAGTTGACCAGTACATCCGACATTACACACGACACGACCTTCAAGGGCATGACATGACTTTTATTTTAGGGTCTATCATAAAATGTTGGCACATGACGTCATTGTTGTCCACACGTAGGTATGTGGTGTCAGTTTACTGACGAATTATTGACTGGTTGGTTGTGACTTCGTCTTAACAATGTAAGATTTGTGATTTTTTGGAGCTGATTTCTTGGAAGACTGGTGATTTGATGTTTTGTTTGGTTAGTCAGCTTATAATATGTCCTTCAGAGGACTCTGCGAACTGGCGAACAGCGAAACTGTTTTGAACCAATCGGCCATTATGACAGAAAAAGGTGACATGCCTTAAAACCGTTTAGTCGCTAGACAGGCCTGAACCCTAGTAGCGTAAAACGCTTTCAATCACAAGCTGAATATGATTCAAGGATATTGATTTGAACAATTTTGAAGGATATTCCTAGTCCATTGCTTCATATATTCAAAAGATTTGTCTGCTCAACAACGTAAATAACGCTATGAATGTTGTTGAACTGTTAAAACGAAAACCGTTGCTACTGTTAGTGTGTTCCGCACCTACCCCGCTGAAACACACATTCCGGCAATGAGATTATGTACATTATTGGTTTCGAGATGAAGTTCTTACTTAGCCGTTGATCTTTGAAGGCTAAGTGAAATCTTATCGGGAGCATCAGCAGCCTAAATATAAACCTCTTATCCAAAGTCAATCTATTTGCACATTCGTTTTCATTGAAGCATAGTCTTTTCATGACACCAACTTATTAGTTACGCGAGAAATAAAATATCGGATAGGTACGATAAAAACCTTCAAATAGTAATATTTCAAATTATCTTAAAACGGATTCTGACACATTAATATTGATATCCCTTATTATCCTCGTTTTACTGACGGAAAAATCCGAAGTGATGACCTTATATATTGCTTCCATTTATTTTACTTTGACACACACAATCTACCATTTTATGTTCAAAGAGAATATGTTGAAGCTCATTTTTGTTATAATTAAGTTTGAATTTACATATTTTATGCCTTTTACATTTCCTTCCAAGATTTAAGGAATCTTTTTAGGGTGATTTGTATTTTCTGAGGGGTACTTCAGCAGTAGTTGCTAATATGACATTTAGTCGACTTTGGGTGTCTTCAAAGAAAAGAGTAGCTTACGAATTCTAGCAATAGAATAATTAGCAGTGTTCTAATTGTATTAGGCACGTCGGCAAAGATTTGTGCTTTTTAGGAATTTCTTCAACAATTGTTGACAACTCCACTGTGCCCGTTTTGTAAGTATTCAAAGTATTCACAGCATTGTTATCGTAGATTAAACGTTATATAACATAACATCACGCGTTGTTTCCTTGACGGGTTCAAATTTCCACACAAGTTCGCCAGCTATGTTTTGTTGGTTATTTCACATTTCATTCACCGTATTAAACAAAACACTTTCCACTATCTAAATATCTGTGACCTTCCTAATTAGTATTTACCCGAATTAATTGACATCTCCTTAAATTGCTTAAACCAAGCAACCTTCCATAATGTCAAAATTTAAATAACGTCAATTTGATTTATTTGTTTTATACGACGTATCTGCTGTAAGCTGTATGTCTGTATAATCTTAAATGGTCAGCTAATCAACTATGATGAAATTGCTTAGGATGATTTGCGTTTCGTGGCCAGTTGATCCGAATTTGGTGTTACGTTTGAAAAGTATGTTTTTGGTTACAAGTGTAGGTGGCAAGGGTAATGAATGGGTAGAAGTTTGATATGAGATCCATTGGCAACGGCCCCGACTGTAATTGTACAGACGATAGTACATCATGCTACTACAATCTGTCAGATTTCTTTAATCGATTTTCAACTTTATGACTAAACCATAAGGTTCAAAGTTGATTGGAAAAATCTGACAGTTTCGGGTAGCTTGATGTGCTGGCGTCTGTACTTCATGGGTTCGAGCCCAGGCTTTACTTTGTGCAAATATTTTAATAACCACTGCTCTCAAAACGGTAAAGGAAAACATTTTGAGGAAACCGGCATGTCTTAGAACCAAAAAGTCGAAGATATGTGACATATACTCGTACCAACCCGCACTGGGCCCGCGTGGTAGATGACCGGCCACTCCCTCCTGACGACACGAGGCCTGTCCAAGCATTGGGAACATTATAGTCTGATTATTGGGTTTTGGTATTGTATATTATGTATTCCGTGGTATTGTGCACTCATTTCTTAGTTATTTCAAGGTATAATCAGAAACCCTTTTATGATTTAACCCTTAAATGCATGATTTTAACTTTTTAAGCAAATTAAATTTATGTGGACGTAACATTAGCTCTATAGTAAGGAAAAAATATTAAAAAAAAATATTCATAAATATTTTTTTATTTTTAAATGGCCTGGTGGAAATTTACATCTTTATGTAATCAGAACGAATCTACTGGGAACAAAATGAATTGAATATCTCTAACAATTGGGGAATCCCCGTGCTCTGTGGAAACGAAAATATGGCATTGGATTGGTTGTTGGAAATATACAACACTATGCATTTAAGGGTTAATACTGACTTTATATCGTTATCAATACTATAACGATATAAAGGCTGTTTGTGTTTGTGAGTTTAAATATTTGTAAACGCACCCACAATACAGGAGAAATTCCTAGTGTGTTTAAAAAAAAAACATCAGGGATCTGACAATAATAGTCAGTTTGTGTCCTCGAAATGTGCTATCTGTGAAAGATGTGAAAACTGGGACGGTTAGATACCTACGAGGATCATAAAACCGTTAAAAGGTTAAACCTACTTACAATGTAAATCCGAAGATTTAACGCTAGTAAAAAGTAGTTTCTCGCTGAATGCCATCGACATCATAAAAAATAATTCGCTGTAACGACTTCTGCGAAGGTCTAGAGTTTGAACTCGTTTATAACGTTTCTAAGCAATCGTAGCCACTCCCACGCAGATTCTTATAAAGAGAGTTATTTACAAATGGATACCCAATTGAAAGTGGTATCTCGAGGTTCAGATTAATTCTGCAACCATACGACGTTACCTGAATAAAGGAAAAATGGTATAAACTTTTAGAGTCCCAATTTCAAACACTTACCTTTACAAATAATAGTTCGAAAAGTGCTCCTCCCAAAATAATTTATTTATATGAGCTCAACTGTCACTAATGAGACACAATTGCTTTTTTTATTGTTACCTGCCGGTCGATTCTGTAAATATATCACCGTGAAATCATAAGTGAAGTGAGCACTTAATAGTGTCAATCCCTAGCGAATGACAGCTCACTCCACGCTCACTTCACCCAAACTTTCACGGTGAAATGGTTACAGAATCGCAAGACTGGAGGCTTTTATTTAGGTAGCAAGTTTTTGTTTACATTTTTAATTTTGATTTATTATTTTTTTGCTTGAGCACGAATAGTTTTTATTGTATTTGTTGGTATATTGGCGTGGCTAGCTGATATAATGTAGGAAATAATTGAATTTATTGTTCTGTTTCTTGTAATGTTATACAATCAAGTATTTTCTAACTGGGGAGTTTGTTGCGCCACTTCTTCTCCCCAGCGAAAGCACTAGGAAGTGATGAAGGGCGGGCGTATTAGTGGACTGTCTTTTGTAATTTTGACGTTCGAAAAGTGCTGATTCTCAGCCTACTTTGAATAAACGACTTTTGATTTTTGAAATACTTTACAAAGATAATAAAATAGACACTACGTTACATACGATGGGCGCTTTTATCGCTTTCTGCAATCTCTTATCATACTTTCAATGCTGCAATTTCTTTAGAGTCTGAAGTAAAGTTTTGCATGTTAAAACTACGTCCCACTTTTCTTAACACTTTCTGTCATTTTAGCAATAAACTTTTGAAATAAAATACGTCGTAAATTATTATATTAAGAAACTTTTACTTACGTAACGAGAACTTTCTCGTGTGTTGTGTGGTGACAGTAAAATAAACAAATACAGGACGTTGCGTGTATAATTAAGAATTTACAAGACTCCTTCGGAGAAACCAAGTAATTGCAATTTGAATATCTTCAGACATCTTATGAGTTACTTTTCGAGCTTTCTTTACATTTCTTCTCATTAGCATAGCCTTTTAGGGTTCCGTACTCAAAGGGTAAAACGGGACCCTATTACTAAGACTCCGCTGTCCGTCCGTCCGTCCATCTGTCTGTCACCAGGCTGTATCTCATGAACCGTGATAGACAGTTGAAATTTTCACAGATGATGTATTTCTGTTGCCGCTATAACAACAAATACTAAAAACAGAATAAAATAAATATTTAAAGGGGCTCCCATACAACAGACATGATTTTTTTGCCGTTTTTATAGATAATGGTACGGAACCCTTCGTGCGCGAATCGGACTAGCACTTGGCCGGTTTTAGTATTTTTTTCCTGACTACGGACTATTGACGTCTAAAAAGCGGTGGTACGTAAAGAGGGGTAGAAATGTATTCATGACATTGTCAGCCTGTAATTTTCCTGCATCTGGGTCACAGGCCTAAGGTCCTAAGGGCTAATAAGTAGTGGACCTGTCTGCGTTCGAACCCACGACTTACATACAACTCGTAATTCGCAGCCGTTACCTGGCTTATAGGTACAGCCACATTCCAAATAAGGCCCAATATTTATGCACAGATTTTTATTAGCTTAATATAACTTTTACCTAATTGGCCAACTTCGAGACACATCTAATGTATCAGTCCAACTGCCGATAAAAGCGAGCTCCGATTGGGAAACCGCACCGACTATCTCTACAAGAACAGATAAGCAGCATTCCTGATCCCGTGTTTATTGAAGTAATTACTTACGATTTCTTAACTTGATTCCCTTTTAGAGACATTGCACGCTGTTGATTTTAATCGATAGAGATTGCCAATTGGTTAGAAGATAATTATGTAAGATGAAAAGTATGAAGAAAACTTGATAAAATAAATTAAACTTTCGTAATTACTAACGATGATGTATGTAGGAGTCATCCGGCCAGATGAGCCAGAGTCGTCACGCAATGGGTGCCGGGAGACAGGCGTCGTCGCTGAGGGAGGCCGAAGAAACGCTGGCCTGTTAACATAGAAGCGTTTATAGGAGATTGGACAGTGAAGGCAACACACAGGGAAGAGTGGAAAGCTCTGGGAGAGACCTTTGCCCACCAGTGAGACAACAAAGGCTAAAAAAATGCTAATGGAAAGGCCGCCTTGAACTTAACAACCGGTCGTTATATTCACAAACAACGGAGAGTTCAATATAGGGAACAGTAGAATGATCATAGCAATGGTATAATCAACATATACTGTCCCCACTGCTAGGACACAGCAGGGTGATTGCTTAACACACTGTCAGTAGCAATGGGTTTCATTTTGACAGTGCAACAACATTCATTGCGTTATTTACGTTGTTGAGCAGACACATTTTTCGAACATATAGAGCAATGGATTAGCAATATGCTTCAAAATTATTCAAATTGAGAATGTTACGCAATTAGTGTGCAGGCCTCCTCTCGGTCCGAGGGAGTGGGCCATAATCCACCACGCGGGCCCAGTGCGGGTTGGTAGATGTCATTTGTCTTTGATTTTTTTTTTTGGTTCTAGGACATGCCGGTTTCCTCACGATGTTTTCCTTCACAGCTATGGACTGTCAGTAAAAATATTATAAGTACCTACCTTATTATGCCTTCAAGTAATTATTATGCCAAAGCCATGGTTCAATGTTTCCAATGCGTAAAGTTTTCAAAGCAAGACACATCTCAGTGAATTACAGAATTATACATAACCTTTGTGGGGATTTCCATATGAATTTCCCGAGAATGATGACAAACTATTATACCTCCTTGTTTAAAATCTTCGCTGTCTAAATAGTCCCTTCTGTGAATTTTGTATACTTTGTATGAGGATCAAAAATGTTATTTTACCACTTTGTCGGCGTGATTAATATCTATATCCATGCCTTTCTCGTACTAAGAGTCTCTGAGCTAAGCTGCGGACGGACAGACGGACATGGCGAAACTATAAGGGTTCCTTGTTGACTACGGAACCCTAAAAAATGTTAAAATACCTTGTTTACTTTTTTATTATTTTCGTGAATAAGTATTTGAGGTAAGGCTAGGCAGATGATTTGGGGTAATTCAGAGTTTATCGTGTAATCTGTAATTCATTGACATAGAAGCTAAGGTTTGATTCATTTCAAGCACGATCCAAGAGGAGTCTATATAACGTAATCGTACGCCTATAATAACCAGGGTGTTAAACAGAGGTGTATCTAACACCCATATTTCATCAGTTATTTTATTTTGAAGTCCCGGTTGTGTTGCAACTTTTGAGTCTTTCCAAAGCACCTTTAGGACATAAAAGTCTCCGTAACATGGCAATAATAAAAACGGCCCTATATCTCACAGGCTGGTTTAATTTATGTTCTTTACATGTTTACACATAATTACTCTGTTGACCACATAATTCAGCGGGACCATTAGCACGCGGGAAATTAGAGAGAGCCCGCTTGTGGTCACTTTATTTATTACCGCAGCGTTTTAGGGTTTACGCTGCGAAGATTATAGGGTTGACGCTTGATTGAGTAGCTGGGATTACAAGGCAGATTCTGTGTAGGTCTGTGATATTTCCCTACGATTAATTTAATGACTGGTTCGTTTATTTGATTGGCCTATGCGATTAAGGATCCCTATCTGAGAGGCAATTCCGGTATTTTTAAGAACATTCGCGTTCTAACCTCAGTTTCAATCTGTCAAAAATACCTATAATTTCCCTACATAATAGACAAGTTTTTAACATTGATTGTCTCTGAGATGGTTGAAATTGGAATTAGTATGTATTAGGTATATTTTTTGGGGTGAGACTAGATATATAACGTTTTTAATTAAGGGAATGGGACTTCTGATATCCTTAGGTTCAGCAAATCTTGTTATAGATTTAGTTTAGCTACGTTTTAAAAAACCTTTGAGACATTTCCAGCTTTAAAATTATGAAGCTCGCCTAGGCTTGTACCATTAAATTTGTTCCGGAAGACAAATACGAGGTGCATCAGATAATGACTGTGTCATTACTGAACGATTTTCTCCAGTGTCAAGCTCGCACTTTCTCAGGCCACACTGTTTTCTAATGCGTTACTAATGTGAAGATTGTTGCTTCCATGGCCCCAGAGCACGATGAGACTTGTTCGGAATAAGACAAAAAAATAAGAATTTGTCATTTGTCAAATCCGATATGGAAGCTGTAGGTATGACAATGGAGTAGTACGCCTTCTTTGTTTTAAAAGATTGTCGTTTTAAGTTCAAAATCATCATTACATAACGTTAGGCCTGTATTCCCCGAAAGGAAGGGTTAGCAGAGGTGTACAAAAATCAAAATCAGAGGTCATTTATTCAAACTAGGCTGAGAATCAGCACAGTCCCCCAAAACGCCCGCCCTTCAGCACTTCCTAGGGCTTTCGCTGGGAAGGTGGCGCAACAAACTCCCCAGCAGCTCATCATTAATATTAGCAAATCATATATCGTCGACCGTAGGTTCAATTGCTGTAAGGGACAAAATACGATTTTTCAGGAGAGGCCGACAAAGTTTTTTTTCGGACTAAATCGCCCATAACTTTTTTTGTTATTAACCTTTTTCGGGTCTGATTTCACACATAAACTTGTATTTTAGTGCTCTATCTACATGTGTAACATTTATTTAAATGAGTTAGCTATTTAAGAAAATAGATGTCCCTTACAACAACGTATTTTGTTAGTAATGTCCCTTACTGCCCAAGTATCTTGTAGTCCCGTCCCTTACATTAAATTGACCTCTACGTTGGTTCCAATCTATTAATGAAAAAATAGTGTAAAGGACATGTTGAACAAATTTATGAAAAAAATACAATGTAAAGAGATTTTTGACAGAAAATGAAGTACACACTTTTGACGTACGGATATCTTAAATTTGGAAATCGTTATAAGAAATCATTTAAAAGACATGAAAATGTATTAGAACCGTGTGTGTGCTTTTTTGTATGTCGCTTACATGCAATGTTTGTACATTGTAATAGCAAATTTGTATTAGTTTGAATAAAACAATTTTTATTTTATTGTATAAAAATTGTTTTATTAATAATTGTTTTATTTATGTTACCATTTCTTTTAATAATTTGATTTTAATAAACATCTTATTAAAATCAAATTATTAAAAAAATGGTAACAATTTTACCTATACTTACTTTGAATTCTTATTCAAATAAAAGAGTAGCTGCAAAAACCGCGCACAATCCCGACCAAACATGTAGCTGAAGTTCCAAACGTTTGAATTCCAAAAGTAGAAAAGGCTGCTCTACTACTTTCTTATATGCAAAAAATCGAAATAATGAAAGATATATTGAATAATAAACCTTAATTACGATTAATAAGACATATCATTGTAACATATTGTTATTATTGCATTAGAAAAAAAAATATAGAGTGATTATCTAAATAATAAAAAGGGAACAATTTAATCAGATTACATTTATAAAAAACAACAAAAATAATGGCTTTTTGGCAAATTTAAGTTGTCTGGCCCCTTGAAACTTTTTGAAAAATTTCTGGAAAATCAACTAAAGAGTGCCGAATGATTTTCGAAAATATTTATCATCCGGCAACTACCCCTTCTATTGTTTCTTTATAAAAAACAACAAAAATAATGGTTTTTTAGCAAAATTAAGTTCTCTGGCCCCTTGAAACTTTGTAAAAAATTTCTGATAAATCAACTAAAGAGTGCCGAATGATTTTCGAAAACATTTATCATCCGGAAACTACCACTTCTATTGCTTATTTTATAAAAAAACAACAAAAATAATGGTTTTTAGCAAAATTAAGTGCTCTGGCCCCTTGAAACCATGTGAAAAAATTCTGGAAAATCAACTACATAGAGCCGAACAATTTTCGAAAAAAATTTTCATGCGTAAACCACCCCTTCTATTGTTTATTTATAAAAAATAACGGCTTTTTGGCAAAACTAAGTGCTCTGGTCCCTTGAAACTTTGTAAAAAAATTCTGATAAATCAACTAAAGAGTGTCAAATGATTTTCGAAAACATTTATCATCCGGAAACTACCCCTTCTATTGCTTATTTATAAAAAAAACAACAAAAATAATGGCTTTTTGGCAAAATTAAGTTCTCTGGCCCCTTGAAACTTTGTAAAAATTTTCTGGAAAATCAACTACAGAGTGCCAAATAATTTTCGAAAACATTTATCATCCGGAAACTACCCCTTCTATTGTTTATTTATAAAATATAACAAAAGTAATGGCTTTTTGGTGATCTGGCCCCTTGAAATTTTGTAAAAAATTTCTGATAAATCAACTAAAAAGTGCCGAATGAATTTCGAAAATATTTATCGTCCGGAAATTAACCCTTCTATCATTTATTTATAAAAATAATGTTTTTTTAGCTAAATTAAGTACACTGGCTCCTTGAAACCTACTACCCTACTACAAAGTTTCAAGGGGCCAGACTTCAGAGCACTTCGTTTTGCCAAAAACCCATTATTTTTGTTGTTTTTAACGACAGATGAACTCGCACTGATACCACTTTTTTATGCCCGCGCGCTGCTTTCGCATTGGTACCATCCTCTCTTTTGCACACAGAAAGACGTTGTGAGATAGAAAAGGATGGTAATAGTGCAATAATTCGATTCAAATAGGTGTAACGTTGACACTGCTTAAAGTATGACAATGCAAATTGGGGTAAGGGACAACTATGTCAAAACTCGTGCAATCCATTTAAAGTATGGATGATATTTATTTTTTGAGACAACAAAGACATTAGTGTAAGGCCAGTTTTATTATTGTTTCTTAAAAAATAAACCATGTAATGGTAATTCGTTGATTGGGAAGACCCTTACCTTATTTGAAGTGGATTGGCGGCGATAATTACACCATTTCAAGTTCCTATATTGCATAGTTTTTCAGATACATTGTTATTATGGGGCTGATTCTAAATTTGGATCCAAAAATCATTAGAGTAAGGGACATTTTTTTTAAGCTAGAATTTTTTTATATTCACCATTCGATAGAGCGAAAAATTCTGAACAAAACTGTATACTCAACTCATTTTGGGTATTTTGTCCCTTACAGCAATTGAACCTACGGTCGACGATATACATATAAATAAAATTGGAGTGTCTATTTGTAATATTGAAATAACCGTTTTTTACTACATGCATATATATACGGTGCATACACCAAAATAACATTTTTTTACAATTTTTGTCTGTCTGTCTGTTTGTTCCGGCTAATCTCTGAAATGGCTGGACCGATTTTGACGGGACTTTTATTGGCAGGTAGCTGATGTAATAAGGAGTAACTTAAGCTACTTTTATTTTAGAAAAATAAAGTAATGTTGCAATGTCCAAGTACTGTCCAGTACCGCGCGCAGCTCACGCGCATGCCACCACTGTGCCGTCACGTCGGGCGCCTCCCACCACTTCTTCATTAATAAAAATGTTTAGTGAGTATATATGAAAAGATTATGAAGTAAGTAGTGATAGATTATTAACATTTACAAATAACTATACAATTAAAAATGACCCAGAGAAGCGGGTATTCACAGCTAGTCATTAATAAGTACAAAAGCTTATTTGAAAACTGCTTTAGTTCAAGCTGCATTTTCTAGATTTTCTTATGTTGTGTAACTTTACAAACTTGTTATTCAGTTGCCAAACTTTTAAATGAGACATTCCCGCTCTTCTTGCTAAAGACATAAGCATTGTTGTTAGAAGAAAATTAATTATTCGTAAGCTTATTAAAGTTTGTTTTGGCAGAAGTGGGTTCTCAATAGAACATAATGTCTACAACTTTATGGTGTGCGGGCGTAGAGTCTTAGTGACGTCGTGAGATTGACAATATGTTTATTGTCTATGCATAAATTACGGAACGTAATCTAAGCATATTTTATGAGGGATTTTTATTCATATTGCCTTTTTCTCTGGGTTTTCAATCACAGGTAGCTCCTAATTTAAATAGCATAATCGGCCAATAACTTTCCCACTCCTGGGACACAGACCTGCTCTTTGAGAAGGAATAGGCCGTAATCCACCACACGGGCCCAGTGCAGCTCGTAGATGTCACATGTCTTCGAATGTTTGGTCTTAGGACATGCCAGCCGTGCGATTCTGTAACCATCTCACCGTGAAAACTTGGGTGAAGTCAGCGTGGAGTGAGCTGTTATTAGGGATTAACATTATTGACACTGCTCACTTCAAGCTCACTTTACTTATGATTTCACGGTGAGATTTTTACAGAATCGACCGGCAGTTTACTCACGATGTTTTCCTTCACCGTTTTTGAGAGCGTTGGTGATAAAACAAATTACAAAGCAAAGCGACTGCCTGGTTTCGAACCAACGACCTACAACTCGCTAATCGGGGCCGTTACCACTGGGCCACCACTGCTCCCTAATTTAAATACTTTAGGATCTGTAAAACTTCTTGATACTTTACATGCAAATTGTTGAAAAAACTGCCTAATTGTCTATTTATATGACCCTGCAGTTAAGAAACCAGTTCTTTTGTGTATTTTAACTCTTAGCCATTACTGAACAGAAGATTCTTTGTTGCATCTTAAAAACTATAATGTAAACTAGACCTTCGCTAATGAATGGCTATCAATTTCAATGTTCTAACGTTGTTAGCAAGTTTTCAAACTCCATAATTTTCCCACACTGTCTTAAAGTAACGCATTTACTAATTGACACATACTTTATTTTTACTCAATTCTTTATAGGTGAGTATAGACTAGATTATTTACTTGTAACAGAACATCGACCATTCGCAGTTTTGAAATTTTATCGAACCGCACCTCGAACACGTAGCTCGATGTTTTGGTACAACCTGATTATAAAAACCAACGAGCGTATTGGTGTAACATTTCATCGATCAAAGCCACGAGCGGTACCTGTAGGTCCCACATTTCAACAATGAACACAAGGTAGAAATAAATGTTACAGGTAAATGCTCACTCACTGGCGCGGCGCCGTGAGCACGCATTACGTCGAACGCAGCGTCGAGCATTCGCAGAAGCATTACATTATATGGAAATGCTTTTGAAAACTAAGGTTTTGCCTGTATTGTACCATTCGTAAAAACGTGTAATGCTCGAGAAAATGCTCTAGTGTATACTCACCGTATACGTAAGGCCTTTACTAATTTACACATACTTAGTTTATTTTCACTCAATTATTTATAGTTCTACGAGTTTTCAACGGCACGTTGCGAAATCATAAGTTTGGTGTGAAATCTATTTTGATTCGCGATAAAATAAACTATTACATTGATTTATTGAAGCACACATTTTTATTTTACAAATTATTTGATGTTTTACAAAAATATGAAAGATTACAGAAATATATTTGTCTAAGCTGTCCAATATGCTATCAGCTGAAATTAAACCCTTGAAATAACTTGTTTTGAGCTATGAATGATAGTGGAAACCTGTGAAAACATATAAAAATATGATTTGCGGCAAATTGTTAGTTTTTGTAGTAAATGTTTATTGTTTTGGCTCATAAAACCCACCAGGGCTTACGGATTGGCCAAAGTTTGGTTAGATGTTTGAGTAATAAAATTGTAATATAAACTACGTTGACGTGGACACAGTGTACTGGGCTGATTACCGAAATCGGGACACGGCAGTTTCGACTTGAGTTTCACGCCTATTTATACTCACATCATTGGCGTATCAAGACTATATTTTGCAGTAGCATGTAGCGGTACTAAAGCCGATGCCAAATACATTGGATATTACTTTCGAAGAATGTGACATTGGGCATTCATTTTCTTTACTCAAAATTTATCTTCCATAGGTCATAGTTTTATTAAAGCTACTACTTGGCTGTCTGACAATCGTTCCAATTGATTAGTAATAATGGTAGATCTCCATTCGAGCCTTTTGAAGTAAATTCTTTATTTGTTGCTTTATAGATTTGAAAAATTCGTGTGCTCAACAATATAAGTAACGCAGTGAGCGTGACTGAACTGTCAAAATGTATTGCGATTGGTTACCACTGTATGTGTGTTACGCAATTGCCTGTAGGTATGTGTGTTAAACAGAAGATTATTTAAAAATCTACGAAACATCAGTACATACTTAGTCACGCGTAACATTATTGCTAAAAAAACTACATATTTACTGTAACACTATGGTACCCCATTATGGGTGGTCTATTAGATTTATTATACGAGTAGTAGTTGATCCAATAAAATGGCGTCACGTCATTTGCAAGCCCAGTAATAAATAGCGCCAAATTACTGGCGCCGAGTCGATTGCTACCGATTGTGTGGTGGCCAGGCATTTTACAGACAGCAGGACAAGCATCTTTTTTTATTTTGTTTTTTTGTTTCTTGCCGTGTCGTGTCGGTACGAGATTTACAAAAAGATGACGTAGTGTAAAGATTAGCCGTTTAGGAAGCTGTCTGCTTAGGGTACGCCATTCGTATTTTTTGAGTAACGTTGAGGCCCCTTTAATCTTTCGTATGCCGGCCGGAACGCAGGTCTGCGCTCCAAATTCGGAACGATCTGCGCGATTTTATTACTTTTTTCGAAAAAGCACCTACATATTTACATTACTTTCTTTGTTTTTTCGAAAAAACGAATAAAATTGTTTTTTTGAGTAAAGTTAAAACCGCGCAGATCTACGTTTGAAGCTTTTAAAAATTGGAGCGCAGACCTACGTTCCGGCATACGAAGGGTTAATGCATCACCTTTTAAATGTCGCGACAGAGATGAAGTTATTTGCCCATTTGCGACTCAACATAGCATGCGTAGGGCATCCAGTACTTCAGTCTGTGGACCGGAACCTGTCGTACCCATACCCTTCAACCAACTGCGCAAGTGGCTACAAGAGCGCACCCACACATAAACAGAGAGCTGATGGACGTCGTCACCGGACTGTAGGCAGTCCAAGGAAGCCATGCCATCATTAGATCGCAAGGTAACCAGGCGCTTACTGCGTCTGGACAGGAAAGGACTGCGCCTGGTGAGGGGGCACTGCTTGCTAAATAAACACTTCCACACAATAGGCATAACGGACAGTCCCTTGTGCAGGCGCAAGCCCTGCACAAAGGACAGTCCGTTATGCCTACTACTGTCCGTTATGCCTCGAGGGTTTCTGACCTAATCTGACATAATCTCTACTTTCCAAGTATTTTTCTTACATAATTATTGTTACAAAAAATTCGTAAACAGTTAAGAGGGATCAAAATGCTACTAGACACTCACATTTGTTTGTCATTATGCGTCAGCCTTCAATGTTAGCTAAATCACTCATATTTGTTTGAAAGCGTAATTGTTTTCTAGTGTTGTATGTTTTATCTAAGTGTGATTTTAAGTAAGAAGCTGTTAATGTATGATTGTTTCTTAGCAATCAGACATCATTGGTTTACCCATGTTTGCTACTTTTAAAGGACAAAGCGTTGATATTTGATAGTCATTTGAGTTTGTTTATTTGATTCAAGCGTTATTTTACAATTATGACGATCGTTACATCGTTGGCTGACCAAACAATGAACACATTTTTGGGTTGTTTAAAGTTTTTGTGTTTAATTAATGAGTGTAGGTATATTCTAACCTTAATTTCTATAATATCAGCATTGATTAAATATTTATTGCTTATTATTTATTATCAAATAAACATTAAAATTTACACTAGGTACCAAAATACATGACTAACTAACTAAACAAACAAATACATACAAAAACATCCTTTTGTTTTTTTGGTCACTTAAGACTGTACTCGTACGCATCGCTATCATCCGGAAAATTGTCCAGAAGACTGGCAGCATCGCCACGTTGAATGGCAATGCTAATTCTTTGGCCATTTAATTAATTAATACATACACGTCACATACCGAACATTTATAAAAATAATAGAGTCGTCTTCAAACAGACTAAACAGCTGGCCACATTACAACCAAGCAATTGTATATTTATTTCGATTAATACGAAAATAGTATCCAATGTTCCCGACCTTGGCGGGAATCATCTAGAAATTAATGTGTAGCATGGCCACATTGGATCAACAAGCCATCGGCGCGTGCACATCCACGGAATGTAGCTAAGGTACTGACGTTCATTTTCGCGCAATAAATAGCGTTGGTAAGAATGCAGGTAGCGATGTTAAGCGGTAATTGATTGCGAGTATATTTTTTGCTAGATAATTCTTTGGCCGCAAGATAAACAAACTGCAGATCAGCTTCTGATGCAGTTTGTTATACTGTGTTTACGGGTTTTTAACACGTGTGAAGGAAATTATCGCGGCCTTCATTGGGGCTGTCTGGAGTAAAAAATGATTATTTAAATATCAAACGCATGGATGCCGAGATAGGAAATAATCGGAAATTAATTGCGTAATCTGCTCAAAACTTTAGTTTCGCATAAAAATACCTACTTCTAATGATAGTTTAATCACAGAATAACTAATAGTACTAAGTTTAGCTAAGACTCTCAGGAGAATCAGCACTTTTCGAACGTCACAATTACAAAAGACAGTCCCGCAAAACGCCCGCCCTTCACCACTTTCCAGTGCTTTCACTGAGGAAAAGAACTGGCGCAACAAACTTCCCAGCAGCACAGCTGTCTGTTCAGTTAGAAAATACTTGATTGTAGACAATACTAGTTATGCAAAATCATTATCATTACTAGACACATAACATTAGATTAAATTATTTGCCATATGTCAGCTAGCCACGCCAACATACCAACAAATACAATAAAAACTATTCGTACTCAAGCAAAAAAAAATGATAAATCAAAAGCTAATTATACATCCCCCACACCCACATTTCGTCAGCTAAGATTGTTCGAAGGCTCATGTAACAGAGGGTGAGCCTATCACCTTCCACCGGACACGAATCCAGACTCCTGGCTGCTGAAATTTCAGATGAAAAACTTTTGCCCGACCCGGGAATCGAACATAGGACCTCATGATCAGCATTAGCACTTGCGACCACTAGGCCAACGAGGCAGATAGCTAATTAATACTAAAAAAATAATAGAATCGTCTGTACATCACTGATTCGCTGAAGAGTTGTTGCTGAGCAAAAAACCATATCGCTTACGAATGTAACTGAGACAAAATTATGAACACTAAAGAGTTATTTTTAACACTAATAAAGGTGGTTTATGGCAAGACTACAGCTACATTTCAGACTAGCAACACCTCAAACTGGATTACTTTCAACAAAAAATCCATCAATTTATCTCCACTAGTAAAATAATTAACACACGTTCCAAATACACGCGTCCGGCTACCGGACACACCGGTTCACCATAAATACAAATCAATTAATTAAATATCCGATCGAAATCGATAAGCCAGTTAGCAGCTTGTCAAGACAATTGTAATCTGCGAAAGTCAGTCCGCTAATGAAAAAACTTCTACTTTTTTAATGGCGAAGGGAAATTAGTGGCAATTTGTTTAAAAAGTGACCCATATCGATCGTGAGATCCGATTAAGTCCATAATCGATTTGAAATTGACTTTTAATGACGGATAATTTAATCGAGTAAACTGATTTGTTTTCTCAGCATAATATTTTCATAAATTATTTTATATTTATGGGTTTATCACGTGGAAAAATATATTATACGTAAAGTTGACGTAAAGTGATCTAGAAACAGTAGAAAAATCTAGAGCAGTCATTATTATCAATTCGCTGAAGCAGTAAATGTCAACTGAGAAAGATTAGAAGTTATTAATATAATCAGTCAACATTGACTTTCTTTGTATGGCTATTGTCACGTGAAAAATTTGATACGTACGTAAAACTCCACTATCAAGATTTTGTGTGTAAATGAAAGACTCCATAAACAGTTCAGAAAACATATTTACTTCATAATATCAAAATACTTCACAATAAAATGGCAAAAGTGTAAATACATCATTACCTTAAAATTAACACCAAGTAAACACGTACACTATTTCTTTTGATGTTCACTGGGGACTGCTCGACGATCGACTGACCACCGAATCCCCGACAGATTCCTTTTACAATTCCAAATGCCCGCCACAACGCGCGCCTCGCTCTGATTGGTTAGCTATACACCAATTGAAACCACAGACCAATAAGAGCGGTTCGGCGTTGCCGGTTAATAACAACTGAAGTTTCGAAGTGAAATGTTGCCAGATAATAAATAAAAGGTGTAATATAAAATACAGACGCTAACAGCTCGGCCATCCTGCGAAAAGCGAGTCCCTTCGCGACATCAAAAAAAAAATAAAATAAAACTACATTATAATTAACCTTGGAATCTACCTAAGGTTTTACAATCATAAACCATGATAACATTGCCATCTTATAATAATAGTTAGTACTAATATTATAATCTTAATAAAAGATCTATCAGATTTAACTACATAATCTAAAACAATTTTAATGTGATAACCTAGTTGACAGCTTAAATTATTCGTAGTAATTTATTATTATAAGAATAAACTATGACATTAAAGAACAGTTATTTTCGTGGTAAGCTTATGGTAGCTAAGTTACACTTATTATTATATAAACATTACATAATATCAACATGATATTAATTATATTAATTCTAATAAAATTATCTTAAATATTACATCAATGCGGTGTGTATACTTTACTTTATTAAATATTATATTATTTATTATTATATTTCATAAATCAGTCTATTCCAGTCTAGATGTACTCTCTTTAGTATATAGTACTAATTGGTAGGTTCATTACGGTCCTGATTAGCATTATCTTCAGACTCAGACTCTGTAGAGTCATAATTCCTATCGAAAGCGAGCCACGGCTTAATTCTATCTATCGCTATTACATTTTCATATCGACGTTGGCCATGATTGCGGGTTAACGGCGTATCTTCTATTAAGAACCTATCGTTAGGCAGTACTTTAGAAATTCGGTATGGACCCTGAAACTTTGCCGCTAGCTTTTTCGATTTGCCATCGCTTGGCACCTCTCGCTTTATGCTAACTAAATCGCCCGAGTTATATTCGTAAGCGCGCTTATGTCTAGCATCATATCGGATTTTGTCTTTAACCTGTTGTTCGGCAATGCGTGTACCTGCTTTGGATCGTACCTGGCCCAAATCGTCTGTGGAAAATTCTCTAACATCGTCTATAATATCGCTTAGAGCATTTTCGGAGCTACTACGTATGTTAAAACCAAGAAGTAGTTCCGAAGGGCTTTTGCCAGTCGTCTTGTGGACGGTAGTGTTCAAACCGATCTGTATATCCAGAATGTAATCATCCCAGTTCTTATCGTCTTTATTGTCCGTTTTAGAGGTGAGTGCACTTAAGATTGTCCGATTATAACGTTCGCATTGTCCGTTTGCTCGAGGTGTGGCCACAGCATTAAGTATGTGCTTGATACCCATGGATTGGGCAAATGCGCGAAAGCTGTTACTGGTAAAAGAAGTCCCTCTATCGGTTATCAGTCTAGACGGTGCCCCAAAGTAACTAATGTGCTCTTTGAGGGCTTTTATTGAGGTAGAACTTTTAGTGTTTCTGACTGGCTTTATATTTATGTATTTCGTGAATCCGTCTACAATTACCAATAGGTAGCAGTTGCCCTTTTTGCTCTTCACAAATGGCCCTAGATGGTCTGCGTGAATTGTATGAAATGGAGTTTCAACTTTAGGGATCGGGTGTAGTTCGCCCTGAACTTTCCCGGTATGGTCCTTACTACGTGCACACTCTAAGCAAGACTTGATATATTTTTTTATGAACCGACGCATTTTGGGGAACCAATAGATTTGCTGAATTCGCGTAAAGGTCTTGTCAAAGCCGAAGTGGCCCAGATCGTCGTGATTTATTTTGGCTATTTGCCACCTTACCCCCTTCGGTACCACCCACCTTAAATCATTTTCTTCCTTACCTACAATTCGATAAACTTTGCCGTTTTTCAATTTATAGTTTTTTATAACATCTAGCACCTGGTCCGATTTAGGGTCATTCAAAATCTCTCTAATACGTGCTATTTCGTCATCATTACTCTGCACCGTAACTATCCAATCATCCGTACCTACTGTTAGTACGTCTAATACATGAGAATCCTCCTTAGCTTCCCCTACCGGATTCCTACTTAGTGCATCCGCATGGGACATACGACACCCAGGGCGATATTCGATCTCGCAGTTAAATTCCTGAAATTGAACCCACCAACGCGCTATGCGAGGTATAAGGTCTCTTTTTGATAGAGTTGTTCGCAGCGCGTTACAATCTGTTAGTATTTTAAATGGAACACCTATCAGATAGACACGGAATCTGTTAAGGGAGGATACAACGGCCAGCGTCTCCAACTCAAATGAGTGGAGCTTTTGTTCATCGGGAGTAGTTTTCCTGCTAAAATATGAGACTGGCCTCAAATGACCAGCATCATCTTTCTGCAGTAAAATTCCTCCTATCCCGTGTTTACTAGCGTCCGTATGTACCTCGGTTTCGCGTGTTGGGTCATAAAGAGCAAGCAAGGGTCTCTGTACAAGCGTCGACTTAATTGTTTCGAATGCATTCACTTGTTCAGGCCCCCACTTCCAGGTGGTATTCTTTTTAAGGAGGTCCGTTAGAGGCTTTGCGATTGTAGCAAATCCCTTAACGAACCTTCTAAAGAAGCTTGCCAAGCCGATGAATTGCTGTAGTTCACGTTGGCTTTTGGGTGTACGAAACTTCGAAACGGCTTCGGTTTTCCTTCCGCCGGGTTTGATACCGTCAGCATTAATTTGGAAACCCAGAAATTCGATGCTATCCATGAAAAAGTTGCATTTGGATAGTTTGAGAGTAAGACCACCCCGTTTTAGGAGGAAAAGTACTTCTTCAAGCCTACAGAGACCTTCGTCAAAAGACCGTGCTGGGATCAAAATATCATCCATATAGACGAGAGCGTACTTTATTTTCGCTTCAGAGAGGATCTTATTGATCGTTCTTTGGAAAACAGATGGTGCATTTACCAATCCAAAAGGCATTCGTGTATACTGAAACTGGCCATCGGGCGTCACAAATGCGGTTTTGTCTTGCGAATTCTTTTCAATAGGAATTTGATAATAGCCGGACGCTAGATCTAATGATGTGAACAGTTTATTACCTGCAAGCCTATCGAGCTGGTCGTCTATTAGAGGTAAGGGATAGTGATCCTTTTTTGTGCGTTTATTTAAAGCTCTATAATCTACACACAAACGTTTCTCTCCGGTTTTTTTCTTGACCAGCACGATTGGACTCGCATATGGGGAGGTGGATTCTGTTACAATGCCCGCATCCATCATCTCCTGAACCATATCTCTTACCAGCGCTCTTTCGCCGTAGGACATGCGATATGGCCTGTATACCACTGGCTCTGTATCGTTAAGCTCTATGACCATCTCTGTTGCAATTGTGAAACCAAGATCTTTAAGACCAGAGGAAAAACATTCTTTAAATTTCAATAATAATCCCTGGATCTCGAGTTTCTGCTCTGAAGTGATGGTGTTACCGCACTGTACAGACTCATCCAGAGATTTATCATCGAAAGTTACTGAGTATACATTTTGTTCGTTCGTGATGGGGATAGCACGCGTCAGTAAAGACCCCTGTTTTATACCGACCGAATTAGCAGAGACGTTTTGTAGCAGCAAGTTACCGAAACCACCGTGTAGTTTATACTCGCCCGGGAGTAAATAGTGTTCTTTACCTGGGGTGCCTCTAACGGAACCGTTCACATACACAAAGCCAGTAAGACTAGTTCGTGACTTCACAGGTATCACAGTTAATTGTTTTGGAGCAATTACTACATCATACTGAGTCATGAGGAATATTTTTTGATGGGAATCCTGTTCGAACAATACTTCGTTAGGGGTCTTTATGATAGTAATACCAGGTTTCTCTGTGAACGTGTGACCCAAGAGGGCTGGGTATTTCAAAGCAGCGTCTTCAACAATGAGAATCTCTATATTCTCTTTTATCCCTTGCACAGTTACGTCGGCATTACATTTTCCCAGTGGTTTTATGTGAAAGCCACCTATACCCCGCAGGACTGGTAATCTGTCCAGGCTTGTATTTAGCTTCAAACGCTTTGCTTCCGATTCCCTAACTAAGGTACACTGGCTCCCTAAGTCTACTTGACAATTGATCGGCTGACCGTTTACGAATATTTCGAGGACATACTTCTGATTAGTAGCATCTGAATAGTCTACTAGAGCAACCTGCTTTTCATCCTTAACTTCACTACTGGGACGTTCAGTGTTTTGGATAGTGGGCCACTTAGATCTACAATACAAATCTAAATGACCTTCGCGGTTACACAGAGTGCATTTCGTTAGGGGCTTATTGCATTTAAAACTCTTGTGTCCTTCTCCATTACAATTGTGACATTTAATGACAAAAGTGGACCTCTTATTCGCGTCAGATTTGTTCCGACTGTTATTTGACAAGGAGTTCCTTTTACTCGTATCTTGCCCGGATCTATCCGCGGTTTCCCTACTAGTGCCTGGCTTAACAGTTTTAAAATATCTAAGCACATCTTCAGGTCCACGAAACCTAGCCGCTTGTGCTCCTATCCGTACCGCCCTATCGTCTACGCCGTGTAATAAGCAATCGACTGCTTTTCGACCTACGATACCACATCGGTTCAGGAGATTTATTTTTGCGTAATAATATTGTTCAAGGGATTCGCCGTAACGCACACGCTTGGCCAACATCTGGGTTAGTAGTTCCGCATAGTTGTATCTACAAGGAAAAGACTCAATAAGCTTCCTTTTCCATTCTGTCCACGAGTAAAGCATCGTGCTCAGGCCTCTATACCATGTCTGAGCAAGTCCGACGAGTTTCGGTAGAGCAAAATGAATGGTTTCCCGTTCATCCCAATTATAAATCTCCGCGGCTTCCTCGACTTTAGTTAACCACGTTACTATGGTTTGTTCGGTAGATAAAGGATCGAATTCCGGAATCACGTTTGTCAAAGAAAGCTTAGAGGTCGATTGTCCCTTCACATTATTGAGAACATTCAAGAATTTATTTAAGATGCTATGAGTAGCATCAGGCATCTGAACTTCCGTCAATTCATGTTTTATACGACGTGAGGGAGAACGAGTTCGTCCTCGCTTCAATAAGCGTCTAGTAGGAGTGTCATAGCTATCACTGCTACTGCTGCGATGACGACGTCGTCCTACCCTCATGACCCGGATTTCATCATCAGATGAGTTGTCACAAAACAGTTTCCTACTACGATAATAATTACTAGAATCATCACGAAGTCGAGTTCTATCACGACCTTTATCGACAGAATCGTCGCGATATCGGTCCCTTCTACGATTGCGTTCGCTGCTGTCTCTTCTTGATCGCCGGTTATTAACGTTTTTACTATAGTTTGGCTTTAAAAGAGAGTGCTTGCGGCTTTGCCTGTCTCCAACCAGGCTCCCTTCCGCTCCCTCACTCTCATTATCAGAATCATTAATTAAGCGTTTGCGGACTTGCCTGATATCCAGACTCCCTTCCGCTCCCTCGCTTTCATTATCAGAATCATTAATTAAGCGCTTGCGGACTTGCCTGATATCCAGACTCCCTTCCGCTCCCTCGCTTTGATGAACTTGGCGTCGCTGCGGAGTCCGCCGTGGGCCCTCGTTACGGTCCACACTTATTGGCTCATCCTCGTTATTGCAGCGACGTCCATTACCACTGCCCGCAGGCGATGAATCCATTATCTGTAATTGTGATTAAGTTTAATTAAGTGTTAATTAATGTATTTAACTTTAGTTTAATGCTATTCTTATGGTGGTAGGTAGATTAATATATTTCATGATCAAAGTAAAATATTCATCGCCCCAAACAAGCATCGCATTTCCAGAGTGTAGCCCTGGCAAAATGAAATACATGCTTTAAAACATATTATATATCCACGAGAGTACCCTGGCAATATATAATATGCCCGACGCAATAAATCAAATCAATAATTGTATTGTGTGTACAAGAAAAGCATGTACCGCATATCCAGAGCGTCGCCCCGGCAATATGGGATACATGCTCAAAATGATCCAGTACATATCCGTAGGAGTACCCCGGCAAAATGTACCAAACCGTTATACACGATTTATAAGTGGCAAGGATGCATCCCATATCCAGAGCGTCGCTCCGGCAAAATGGGGTGCATGCTCATAGTCCGTTACATCTCCGTAGGAGTGCCTCGGCAAGATGCAACAAACTACCACATGACGATTTTAAACATAACCTATCAATTAAAAACGCATGCATCCCATTTCCAGAGCGTCGCCCGGCAAAATGGGGTACATGCTTAAAATAGTCCGTTACATCTCCGTAGGAGTGCCTCGGCAAGATGCAAAAAACCAACACAAGACGATTTTAAACATAAACTAACAGTTGAAAGCGTATGCATCCCATCTCCAGAGTGTCGCCCCGGCAAAAATGGGCTGCATACTCCTTACAGGGTATTCATCAACTTTGTAAGTAAGACACAGCACAACAGTTTCCTGAATTAGGTATTTTAAACATGAGTGACAATTAACGTTTTTTGAATTACCAATAGAATAGAATGGTACTTACGTGACTGATGTAACTATCGTTGAAATTTACCACATTAAAACATTTTATGGAGCTTTTCTTTTACAATGTAAGTTAAGGGTGTAAGCAAAAGGGAAGAAAATGAAAAACTAATAAGCGTGGGCGGGATTAACGGATGGGTTTCAACTCTCGTATTTCAAGCCCTCTTTTTTTTTTACGAGTGAAAATCCGCTAATCCCACTTCTGAAATGTAAATGAAAGACTCCATAAACAGTTCAGAAAACATATTTACTTCATAATATCAAAATACTTCACAATAAAATGGCAAAAGTGTAAATACATCATTACCTTAAAATTAACACCAAGTAAACACGTACACTATTTCTTTTGATGTTCACTGGGGACTGCTCGACGATCGACTGACCACCGAATCCCCGACAGATTCCTTTTACAATTCCAAATGCCCGCCACAACGCGCGCCTCGCTCTGATTGGTTAGTTATACACCAATTGAAACCACAGACCAATAAGAGCGGTTCGGCGTTGCCGGTTAATAACAACTGAAGTTTCGAAGTGAAATGTTGCCAGATAATAAATAAAAGGTGTAATATAAAATACAGACGCTAACATGTGTATGAATAATGACACTCGAGATATAAAATCCGTGTAATTTTTGATTATTAAGAAGGCTAGGTTAGACGCTATTATATACTGGTGACAAACTGTAAATAAGTGAGCAACACAGTGCTGCAGCTTGTGTATTATGTAAATTAAAATTTGCGCTCGCATAAATAATAGCCGCGTAAAGGTCGGCTTTCTGGGCCCGCTGACGTATCCAACCTAAAATATTTTTATAAATCGAATCGTGTCGATCGTTCACTGAACGATAACGATCGTTCATTGTTAACCAATAGCAACATTAGCATTAAACTAATCGATTATCGAATCAAATTGATTGGCTTATTAGTAAATGAATGATTTCCATCACTTTTATTAATACGTCGTATAATTTAGGTCATTATGGCGGTCGATTTCCGGTGATATTAACGTCTTGATTTACAGATTGTTTTGCCTTGATGAATGAAGGAAAAAGATGATTATCAAAGCGTTGGTCATAAATTAATTTGTACAATGCCGTTGCTAAATATTTATGTTTTATGTTCGCGTTGTTCTGCGAATTTTACGATGTATATGCGAATGGCAGACGGGGGCCGTAAAATAGCCTGTGAATGGAGCCTGCAATGATCCTAATTTAGGTGTGATGAGCACTAATCTTGACTCAAGGATCGACGGGTAAGATGACGGGATTCATAAATTGTCGCGCAATAATAAAGGCCCGCAGACAGGCGCGACGCGACTCTAGTAGAACAAATTCCATGAAGTTTTCAAAAATAATGTTCGACTAGGCACGCGTCGCGCTGTCGCGCCGCGCCGTCTGCGGGAGCCTTAAAGTGTGGCATATCTACTTGTCTTAATATTTTTACATGAGTCACAAAAATAAACATAATACACATTAAATTACAGCGATTTATAAAACATTTATAATGCAAACATTCCTCAGCTTGTATGTTAAAAAGTATAATTTATTACGAGATACTTATTTGAAAATAATTCACATTAATATTGTAATAACCACATCAAATGTTTCAGATATACATATTTATATAAAATTTAATCTTTTTTGTAGGAAATGATGACCTCATGTAGGCATTTTATTTTCAACAAATCAACGCCACGGTCAGTAGTTCTGACGTAATACTAAATGTTTAATTGCATCATTTTAGGGCTCATAAAACTATTACAGACAAGTATCAAGACTGTTATTTCGCAACACAATTCGTAATATTATTTTTGTCAATAGAAATAGTACTCTTGGCAAAATACTTGACACTTTTGTGAGTCACATTTTAGATTTAGTTGTTGCACACACGAAGTAACTGGCGAACAATTATGTAATTGATTATTCGGTAGTCGAATGGACATCACTATTCATTCAAAACTTTAAAAACATAAAATCTATCGAATAAAAAATGAAAATCAATCTGTGATTGATTTCATGAACAAAACTTCTGACAAATGACAAGCAAAATACAACATTCTATAGTAAACACACATTGAAAACAAAACATTCTATAGTTTTTACAATTGCTGTATTTTATATCGAAACTTTTCGACAGCCTATCATTTTCGTGCACTGCAATTTACAAATGGATTTTGCAATCTGTGAAACACTCGTACACACATCGCGAAAAATATCGCATATCTATATGTAAAAAAACATTTAATACTGATGAAACCTGCATATCGGCGCGATGCGTTTTGCATTATTGTTTGGTAAATGATGGCTCAAAGGTTGGTATGGAAAACCAACTACATCAGCGATCTACATAAATTCACGCCTCCTTCCCTTCGGGTTAGACACAACGAAACTACAGAACACCTGCTACGATTGTTTTGCTTCGCTTACGTTTATACAACGTGTAACGTTAAATGCGCAAAACCTCAGACACCCCAACTGATTTTTAATTCAATTGACCTATTTCAGAGAGAAAATAAGTCATTAAAAAAATTGTAAAGGTTTTATGTGCTGTTTTAGTTTTACTGGCCATTCTGATAGTTTCTTGCGTCTGCGACGACGCTTTATCGAGGGATGAGTCATCACCGGGCCGCTGCGCCGCGCTGACATTGGCTTGCTTGACCTACTAATAAATAGACACGACAACGTTTTTAATGAAGATTTTTTGAAAAATGTGACCTATATTAAAAAGTGGTTCAATTAATTCTGCTCGATATTCTGATCAAATTATTTTCGGGTTTTGCGCATTTAACGTTACACGTTGTATATCTGCAGGGTAAATGCGTAACACACTATCAGTAGCAATGGGTTTCATTTTGACAGTTCAACAACATTCATTGCGTTATTTTCGTTGTTGAGCAGACACATTTTTCAAACAGATACAGCAATTGATTAGCAATATGCTTCAAAATTATTTAAATTTAGAGTATTAGTATGTTACGCAATTAGGGTGCTGGTCGTACACGCACGTCGGTTGCGAGTAGGTAGGTACTACGCACTTGACCTTTCTGAAGAACATCACCAATAATGTCACCGTTTACTGTCCCGGGGTTTCCACTCACATCTGCCTTGTAAATACCTCCATCGTTCATTATTTTAGTTACTAGATTCAGACTGAAGTCTAACAAAACAAATCCATGTATTTAATTGGACTATAGTCCGAATATAGTAGCTTTCGGGGACGGTGAAAGTAGAAACCGTTTAATATTTTTATAAATAAAAAAAAAAAAGATATATTTATAATATAATAATTAAATAATACTTATATATAATAGTTTATATAAATTGAAGTATTGCATTAAAGTGTAATTCACCTTATTAATATCCTTAAGATTAAAACCAACCAGATCTAATTACTTCGTCATTGAACCACTTTCTTTTCATGCAGAAGGATTAAGGTTGGTTTCACCACCCAAAACAGGCGACACACAATGTGTGAATCAAACCATACCTTAAATGGATGCTGATTCAATTTGCAAGGATTTAAATAAGCATTATGAGATTATAATTTAGTTGTGTAATGTGATTTGTTGATACTAGGTATAGACCGGATTAATAATTGAATGAGCTTTGTTATGCTTTCATAATAACATGTCAGGATAAAAGCATTATATGCTAAACAAATATACGTGTAAGGACAATCGGGTAAAGAAAATATCTTCGCTGTTAATTAGCTATTAAATTCTACGCCTATAATTAGCTGTCGACGATTATTTACTATGCGATTCAGGTGGAAACCAAAGGAAAAACCGTTCTAAGGATTTAAAAATTAGGCTTATTATCCTTTTATCTATATTTTGGAAGGGTTGACCAATATTACGTGAGACGTATGATTCCACACAAGGCTAAAAGACAATGAGAAAGTAAGGATATCTGTAGTCTAGTATGTGTGGTAAGGACGGGCTCGGATAGTAAAAAATAATATTTATGAGTTAGAATGAGAAAGACGATAGTGTTGAAGTAGGATCGATTTGTTATTGCTATACTCCAACAAAAACTTAGTTATAGATTAGTTCTGAAATAATGTGGGTGTTTAAAGTGATCTACGAATTCTATTCTAGTTTTTTTATTAAAAAAAAAAATCACATTCACGGGCAAAATCACGGACGTCGTAAAACAGAAAATACGAAACTGAAAATCTTCGCTTAACGAAAAAGAAAAGAGGAACTAATGAAATTCTCACGAAATGTGGATTAGCGGTTCTTGATAAATGTGCACAAAAACAGACACACTGCGGCTTATGTAACGTCGGCGAGGATCTATATGAGCTTATAAATAAGTCTGTGGCTCCAAATAACATGTTTTGACTTCTCAAGGCCGCCTTGGGTGGGCAGTTTTCTTAATAAATATTTATTTATGGCAACAAAAGTCGGAGGCTCATCATTGTTTTGAGAAATTGAGTTATTTTTGGGGCGTGTCATGACGGAATGAGGGATTCTTTCTGGTTTTATATTTGGAAACCGATTGCGGTTTTTTTTGCTAAATGATTTTTGCCTTTTATGAGAATCGTGGAGTTGTGTGGTAACATAGTAAATATTTGAGATGGATGGGCATCAATCTTACGTATTCCATGTGGTGGGAAAACTTAATTTTTAGCTAAAAAATTGATTTAAGAGGCAATCAGAGACATTACTGATGAAGTTTTTCATTATTTATAGAAAATAATATAATAATAATAATAAATTTATTGCAAATAACGTTTACAAAAAAGGTACATTAAGCCAACAGTAAATGCGTCTGGATAGTGCCTAAAATAAAGAAGACGAAAAATGAGGTCATTTCAGTATCGTTAATTTGCTCTTAGTATCTCGTACCAGATCTTGAAGACCTATCTTCAAGCATCAGATAGGCAGATTGATTTAATCGACGTTCAAATAAATTTATCAGATGGTCACGGCCGAATCGCAATTGTTTTATTGATAAACATTGGCGACAGATTAACGACATCTTGTCACTTTTAAACAATGTTCCGCCGACTGACTTTTGTTTTAATTTGTTTCGGTTGGCAACTTTTATAGAAGTGTGCTTCGAATACTTTTCGACAGGAAGGGTGTTTCGAATACTTGTCGACAGGAATTGTGTTGGAATACTTTTCGACTGGAAGAGTGCTCCCAATACTTTTGACCAAGATTTTCAGAACCAGCCTACGGAATTTCGTTAACCTCTGGTATGTCGGAGCGTAGACCTACGCGCCAAATTTTGTATTCGTAAACTGTCGGAACGTATATCTACGACAGAACAGAGGTTAATCTATTTTTTTATTAGTCTAGTAATCAAACGATTTGTTGAAGACCGATATTATGACTCCTTCCATAATTATGAGAATACCCATTCTAAAAAGGAAATGCAGTAAAGATGAGAACAACAAAATGAATTCTTGAAATTCTCTAGGAAGGAACTGAAAGCTGAGGTTTTCTTAAGTAAAGACCGTTTTATTCGCTGTTCGGTATTACAGTACTTACGAAGATAAACTACAGTTTGCAGTAGTAAGGAATGCTGCGCTCGATTGATTCAACCGAGCTGTTGTATTGCCTACATAATATGACAGTTGTAAGTTACGCCATTGGCACAAATTAGATGACTGTATACAAGGGCCTTATAGTTATGCTAGACAACTACGAGTGTGTCTACGATTTGTGGCGCATTGTGATTTGCGGTTAACCAACCAACTAGCTCAAGTACCTATTCTAAAGATGGCGTTTGCAAAACCGAAGAAAAGCTGTCATCACGTAAACGTCCCATAACATGCTTTCATAATCAGCCTATAAAGTTTCCTCTGCTGGGACATTCGCCTCCTCTCTGTGAGAGGCAGTGAGCCATAATGCAACACGCTAGTTGGTGAGGAAAAGTCCATAATTTCAAAAAATCTGCAACAAAATGTTTTAAAGCTAGACCAGTATTTTAAGACCACGTCTTTCAATACCTATTTGCAGATAAGCATCATTTTGGTTAAGCTGAGTTAAAATAGGTAATTCTCTGGCAGCTCATCACGGTTGGTTTTACCCTAAATCCTTACTGACTGCCCTAGATGCGTGAAATGTACAAAAGAGTCGTCATTCTCGGAGGCACTTTTATTGTACAGACGCCAGCACATCAAGCTATTACAATCTGTCAAATTTCTATAATAGATTTTCAACTTTATCGCTAAAGCATTAGGTTTAAAGTTGATTGGGAAATTTTGACAGTTTCGGGTAGCTTTATGTGCTGGCGGCTGTACATACTTACCCGTATATGGTTGAAAGAGATTCTGGCTATCGTGTACCTACTTAAAATAGAGGGCACTTTATTTTTAACTAATACAAGCCTGTGGTGGTTAGTTATTGAAGGCCGCCATACATAAACTAAGCCATGAACTATTATGGTTGACCGTTGTGTTAATATTACCTATTATAAAAAACAAACATTCCTAATTATTTCGTCACACATTTCAACGTTACCATTGTTTTCATTTGCAGTAGGTACGAGTGTCCATGAAATTCCTTGCCCAGTGTAATTCGAGCCGCATTGCCCAAAATTAGATTAGCTGATTGCCCAGTACTTTACCGCTGTGTAAATTGATCTAAATGCATTATTTGTTTCGTGAGCTGTTGCATATTGTTTTGGCATATTGCTGACTTTAGATATTTGATGGCGGAGCTAAAAGGATTACAAGGTAACGTGTGTTGCTGGGGGATATTGGACAAAGATTATGCAGTTTTCAGCAGAGTTTAAATAAACATTCATTACATCATCATATTTCTTTTTAACAAATTCACTGGATGAACAAAAAGTTTTACAACACTTGTGCGTTTTTATGTCCATTTCAGATAATGACCGAATGCGCAATGATAAGTCTGAGTCTGTCTTATTGAGAGGTATCGGGCTACCCAGTAACTGGGTTGTGGAGGTCAGATAAGCAGTCGCTCCATGAAAATTACTGATATTCAGCTGCATCCAGTTAGACTGGAAGCCGACCCCAAAACAGTTGGCTTGACAGATTTCAGATAATGATGCGCTTGCACAGCCTTCGAGAACATTAACCGTAAATGATAGCCCAGTAATTTCAATGCTAATTTTCATTTTAATATTTAAATGCGTAAGAATTCCTAGAAACCATTATGTAACTAAGTGATAAATATCTTTGCATAAATTATAAACAATATCGTGATCGCCATTGCCCTTAGCATTTGACTTTTACAGCCATATACAGACAGAAAACAATCGAATGCCTACGTTAATCCATTATTTACATTAGGTATTGAATTATTCAGAAATGTTGCCAAATAAAAAACCTAAGTCCAGTGTTTACGTAAGCCGGTATCTATATCTATATTAATAATAAAGCTGGAGAGTTTGTTTGTTTGAACGCGCTAATCTCTGGAACTACCAGTGGGATTTGAAAAATTATTTTTGCATTTAGTGGCTCAATTCTTTAGGTAGGCTATTCACCATGGTAGGGCTCTTAGAAGCTGAGCAAAAAGGTAAAAGTGAAAATGAAGTAATAGCGCAGGCAGGCGATTAAATTACGGGGTGGATCGGAGGAACAAGAAACACACGGACGAAGTCGCAGGCATAAGTTAGTTTACGGCATTTAGACATAAAATTGACATTTTAAAACAGCTACTAAACACTTCTAACAAACCCGTAAACATTATTATTCTTATCCTAACATCTAAATGGACGCGTGTTACATTCTAACTATTTCAAAGGGCAGACAGAGAATTTTAAGTATAGTTGTCAACTTGCTTACTTTATTGCAGATGGTGAGATTGTGTCTGTGGTAGACACCGGGACTCCTTGGAAATGGCGGAATATCCGGCACGGTAGACGGATTGATAGGAATATCAAAGAAGATAGGGAAGAATGGCGTGAGATGAATGATAACACAGGGAAATGCAAAAGAAAATCACAGTGGGTCATTACTGTGTCGATGCTTCGTAAAAATGATCAAGACGATATAGGTTTACCCTACAGTGGACGCCAACAGTCAGAAAGAAAGAAAGATGATGATCAGATATACCTTACGATGAACCTGATTGTTGCTCTTTATAAGCATTATTACTTTTGTAGAATAAACGATGACATACTAATTAATGTTCCTAATTATCTAAGTGTTTTTGCCGCGACAACGAAAATCTCTTACCACTTACCTACTGACGATTCTGGGTATAAATAGAGATGCTGGAATATGAAAACAAATGACCCATACGTTTCCGATGTGTTGCCAGGTAGAATTCAGATTGCGTTAATTCCTATTTTTGTATTCATTACTACCATCTACAAATACGACATCGTAATTCAAAATTCTAATGGCGACAACCTCATTCAGTTGTTTCTGATTCGTGCATGCAACACAGGTGATTCACTGTTTTCCTTTGATACCCAGAATAGAGTGGAAATAATTTAACTGTGCAGTAAATATTGCAATACTGTGCTAAATGCATTCAAGGAGAGATTAGAGACATTAGGTGTTTGATGTGAAATGAGCTATGGAAAGTGGGGGAAAGATGAGTAGGGTTATTGGAAACTGGAAGCCTGTAAAGCCTGAAGAAGGTAGATATAAACAAATAAAATTATTTACTCACGTAAAATAAGATGTGCAAACGGCAGCACATCAAGCTACTATAATCTGACAAAGGAGACGGGGATTTCTGGGCCTGATTGTAATAAGTTAAGGTATGGCTTAAAAAAAAGGTTATATTTTTCTATTTCAAAATGTGAAAAATCAACTCAATTTACAATCTGGAAATTGAGAAATCCAATAATTAAGTTAGGGGTTACAAAGTAATTGGAATATCGATTTAATTATCAATAATCGATTAACGTTACAGAGTTCATACTGTTTACGAAAATGCTTTCACCAGATAATTAATTCAATTAAAATAATTAAATCAGTGAGAATTCAAGTATTAAGAGTTTAAACTAATTAAATATCTACATAATTAAGATAAATCAATTCACGTTTACTGGTCGATTATTGTATTTTTAACCTGTGCTAACTCTGACTTGACATGCATGACATGACATCGACACTCGCTCGTATCGTCTAGTGCGTGTGCGTTTTGAGTGTGTTTCCTATTATTTTCTATGTGTATGGTTTCCTCCCATACGTACTTTTATTGATATTTTCTTCGACCCCTGCTTTCCTACGGACTTCTGATCTTCCTTCTTGTACGACCCTTGCCTTAACGGACACGGAGAACCCCGCTTAAACGTTGAACTTGGACTTATTATTTTGGATTCTACGAACGACCTACCAATTGGATATTGATTGACATCATGGATCGTTGTGTAAATTGTGGCCCCTCCTTCGGCAGTCGGGTAAAAAATGACAATCCCACTTCAAAAATCGGCTGTTAAGTACAGATTGTTACGTAACCTCACTTTTCCTAAATCTCTTTTATCTCGGCTCTCAGATTGCCAAAATCTGCAAAATTTTCAGTGATTGTTTGTTAATATAGTAGCTATCAATTGACACCAATTTCATCTTTTTACATGCAGGCCCAAAATTGTATGAAAGCGTATCCGTGTCCTTTCTTTAATAGATGTTCAACTTTATCGCTTAAGTATAAGGCTTAAAGTTGATTGGGAAAATTAGACAGTTTCGGGTAGCTTGATGTGCTGCCGTCTGTACATATAAGTACAAAAATGGGATTCTCTGACTCCTGCACTAGCTATAACTGTGTAGACTGGATGCGGAAGGTAGAAAACTAAGATGTGTGACTAAACTTTGTAATGGCCTATGCCCAACAGTGGGTAGACGGCATAATCAGTGTATAATTTTCCCACTGCTGGGACACAACACAGGCTGTCTCTCTCTGGGAGTGGGTCATAACCTACCCCGCAAGCCCAGTGCGGGTTGGTGGATGTCTCATGTCATCATGTCACATGTTTTCGAACTGATTCTATGACACGCCGGTATCCTCACGATGTTTTCCTTCATCGTTTTGAGAACAGTTAAATACACAATGTAAAGTGTCTGTCTGGGTTCGAAGTCACGACCTACAAATCGGGGCCGATACCAATGGGCCACCACTGGGTAGACGGCAATATAGGTACATCATTGAGCAATTTGTTTGTAAAAAAATTATGTTGGCACGTGGTTTTCTCGTAAAATAATGTCATGTTGTCAAAAAGATAAATCGTTACTAGCTACTTAACGTACGCTTTTAAAAGAGGCATTCATAAAAAAGTATTCGTCATTCCCCATTCAATCGTAAGGAAAAAAGTGCTTCAATCAGTTTTTTTTAAACAAGCAATAAGTTAAATATGACTCAGAGATACAAACCGTTTTTGTTCACAAATATTTATGACTTTAACAAAACTACAGAGAATCTATTGTAAACCAATCATAACATTGGATATTATTATGTAACACGAGTCAAGGCCGATAGTGTTACTAACCGCTTAAAATATTTCATTTACAAAGTTGCAACAGTATTAAAACTATAAACACGAGTATTTTTTAATTTTTTTTTTTTTAATAATACACGCACCTATGTAATCGTTGCATTATGGTTTCACTGAAAAATGATATTAGCGCTGGCAACATATCCGATGCTTAATAAAAAAAAATTATTTTGGAATTCCGTTACCGCATTCCATGTAAATAAACACTTCAGTTTTGAGCGCTCGCGTTTGGTGCAATATATTTTTGGAATGACGTCACAAATTATTTGTCATCCATGTTTTTTTATGTTAAAAAACGGAAGCAGTTGTTTTGTCACATAACAGGTTGACGGTGAAAGTGAAAACGTAACCAAATTTTGTTTTTCTATTCCTAACGCTTTTTCTCGAGACTCGTCTGCTTAAGTTTTTAGGCATCACTCTCTGAAACTGGTGATAAATATTTCTATTAGTTAAAAGCAGGTAATACAAGGTAATCACATTATGATTCCGAGCTGGTTGTTTCGGTCTAGTCTTTGTAGTTAGCTATAATTTTCTTTTAGTAATTTAGTTGAGAAAATGAGTCCACTCCCAACAAATAAAACAGACAAATCTGTATATTCCATCACAGTAATAAGTATAGGTACGTAATCTATTAATATATAATCTAATCTACCTATCTAAACAACCCCTTATCACCTTTTCTCAAACACCAATCTCCGAAAGATATTACGGAAATATGAAAAATACGTGAGAGAAGTCGCGGCAGGCCGTCTACAAAGAAAAGCGTGGGCGCAGACAGTTTGACCTACCGACCGACCGCCTACGCCCAGCTAGAACGCCTTCTCTTCCCCGCTGGTACATTTCCGGTGTCAAAACCGCCAAACGTATCGCTAAGTTCTATTGCAGTTAAAGTTTTCAAATAAACGTATAAAGTTTAACGCAACTTTGAACATTTTGGATTTTATTTGTCTATTCAAGAGACTACATTATTTGAGCTACAGATTCCACTAGAAAACTTGGCGCATAAAGTACCATGAAATCTAGTAACATTATCTCCTTTATTGGTGAGAATTTCTTAACAATTTACCGTCTTTCACTTTCATTATTTCAATTACCAATCTCACTTCGCGAAATAATTAAAACAATAAACTGTGAATCGTTACCACCATAAAGCTGTTTGGATTCGCAATATAAGTGTGAAATACTGCAACCGAGTTAAACCAGTACGGTGGTGAAAGCTTCATGGATATGGGGCAGTGTCTCTGCCATAGATGCAGCGATAACTACAGTCCTTTGTTTTCAAAAGCGAAAATATATGGTACAAAGTTCTGCACGCGACAGCAGCTGTTGATAATATGTTGCAGTAAATTGTTGGCGAAAGCTGTACATAGTGATTGTAGTAATAATGCACATTAGTTTTGCGTGTTGAAAGTATTTTTAAAAGAAAAATATATTCTGGTGTTTATTTTTTATTGCATTTGGACACATTCGTAAGATATATAGAGCAAGGCTACTGGGAAATGGCATCTTAGAATAAATGCGCTAGAATATCCACTGACAGGTGGTTCGATGTCAGGAACAAAGTTGCACTAAATAAATACAGATCTATTTAAAACAAGAAACATACATTTGTAGGAAGAAGGCTAATGCTTACACTTTGGCAGTCATCATTGATATAAAATTACAAAAAAAAAAAAAAAATACAAAATTATGTAAATATAACTTGTTTATATTTGTTTTGCCTTATCAACAAGCAGTTGCATAGTGGTTAATGCAGACAAAATGATAAGATACACGTCTGAAGTCTTCTGGGAATGACTATCGCGTTTTTTGAAACGAGGTCATGATAAAGAAATAAAATCACTGTTATACCTAAAGAGACTATCCCTTCATATCAGTTACAAAATTATCATATTTATTAATCCCCCGCCTGAACTTAATTATACCTACTAATTATCGACATGACGTATTAAACTAAAATAAAATCTATAGTATTTAAAGTTTTTTTTTTTGTTTGTTTTCAGACTTACTCAGATCACATGATCCAGCCGTGTCGCGTCATGTCATGTCGGGGATCCAGGTCAGTCCCAATATTCTTCTCAAAATTATATACTTTTATACTAAAACATTCCCGTTTTACGACTGACTTTCGTTACAATGTAATTCAAGGTTTTGGAGCGGGACCGAACAGAATTATTCGTCGTATAACAACACCATTATGATATAGGGTTTATGTCCATCTCGATAAGGTTTATATTGCATTTTAATAGACATGTTTTGACGACATTGCATTTTATGGTTTTCAAACGACTGACCGTAATGTGCAATGGACAATGACATTTTATAGACAGTCTTAATTGGACTCCACTTAACAGCTAGTAAAATGCGAATGGTTAATAAATCGAAAATTCAACATATCGTTCACTCAATACAATGAGCGATCAAAATGTCGAATGCTTGTTTCGAAATACCAGTTAATGAATACTTTTTATATAGAATACAAGAAAAACACAAAATTTTCTAATAAATCACATTTAAATCTTTAGTTATTATGTTGTATAGGTATATTTTGAAATTTTGTCTGAATTGCAATTGCACGGAGATACTCTAATAAATCCATGTAGTTTTTATTAGACTTTAAATACCTTCTTATAATTATTCACTCTTTTTTGAAGACTATTATGATTATATTGAAAATTAATCACAGATAAATTAAATGTATCATTTTATTAACATACATAAACGTTCGTTATATACAAGTCTATTTCTGAACGCAAAATTTAGGTATGTCACATTTATTTCAGACTACCCTGATACATTGTAATATTGTTTTCACCTCATAAATAAACTTTGTTCATCTGCAGAAAGTATTGCGACTAACGATTAGTCACTTAAACCTAAATATCACTTACCTAATTGTTGCGTTCAGCGATTAAATATCCTTGTTGGCAACAAACTATATTACGTCAACGTTAAAATCCATTTAAAAGTTTCATCCCGATTCATCCCTCGGTTCCTGTTCACCCCATTTGACGGTATATAGTACACTTTGTGGAACGCAATAAATGATTGAGTATGCTGAGTGTAGAGACGAGATTTCTAGAGTCTATAATCTAGATCGCACGTAGCTTAAGCAGAATGATCTCATAGGTTTTTAAGCACCTACAATAAATTACAATGCTATCATGTAAATCCATCGGGAAAGTCTGTACAGTTAGCTCCACTACCAACGTTGCTGACTGCCTAGTCTATTCAGCACGTTTGCATGAGTTCTCATATATCTCGTACTAATACGAGAGGAATCTCAAAATTTCTAGCTCTTTGTAGACACCGTCGATGATGTATTTGTCGTACCATTGACCTGCAAATCTCCCTTTTAACTTTCGAATTGATCAGTAAATCCGTCATGTGTATGCGCAGCGGCTTCGAAATTTCGGACTATTTGTATGCAGCAAGCGAACGATTAGAGGGTTATATCGGGGAAATAAAGATTTCGATTGATCTTCGGTAGTGGCAGGTGAATAGGCTATTTGCCTTTTATATTGCAGTTATTTGTGATTTGCGTGTGAAGAGCATCAGATTACATAATGTTTATTTTATTTTCTGCCCGTTACAAGTGAGCTTTTAGTTTTTACCTCATTTGTGTTAGGTCAACGTAGCGTCAATATCTGCCGTACTATGGCAAATGTTTACGTTTCCAAGATTTTGAAAAACATCGGCCGATTCTTACCTGCAAACAAAAAAATGATTATTGAGTTTCTTGATCTTTAAAATCGAGTGAATATTATTGAAACACATATTATGAGATTTCTATTAAAGGACGGGAGGTTTTTTATCTGTTGAACTACATAAATATGGTTCGTAACCGTAACAAGTATATATAGGGTGACTGGTAATTATCGATACTTAAACACATGATTCTACTCATCATTACAAACAACTTTTACTATTGGACCAAATCCGAAATTGCGTAGAAAAAATCAGCTGTTCCCTACATTTTGACGACTCGTACGAACATAAATGTTGGGAACAGCTGATTTTTTTTTCGCGATTTCGGATTTGTCATGAGTAGAATCATGTGTTTAAGTATCGGTCACTAATTACCAGTCACCCTATATAAAAGTCCTCCAGACCGACTCTCCGCCATGGCGACCAGTCTCAGTGGAGACCAACTTTCGGCACGGGATATATTATAGTGAACCAGTGTTTGCGCAGATACAGGTGCACTCTTTCTTTCCTCACTCTCATTATCCGATAGGACGGCAATCTAACATGACCGGAGTGAGATCAGGCTCAGGGCCAACGCTTAACGTGCTTTCCTATCATATGCTCCAGGCTGTTACTAAGAAATTCCCAATGGCAACACTTTGCCCGACTCGGGAATCGAACCTAGGACCCCACGCTCAGTAGTCGCGAGTGCGACCACGAGACCAAACGGGGCAGTCAATCACTTAGATATAAAGCAATTGTCATTGTCTCGTCCTTTAACAGTCCTTCATCAACTTCATTGCCATCAGTAGACTAAGGATATGGAAATAGGGGTCAAGAAAAGTGTCAAAACATTATAATCACCGCTATTCTATTATTATTCTCGATGCGGAATGCACCGTATCTTATCATTTAAGTTTACACTAAGTTGTAAACAAAACACTGTGGTATCTTTATTAGCGTATATCGAGTTTATCTGTTCGTGTTAATTGCTGTTTTAATAGTCGCTACGCTAATTGTTCTTGTTAGTGTTTAGATATGCATGTAGTGTTGCGTTAGGTCTAGAGTCACAAATTTTGTCAATGCATTTAGCTTTATTCAGTTTATGTATCTTGAGGAAAATTTTCCTTGGCTTTGTTTTCACTACTCGTCATTTAGATGAGACGGCGGAAGCTATATTTTAAAAGAGGGACCATGTCTGTTTCAAGCGCAGGTCATACATCCAGCTGGCGAGCGGGCGGGCGAGCCGAGCGAGCATCATTTCACCTCTTTTCATACTTCGGTTCAGACCACGGACTACAGAGATAAGCTACCGAAGTATGAAAAGAGGTGAAACGATGCTTGCTCGGTTCGCCCGCCCGCTCGCCAGCTGGCAATGTGGCCTGCGCTTCATTCTTCTCTAAATACTGTATGGTCTAATACTTTACATCATTAATATCTACTTAAAACTTAATAGGCTTAAAAGATCTTCTTTCTCTATAATATTATTCAATCAATCAATCAACTCAGCCTATCGCAGTCCACTGCTGGACATAGGCCTCTCCCAGACTGCGCCAAAAAATTCTGTCCTCCGGCTTCCACATCCAGTCTGTCCCAGCCACCTTTTTAAGGTCGTCGGTCCATCTAGCTGGGGGGTGTCCCACACTACGCTTGTCGATAGTCGGTCTCCACTCCAGGACTACTATTATTATATAAACCAACCGAGGATGATATTATTATGGTTTATATATCATAAATCTTGTCTACTATATCAATAAATTAATCAGGTAATTCTTAATCGACATTTTATCACGTGTAATTTGAAGCCGTCTCAATAATTATTCAAACTTTCCAAGAAAACATGGTTTCATTAGAATAAAGCTCGGTTTAGCTTGTAAAGCTACTGATCAGTGTTATGTAAGTAGTTACGTGTGACACAAATCGATTGTGATTCGAATGATTTATTGATTATAAACTCGTGCGCACGTGGATGTAATATTGTAAAACATGTCATAACATTGCCTAGTATTGGTAGCATATTGGTGTATAATGTTTACTGACAAATTGCATATATTGGTAATGGTCCAAAAACGGGTGAAGACACTGACTCCTGTTATACAGGTACCACCTAGATCAGGAGTCACGGCTTCAATTAAAAATGTTTGCTGAATTGATCGCTGTGTGGAGCCGATGTCTGGGGTTTGAGAGTTAAAATTTATGCATGCCAACCAAGAAATAAAACGAAGAAATAAAATTAAGTATTTGCCACAGTGAATGAACATCACAGAAAACACTAGAAAAATTCATAGAGTTTTGGAGCTGGATAAAGAGGAGGAAGAGGAGAAAATAGAGCAGATATACATTCCTAGGTTAAAGTAAAAGAAAAAGAGTTTATTGAAACATTTAGCAAAATCAGCTCATAATTTTCTCACTGCTGGGACACAAGCTTCCTCTCTGTGAGAGAGAGTGGGCCGCAATCTACCACGCAAGCCCAGTGCGATTGGTAGATGTCACATGTCTTCGAACTTTTTGGTTCTAGGACATGCTGGTTTCCTCACAAATGTTTTCGTTCATCTATTTGAGAGCAGTGATGATGAAATAATGTACACTAAGTAAAGCGTCTGTCTGGGTTCGAACCTACGACCTACAACTTGAAGAAAAGAAGAATCGTAGCCGTCTCCACCTGGCATTCTTGAAACATTTAAGGACGATCTATTCGATAAACGCTTAAGAAATATCGTTCAAATTTGAAGACAAGACGATAACAGTCCAACTAATTGAGTTGGACTGTTATCGTCTTAAGTTGAATTCTTCTTCAGCAATGATTAAAGCACGACTAATTACAACCACATAACTCATAGTCATTCCTAAAGTTCTCAATTAACATTACGCATGTTTACATAACCGACTAACCTCTTATACTAACGAGACGGACGATGTCATTGATGAATGAAATATTATGTCAGTGTCAGTGCATGCGTCTGCGCCGACGTGAATGAATGATGAAGAGATAGTGAATGGAACTGACGTAGGTCTGGATTGACTGGTGTCGGGAGAGAGAATGTATAGAAGTGTAATTGGGATAACGGTATACACTCTGAGAGGTGGATGAAACTTATGTACGAGTATAGGTACATACTTTATGACAATAATACGTTCTTTTTATAGTTGAAATGCTGTGGAATGAGTAATTTTCGATACAATTTCTTTTTTAAAATTCTATATTAAATTACATCTAGAATATTTACAAGTCTTTTTGAACGTTTCAATTTCCCCAAAAACTGTGCAAGTCCCAATAGCAAGAAAATATTTCGTTTTTATAAATCGATCATGACTTGATAGAACGAGCTCTGTATTCTGTATAGTAAATATCACTAAACTTAGAAACAATGCGGTTCTTAGAAACAGTCTAGGACGAAACAGAAGACTTACCAATGGTATGTGAGTAATGTGTGCCAATTTCCTAAGAACATTAAATTGTTGATAGCGAAATGCAATGGCCGTAACGCCGATAAACTTTGATAAGGGAATCGATTTTACACTACACACCGCTGAGGACTAAATACGGTATTTGAATACAGCACTAAAAGGATTGAAAGAAAAATATGACAAATTTGTTTCATCATTATTTGCGTTTCTGGACAAAAGCTAATTTCGGAATTTATTTTTAACCTTAGTTATCTATCTAGAACACGGTACTACCGACTGTGAAGCTAAAGTAACACCTTTAGTTTCACAGTCGGTAGTAGTGCCGTGTGTCACAGAGAACTAAAAATTTTTTTTTTCGTAAATAATGGCTAAATTATTATGTCTGACAATTAGGTGTGCAACTAATTCTTCCGGTATGTAACCGACAATTCACCAAATCAGCTGTTTAGTATGATTATCCAAATATACCAATTAATTGAAATTCTATTTCTAATGGGTGCCTTCGGTCTTCATCATCAGTAACGTCAGCAGTGGACGCTTTGATGTCATGCCCCACCCACAACACATGCATATATCGTTTTCCAACTACAAATTAAGTGGTACACTTATGGTACCAGAACACACAAACTTCGTATTGAGCAACACATTTATGCACATAGTCTGTTCGGAACAACGCCTCTAAGTACATAGAACATGTACGTACGATTACTTCGGTGATATTAACTCAGTCTGCAGTGTTTAGAATATATGCTGTTTGTCTTATAGTTCAGAACTCATTGAGAATGTGGGTCAAGAGTAGAACATTTTATTTTACCCATTGTGACGTTTGCAGTCATCCAAATAGATTGTCTAACTGTTTTAGACAAATATCTGTAAAGTGGTGAAGGAAGGATGAAGGACGTGTGAACAATTTTGATGATCCAGAAATAGTATGAATTGTCTCTCACGGAGGCATATATTCTCATACTCGTAGTATGAGTATATGTAGGTCCAATGTTAAAAGCGGTTTAATAGCATCTGCAGAAGAGCGTAATGTTTTTAAAAATAATAAAGCAATTTTTAGTTGTATACCCTGTGCTAGTAAGACTCTTCTCCTATCGCCTATAGGAACTCTGTGTAGGTACAGCCTTTTATTTATTAAGAATATCCATTTGGTAACAAAGCAGTAAAAACAGTACAATACTTTTAAAAGTACCTGTATTCTGTTATTTTTCAACGTGTGTCTGCTCTAGGTGCTAGTCTAGGAGCACGGTGCAGAGCCGTTATGTTGTATGTAGTATTAGCATGTTCTTCGTTATTATTCTACCTGTTATTCCAACTTAAATGTATCTATTTACTGTAAAAGGCCTCTAAGTCTATGCAAAATTCCTGTCAGGTATCACTTAATAGCTCTTTGTAAACCTACAATATTATTCTTGCTAGTATTCTCAATAATATCTATTCTCTTGCGCTTTATTCAGAAGTTACAAAGCGTGGTCTCAATAGATCCGAAGTTTGCCGAGTTACAGCCGAAGTTTGTCTTTTCTGAGACAATATTGTGAAACTTGATTCAAGTTCTTGATACCTTCCTATTGTAAGTCAGTCAACAGCGGTCTTTAAACGCCTCCGGCATCTTATCTGGACAATTTAAGTATACCACTTTTATATAGGTAGAGTACCAACTTTGCGGAACTTTTAAATTCGGTGGTCTTACCATATTGGGAGAATTTTCTTGACCGTTATAGTTGAGTGTGCTATCAGATGTACGTAATTGGTCGTTTGTATGGTAATGTTGATGATTGAAAGATAAGATTATGCGAAATGACAAATATTACGAAGTTGTCAAATTTAATTGATTTTGTATCAAAAGTCATTACTGTGTTGGTGGGCCAATAATTAATGACTTTATACGAAGAGTTTACGTTTCGTCTGTTAAACCTGTGTATCGGTTTTGTAAATTATAAACCCTTATACTTAATGGCGCCAATTATATTCTATCTATATCAGGTTTTTTATGAGCTCCAATTGACATTTTACCTAAAAAGTGAAATGTTTAAAGTCTAATCGACATTGACAGACTTTCAAATCACTCAAATTTTACATCACATACAGAATCAATCATTGTTCAGTTTTATTGGACAAGTGTCCAATGAACAAAAAAGTAATTTTGACTGTTCGTTTTGATGTTTTCAAACGATTTCTACTTCTAGAGCAACATTAACTACAGGTAGTTAATGTTACGTCATCTATAATAATTTATTCATCACCGATTGCATTTCTTGTAATATGAAGTAATACAAATCCGGAACCAATAGAACAACATTCAACATTTACATAAACAACCAGAATTCAAAATCGTTTTGCGAAACGGTTCAAAGGGTTCAAAGAGGTGGCCGGTCGTTCTAAAGATCCATATTTAGTAGTCTAAGTGGGCGGGGACTGTGACTAAGAGCATTTTTCTGTCATCTCAATAACATTAGCATAATTACTGTCGCTTGCATAATCATTATTTTCTGAATTATAGTGTGGCCATACATGGAAATAATTGGTTTAATTTCTACATCTGTTATGTCGGAAAATATTAATTATATGTTTGTGTAGTTTTGGGGCTATTAAGAGATTCTTTGGTGGTATTGGTCTTGTATTTTGGTGGTTCACATATTTGGCTTAAGTTATATTTATTGCTTTTGCCGTGTGTGTGGCCTTGGCTTGAAATATTCTTACAAATAACTGCCCTACCTAATAGTGGATTTAATTTACTATTTGAGTCAGTATCATCCAACTGTCCCGTGGTCAACTAATTGCCTATCAAGTTCTATGATTAGGACAATTTACCTCAGGGCAATCATTAAAGCGTTGAGGTATCTATTACGTCCGAGGGAGTGTTCTGCAATAACAGTTTACTGATTAGTTATGACGATGATGCATATACAGCGTGTAACGGAAGGGGGGTATCAACCCTGAAGGAGGTGAATGTGCTCATGAAACTCAACAACTTTCCCCAAAGAACATAGGTCGAAATATGAAAAAAAAATTTGGCCCTCCCTTACAAAACTGACTACCAGCTGATTGATTTACTATGGGAGGGCCAAATTTTTTTTTAATATTTCGACCTATGTTCTTTGGGGAAAGTTGTTGAGTTTCATGAGCACATTCACCTCCTTCAGGGTTGATACCTCCCTTCCGTTACACGCTGTATAGGTATAGAGACTGCCATAATGCAGAGTCCTTGAATTATTTTAATTGATGCTACCATATGATTGTATGGGGTATTACCTCATCCCATTCATGCTAGGCACAATTACACCGATCCTGCTTTGTCCAAATGCTAGCACTAAGTACTTACTAGCCTTTAACAGGATAGTCTATTGAAAACTGAAATAGAACCTAAAATTATATGAAAGGTAGCGTGGCACTTACGTGTGCCTGTGCTTGTTGGCTTATAGGTGTATGTGGTTAGAATAGAATAGAATAGAATACTCTTTATTATGTACACCATACATATATAAATTTATATATTTATGTTACAGACATAAATATATAAATTTTACAAAGGGTGACACAATGGGCGGTCTTATCGATAAGAGCGATCTTTTAAAGACAACCTTTAGATGGATTGAAAAGGGAAGGAGAGATAAATACTATAGGTAGTCTGTGGTGCATTTACACGATAAAATGAATACATAAATAAAGTATATTATACTAATCTAAATAAATATATACATATAACAATAGACATGAAACAGGAGTAAAGAAAATATAATGGTGCTGGTGGTTGGTGGGTTTATTACCATACAATAAGCAATTTATTATTGTACTTCTTTGTATTGACAAAAACGATTTACAAATTTTCGTACAGTTCCCATTACAATCCAATTTTACACAATTAGCTTTAAGTGCATTTCCACTCGTTTCACAAACACAAGCATAAATTCCCGCATCCCTTGTCTATTTAGTCTGAATGACTAATCTTTCTCACTTACGTGAGTGTTTGTGTGAGTGTGTGTGTGAGAACAATTTGCATATTATAATTACTAGCAGTGTGCTTGAGATAGCTGGATTATAATTATCGTTTATCTTTATTACATATTCAGATACGGCGGTTGCTAGCAGCCTTTAGTAGATTTAATATCTTATGCGTCGACCTGACCATACTGTAAATGTTACCGATAATCGTAATGTTACCGTTTACCTCTCTTTATACAATGTTTTTATCACACCAAGTGACGCGCGCTTTCATTGTGGTCAATGAGTGTAGAAATACGCTGTGAATGTGTGTGTAAGCGCATAAGACACTGGCGAATTCGGAAGTGTGTGTGTGTGTGTGTGTGTGTGTGTGTATGTGCATGCGTGTGGTGCATGCTGACGCTACTCGTCTTCATAAACATATTTACAGCGTGTTTGTACCCTTGGTTACCACAACTAAATCGAGCGTCGCTTCGTGAGATAAAAATACTATACCACTCTTACATCACTGACTCTAGCGGTACGGCACGGCAAGGGATTTTTATGAAACGAATACGAATATAACTTATATGTATGACAACAACATTTAAATTTATATTATGATGCCTAAAGGCGTCTGCGTCGCGGCATGCCTAAGGATACCGCGGCATCGTTGCCGTTGAAATGACAATTTTATTATCATACCATTATGTTATACATTGTGGCATAAAAATCTCTTGGCGTGCCGTGCCGCCAGTGAGCGCAGGGCCTTGTGAGTTATTATCGTTTTAAGTATAAGACGACGATGTCTTACGTGATGACCCAGTGGATAAGGCCTCGCCTTATACACTGGGTCTAACTACAGTGAATAAGGCCTCGCGCCTCATGAGCTAGGCAGTTGGTTGAAATCCAGGCAAGTACCAATGTGACTTACCTATTCATATATTCATCTGAGTCTATCTTGGACATTACTGACATGGGTGAATAAAAAAAACATCGTAAGGAAACCAGCGGAATGATTGCGTAACACACTATCAGTAGCCATATCTTTCATTTTGACAGTTCAACAACATTCATTGCGTTATTTACGTTGTTGAGCAGACACATTTTTTCGAACATATGAAGCAATGGATTAGTAATATCCTTTAAAATGATTCAGATTTTGATTGATAGTGCGTTACGCAATTAGGGTGCAGTTTATTAATAATGTTGGCCAGTATCAAATAACTAATCAATTAATAGCGTATTAACCCAATGAAATGGAAACACGTTTATCTTTCTCAAGTGTTTAATAAACCGGCCAAGTGCGTGTCGGACTACTGACAATGAAGGGTTCGATAGCTGGAATGAATTTATCCCAAGAACAAACTTAACATTGTAGTAGAAAATCATGTTCTCCCATTCATTGTGTCCCGGTGTCGCGGGCGCATCTTGATTAATGTATGTGTTGTCTTTGGTCCCTGGCCCTGACATCAAGCGCTTGATGAGTACGAGGCTTTTGGCTACATTGTATATTTTATGTCTTTTTTATTTTTTATTATTATTTTGTTTTTTATTTGTAGCGTGCGTTTCGTTTGTGCAGAATAAACGTTTTTTCTTTCTTTCTTTCTTTCTTTCTTTCATCGCAACTGCAAATGTAAGTTGGTAGACTATTACTCGTAAACTTTTAAAGACTACTTAGCTGTGATAGCTCTGTCTGCTGTAAGACACTTTCCTAAGTGTGCTAAGTGTGCCGGCTGCTATAATTATAATAATATATCTCTAGCATTAATCTTTGTGCTGTTTCCACACAGTAGCATCCATTACAATGTTTAAACAAATTTCATTCGTCATACTAAATAATCGTTTTATGTCATCTCTACGTCATACTTATATGAGTTTAGCTCGTGGCTAAGCTGCAGCTTGGATAAATTTGCTTACATTAAGCCATGTACAAGGTCTTTAGAGTCTAGACGAATGACGTGTCACATACTTGCATATAATGGCGTTCAGGATTCGTCAAGGATGTCATTAAATAGACGGGGTGGCACATTATGTACCGGAGCACACTATTAATGCATTATTTTAGTGTTTTTAAAAGACAATAACTAAAATGTCCGTTAACCTCTGCTATTGTAAGTTCAACGTGCTTGTGCATGGAGTAGGTTCCTTTAAATAGTTCATAGCTACTGCTATGCTACCGCCTACGATTCCGTGGAAGTGGCGGTTTTGAACCAACAAACTTTAAAAAAAAAATCATTTATTTTTAGCATCGCAATAACAACCTTAAGAAGAACAATTTATACGTATAAAGAAAAGAAAGATATTAAAAACAAAACAAAAAAAGTATTAGGTTGTCCCCTAAATTATTGCCAGTTCAAAAACAAATTATTATTAATATTTTTTATTAATAAAAATATATTTAATCAATTATAATTATAGTCTCCCTCGTTATCAACAACAGTCAGCCATCTACTGGGCAAAATTTGAATACCCTTCTCCCAAAATGAGGCAGGCTGGGACTCGAAAAAAATTTCAAGTTCAATTTTAATACTTCCAGATTTTTCGATTTTTTTTCATAGTAAATGAAATTTAAGAGCTCGAAATAAATGAAAGTCTGAAGGCGCAAGACCCGGGCTATACGGTGGATGTGGAACAGTCAGCCATCCTAGCTCCTCCAGCTGTTTATGTGTTAACTTGGCGCAATGAGGTCGTGCGTTGTCATGCAATAGTTGGACTCCAAGTCCTTTAGGCCGCTTAATTTTTAACATCTCTGCTAGTTTGCGAAGCTGCTGCGTTTACAGATTGGCGTTAATAGTCTGATGAGATTCGAGGAGTTCCCAGAAAATCATTCCTTGTCAATCCCAGAAAACAGACAACATAATCTTACGACCGTGTTCATTAAGTTTAGGCTGGGCTGGTGGGTTTTCGCCGCGATAAATCCAATAGGCATGACGCGTGTTAGTTTCATAATGTATCCAGCTCTCGTCACATGTAATAATGTCCTTGAGAAAGTGTCGTCTGTGCGGACTCAGCAAAAACTTTGACAAATGGCCACACGAACGACCCGGTCATGGTCCGTTAACGCATGAGGTGTCCAACGTGACATCACTTTGCGATATCCCATCGATTTGAGATAACGATCTATAGTCGTGTGGGATTGTCCAAGCGCCTTCTCTAAATCGCGCGTACTATAGTCTGGATGTAGCTCAAGTTCGTGACGCAAAGCATCTTCATCGAAGTTGGTGGGTCGGCCTGGGCGAGGTTGATCTTCGCAGCTTATATCACCGGTGTTAAAACGCCTGTACCAGAAACGAACAGTCCGATAGCTAGTAGTACCCGGTCCAAATGCAATGTTAATCTTTTTAGCCGTTTCTGTTGAAAAGACTTTAAGTCGATGCTCATATAGCATAATAGCTCGCAGTTGACGCTGATCCATTTTCACTAAAGACTAATTATTGCGTTGCGTCCGCGCCTATTTATACCCTCACCACAAAAGATACTCATCCTTACTAGAAATATCTAGAACTTTCTTGAATTCGTTTTAGTTTAAATACGAGAAAATTCGAGTAAAATAAAATATGGCAAGAACTTATGAGACAACCTAATAGATCTCATGTCGTGCGTAGAAATGTGGTTGTTAGAGAGTAATCCACACTGACCTCCGTACTAGCAAAAACTGTATCACGGTAGATCAGTCTTCCTCGTTCTCCAATAATCAACACTTAAGCACTTTATGAACATAATATTTCGAGAGATTTAACAGGTGTTCAGTGTTAAGACACTGGTATGCCATCGACGACAAAGAAGAATAGCTCAACGGGGCAATCAACTTGACGACTTCTCATATGCCAGTTTTCACCCTAACCGTATTATTGGGCTCTACCTGATTTATTGCGCAATACTTGGTGTTAGGATAGTGTAAAACTGTATTATATAATAGGCTAGCTACTTCTGATTATAAACCTAATTAAAAACCGTACTGGACTGTGTCGTTGGTCTGTGTGGTCGCAAGTGCTACTGCGCATGAAGTCCTGGATTCGATTCCCAGGTCGGACAAAGTCTTATTGGGTTTTTCCACCTGGAATTTCTAAGTAGCAGCCCAGAGTCTGGATTTGTGTCTCCCTAACAACTTTCACTATGGGACCAACTCTGAAATCACGAAAACAAAATCAGCTGTTGTAATACAAAAGTTCAATACCTACTTGACCAAAATGTGTGAAACAGCTGATTTTTTTTTCTTGATCTCAGAGTTGGTTCCATAGTGAAAGTTATTCATATTCATGGCTGGAGCAGCCTGTAAAAATTTGGAGCCGGAAAAAAAAGCATGCTGTATAACTAGCGAAATGTAGGTATTACTGTAGGCGAACCTGTGTCTTACCCTTCGGGAATTACATGAGTGATGTTATGCTAAATACCTTAAAACTATTCAAATCAGAATACGGAAACCATTCGTAGATCAGCCGTGCTTACACGAAATTCCTCGTAATGTCGTAACAGCTCGTTAACGCAATCCTATCGTGTATCTAGTAGGCGACTGATAAGCTCTTTCTTATCTTGTTTGCCGACACATAACCGTGTAACTAGTCACCTACATTGTGCTGCTGATTGCTTGTAATCGTGTCAAGATGGGAGGGAATTTTGTTGGTTGATTAACTACTAAACGTTCGACGCTATCGCGGCACGCCAAGACGAAGATGGCGCTACCACCTTGACTCCTACTGTAAGAGTGCGTTTCCACAGAAGCGGAGCTGGGCGAAGCGGAGCAGAGACGTGCAGGAATCGACTAATCACAATGGTTGAATGAAATCCTCATCGCGTCACTCTTCTCGTCTGTGATTGGACGATTCCTACACGTCTCCGCTCCGCTCCGCCCGGCTTCGCTTCTGTGGAAACGCATCCTAAGGACTGGCCGGCACTCGCAAAAGACAGAATTGTGTGGAAAAGGGAGAGGGAGGCCTCTGCCCTGCAGTGGGACAATACAGGCTAGTTAGGTTAGATTGGATTAAGTACTATTGAAATTAAAGGGAATAATTAACAAACGTAACACTGAATGACACCTGCCGTGCGATACTGTAACCATCTCACCGTGAAAGCTTGGGTGAAGTGAGCGCGGAGTGAGCTGTCATTCGCTAGGGATTAATACTATTAAGTGCTCACTTCACTTATGATTTCACGGTGAGATTTTTAGAAAGTCGACCGGCACTATTCCCCAAAGAGTTCGGCAGAGGTGTACCTTTTTGTACACCCAAAACCACTACCGCCACCCATACAAACCATATAATATAAATTAGTGAGTTGAGTATTAAGCAACTTCGCACTAATGTTCCGTACCCACAGATAAATCCTCAAAACGGTTTTTTGGGGCATAGGTACGCCAGAATATTAAGCTACTACAATCTGTCAAATTTCTTTAATAGATTTTCAACTTTAACGCTAAAGCATAACGTTAAGAGTTAATTGGGAAAAAATTAACAGTTTCGGTAGCTTGATGTGCTGGCGTTTGTACTTTTTAAGTAAGGAATATTATTTTCCAGGCGACTAACAACTTAAAAGGGCGACTATCTACATCTATTTGCTTCTAAAAATAATGACATGGCGACTAATATTAACAGTGGGATAACAAACTGTATTATAGGCAACTATAGGCATCTCAGAAGACTCATTCCCAGAAAAACACAAGATTGAACTTGAGAACTTAGGATGCAAGAGCGAGCGAAGCGAGCTCGTGACTTGGGGCACCCCGACACGGACAGGTTAGGTTCGAAGGGGATGACGGGGGCTCAAGTGAGCGAGCGGAGCGAGCGAACGAGCCCCCGTCATCCGCTTCGTGTTAGGTTCCTTTAAACCCTGCAGACAGAAATAGGGGCCCCGCGAAGCGGGGCTCCGTCGACTACGCCTTATTATTTTTAAAGATAATAATTAGTGTACTTGATATACAACCTCGTTGTTTAATTTAAGAATGCCCATTTTCTACTTTTCATCCGCCGTCAGTAGCTGCCAACCTACTATTTTTGCTACCGTCTTTAATTATTTTTTAATCCCAAATTCAGATTAATCTGTCGCCGCGTTAAATAAATGCCTTTAAGTAAAAAACTCTTCAAGTATACATAATCATATATAACTTGATAAAAAATATGCTAAGGTCTGACTTGTCGCGTATATACGAGCTACGCTGTATTTTTATGTCCCGTATAAATCATAGATGGCCTAGTACGGTACGGATTGTAAAAGTCAAGTATTGTCTTCATTTGAAAGATAGTCTGATCTAGACATTTTATCTAAACCTAAATCTATTTCTAAAATCAGATTTGATTTGAGATTTCTATTAAATCTGTTAGATTGAAAACGAGATTCAGAATTGAATAGGTTTTCGTTCTAGAAAACTAGTTTTAATCTAGGCTGAAAGACTCCGTAACCAGCGAGGTAATTGCGAAACACACTATTAGTAGCAATGGGTTTCATTTTGCCAGTTCAACAACATTCATTGCGTTTTTTATGTTGTTGAGCAGACACATTTTTCGAACATATAATAATAATAAAAAATAAATAATAAATAATAAAATTTATTCAATAATATAAGGACTAACGCTAAATACAGTTTTTCTTAAATCTATGTCAAGTTCACCATTTTTTTTTTTTTTGTGCCTGAACTAGGTAAACCTGTGTTTCAGGCGATTGGAGGTAACAATAATTTATTAAATAATCACTTAATTATCATATTTATCTTATTGGTACTTATTGGTACACATGTAAAACGTTTATAAAATTATATACCTATTACTAACAATATTTACTTTAGTACAACTAATAACTTCTCTGTATCTTCATAGGACATAGTTTGAAGAGTCTGCATAAGGATTTTCTTGCAGTTACTCTGATTTAAGGAGTAGATGTTTCCTTTATCATTTAGCCTATTATAGAGTAGCGGTCCGAGGTACATATAAAATTTGGCTGTAAAAGCATGCTTTGTGCTTTTTTGAGGGCAAACAATATCTTTCCGTCTCCTTTTTGTGAATTCAGTGCTGAATGGAAGCGCCGCGTGTTGTTTTAGTACAGTGCTCATTATAAATAACTGTCGAACTGTTAGTACTTTACAAGCTTTATACAGGGTGTTAGTGGGGAAAAGAAAAGGACGGCAAGTAGCCACCTTGAGAATAGCTCTTTGTGCTCTTTCAATGGGGAGTAGCAAAGTTTTACTCGCCCCACCCCATGAAGTGATACAGTAAGTCAAAATTGACTGACAAAGGGCAAAGTATACTTGCCTAATTATTATTGGATCTGTTATACATCGTATCTTTTTGAATACGTATATCAGCTTACGAATTCTATTATTTAGAGCTTCCATATGCGGTCTGAAGGAAAGGGTTTCGTCTATTATAATACCCAGGTATTTTATTTTATCTGTCTTTTTAATATTAGGACACTTACATAGGCTGTCTGCAGGGATTGGGCAACAATGAGCATGCAACGCTGAGGGGATCTTCGATATTTGTTTACGCATAGAAAACTTAATAAAACTTGTCTTCTCTGCATTTAGGGTTAGTGAGTTATTTTGAAGCCATTTATTTACAATATTGAATCCGTGTTGCGCAAGATTGTAGACTTCATTTTCTGAATCAGCCGAAAAGAGTAGAGCAGTGTCGTCAGCGTAAGTAATGATAGTGCCATGCTCTAGCTTTAGATTGCAAAGGTCATTTATATAGATCAAAAACAGTGTAGGCCCTAAAATACTTCCTTGAGGAACACCAAAAAATGTGTTTTTTTGAACAGCGCTGAGAACATTGCCAATCTTTACGCACTGGGAACGATCTTCTAAATAACTTTTGAAAATTTTCAGCTGGGTGCCTCTTACACCCATGATCTCAAGCTTGCGCAACAGGATTGGAATGGAAACTGTGTCAAAAGCTTTGGCGAGGTCCAGGAAGATTCCTACTGTGTGGTTACCCTTGTCAAGTTCTTGCGCTAGATAGTCAGTCAGATGGTGTACCGCATCAGCAGTTGAAACTTTAGGTCTAAATCCAAACTGTCGCTTAGAGAGAATTGATTTATCTTCCAAATATTTCAACAACCTTCTGTTAATAATTTTTTCCAATATTTTTGACATGGAAGGCAGTAAAGAAATAGGTCTATAATTCGTCACTTGCTCTTTGCTACCTGATTTATAGACAGGGATAATTACAGATTTTTTGAGACACTCGGGGAAATGTCCTGAAGATAAACAAATGCGGAAAATATAAGTCAGTGGTCGTACTAAAATGTCCTTGAATTTTTTGATAATTTTATTCGATATGTTATCCCAGCCAACTGCACAGTCTTCTTTCAAGGTCATAATTATACTTTCTACCTCAGTCTCGTCAGTATCGAGCAGCGCAAAGGATGTTGAAGCAGTGCTGCATGTTAAAGGAGTGCTCATTGGGTTTTGGGACTTGTCCAGATTTTTTTCTGCCAGACACTTTCCGACATTAACGAAGAAATTATTTGCTATGTTAGCGGATTCCAGTGGTGACGAGTGTGCTTGTAATAAACCTGAAGATGACTCATACTGTTTAATTGTATACGTTGCGTCTTTAATATATTTCCAGATCTTTTTACTATTTGTTCCAGCCTTTTCCAATGCCACTTTGTCGTAGTTGCTTTTTATTTTTTTAAGGAGATCATTACAGAAATTTCGATATCTTTTGTACGAAAGTTGCAATACTGCATTGTCAGGATTAGATCTAGCTTTCATATGCAGTTTATCCCTATGTTTCATACAGCGAATAAGACCTGATGTGATCCATGGTTTTATGTTGTGATTTTTGTTGCTCAACTGCGATACGACTGTGTTTTTCTGAATTGCATTTCGTATGTTTTCAATTACATACAACATGCAAAACTGCGGGTCAGCGGAATTATAGACTGGATCAAAATCGATGACTCGTAAATCGTCTTCAAGTTTATTTATATTCAGTTTTGAAATTTTGCGAGTGTCTTGTTTAGGTAATTTACAATTAAGGGTTAGTAGGGCAGCATTGTGATCGGTTATTGTTGAGTTAACAACAAGTGCAATAGAAGGCAAATTCGATTTAAGCATAATATGATCCAAACAGGAGCCACTATGATGTGTAGGAAAGCTGTGTGCTGGGAGCAGGCCATGAAAGGCGCATAGGTTGAGGTAGTCCTGAGCAAACGCATCAGCACTTCCTGGTAGTATATTGATATTAATATCTCCAATTACAATCGTGTTTTTGATGGATGATAGGGTTTGCAAGGTCTCATTCAGGGAGTCAGTAAAAATGCTAGTATTTTTAAAAGACGGAGGCCGATATAATGCTAATATCGCAAATTCTGATCCGATTTTAACTAGCAATCTGTTACAGTCGTGCATATCAGGTTCCTGAACAGAGACATTGAGGTGATCTCTTGCATAAACTACCAACCCATCATTTTGGTTGTAATTTATAGTACTTCTATACATATTATATCCCGGGATTAGTGGTATGCTATATTGTTTAGCAAGCCAGCACTCGGTTAAAACAATGACGTCACAATTTATGTTTAACCTTTGCTGAAATGCACTAAAGCTATCAAAATTCTTAAAAACACTGCGAATATTTTGTGTTAATATGGTTAGCGGTGTTTTGTAGCCAGATAGATATTGTTTACAGTGTTCAGCTTCACAAACTTTGGACTCTGATACAGAGAAATTATCTAAATCATTAATCAGACTATTTATCATAATGGTAGTTAAAAGTAAAAATATAAAAATAAAAATATAAAAAAAAAAAAAGGTCAGAAAAAATAACTAATTTACGGCGCTCTTAGGCGCCTCCATAATCTACAGAATTGATGTACCTTTTTTCAGCCATTATTTTCGCGGGGCAGTCAGCAGCGCCTGTGTTATGCTTGTATGGCTTTTTGAAATGCAAGCAAGTAGCGCATTTTGGTTCGTCAGCCTTTTTTGGGCATTCTTTTATCGAGTGACCTTGATCACCACAGTGGCCGCAGGTATGTGATGTTTGTCGACATGACTTGGCTGCATGTCCATACTGCTGACACTTATAACATCGGGTGACCAAAGTAAAGTCTCTCACAGGGCATGACGACCAGTTTATAAAAACTCGGTCTTGTGATATCAGGGCTTTGCGTATGACTGCAGATACTTCAATTATGTAATTACAGGTCTCAGTGTCTTTCTTACCTGACTTATGACTTAATTTAATTGAGCCCAAAAACGTCTCAAGGCTGTAGTTCTGAAATTTTTCGGCTATATTTTGCTTGTATAAACAAGTAAAAACCTCATTTTCCTGCATGGATGTTGGCACTCCTAAAATCACAACCCTAGGCTTCCTTTTATGGGGCTCGTCGACTGTTAGGCCTGAATTAGTTAGGTGCACCGATTGTCTCAGCTTCTCGATGTCGTCCTTCGTCTCGGTGCTGATGATTACACCGCCGTTCTTCGTCTTACGCAGGCCCCTCACCTGGAGTTTCATCTGCTCGGGGTTGATGATTTTTTGGACAAGAGTTTTGGTCTCATCGCTGGTCTTCAACTTGTCACTCGGATAGATGGCCACAGAACTTACATAACTCGGCTGGATAAAATTGTTGGCACCTTTCTTTACCATGTCAGCAAAGGAAGATCCCTGGGCAGGTTTCGTCGAATCTTCGATACTCAGCTTAAGGTTCTGTAGCTGCTGCGAAAGATCGAGTTGCTTTTCAAGAGTTCTGACTGTGTAGTGCGATTGGAGAGCTGTTGCTTTGACGGACTGGTACATGACGGCCATCTGCGAAGTCCCGTGTCCAATTTTCCGGCATAGGTTATTGACGCGCGTTTTCTGCTCCACATTCAACTTTCCCTCAGCTGCAATAGTACACACTTCGTTCAGGCTCTGTTCTATAATCGTCATCCAGTTCTGAATTTCTGGCGTCGAGATAACTTCAGGGGCATCGTTCTTTTGGCTAGGCACTTGTGGGGGAGAAGAAGGTACGGCCACGGGCACTGGTGTAGAAGGTGGGGAGCGAGCACATTTCCTACTCCGGCTGAATGGACTATCCTCCATCATGAAGCAGGTTTTTTTGTTCCTGTTAAAAACTGGTCATTTCTACTAACACCATTCACAAATCTAAAGTAAGAGTATGAGTCACTACTGGCTATTTGATTAAACTAGGTCACAATTTCGCAAGTGATTATTTGTTTATTGTAATAATCGCTCGATACGTCCGTTCGCTACGACGAGTCAAATACACAATGATGATAATGATATGATAATGATATGAAGCAATGGATTAGCAATATCCTTCAAAATGATTCAGATTTCGACCGCAGCAAGCCTAGCTTAACCTGATCGATGGACCCGTGCGGCTGTTTATACAGGGTCCCAGTAAAATAGATGGACAAATTTTAACACAGCGCTCAGTACGTCTAACCAAAGATATCCAAGGAAAAAAAAAACACTATAAGTGATTTTATTTTGACCTAAAATAATAAATTGCCGGCACATTAGTGTATTTTCGTTAGC